>OY744535.1:30003461-30013461 GCA_963556195.1 Sepiola atlantica
AATTACTGACGACATGAAAATAAAACCAAAAAAATGGTACTACCAAAAGCAAATAGATCTCGTCCAGACAGAAACTATTGCCATCATCGCCATGAAACGAACACACATACACAAGCTGTCAAAACAATAGCATAATATAGCACGGCGTTGAACAAAAACAACTGTGTGTGTCATAAGAATACAAGATCGATAAACGGTTACAACCTTTAGACATTTAGACTTTCACTCAGTGTTGTTACTGATAACACAATGCTTTGAGCTATATAATAAACTAGCTGCCCCGTACCGGCATTGCCCGGGATCTATTAAATTCAAATTTCTTTCATAAATATTTCTCTGTTCTATAAACACGTCTTGTTGCTAGGTTCAGTATCTAAGCTAAAAAAAAACAAATAAAAAACTTCACCCCTTACTTACAAAAATAAAAATTATTCCCCTGAGCTGATTTTTCTTTTTAGGTGTTTATTTAAGAATATCTCTATATTAGCAAACAGTCGAAACAGCTAAGTTTTTTTTTTTTAATAAATTGTACCAAAGTATGTGAGTCTATTGCCAATAACATCGTACAACAACAAAAAAAACTTAAAATTGACTAGTCAGAATCAAAATTTGATTTGTCAGCTTACATGCTTTTAAAATCCGGCCGACATAATTTGATATATTACATATATGATATTATTAGGAGAAATTAAAACAAACAAAAATTTAATTACAGGGAACTGAAAAATACCACTGAGCTAATGTTTCTTTTTAGGTGTGTATTTTAAAATGTCTTCATACTAGCAAACAGCCGAACCAGATAAGGTATTTTTTAAATAAATTGTAGTAATGTATATAAGTTTATAGCCAATAACATGGTACAACAATAACAAATGAAAATTGATTAGTCAGAATCAAAGTTTGATTTGTCAGCTTAAATGCTATTTAGGTCCAACTTAAAAAAATCAAGCCGACATAATTTTATATATTAAATTAGAAATATTTATCCGGCGTTGCCTGGGTGGAAAAAGTTGTTTTTTTTTTCAATTAAATGTAACTGTATGAACTGTTTAATGGTGGATGAAATGAATGATAATTCCAATGAAATAGTTCAATTAAGAAGAAAATTAAAATTTTACTCTCAACCTGTTGTGCTTATTGCTGCGTTTCAACCTTGTGTCATACATGCAGAAAACCGAGTTGTCGTAATTGTTACGGAAATATTAAAGTCCGCAAATTGTATTCATACCTTGGAAACTGCATGTCCGCCCTATATGCGCTCCTTTGGGATCCTTCCAGACTGAGGGCCTGCCATCCTGAAATCAAAGCTCCTACTTTCGAAAAGATTAAGTCTAGACAAAACTGGTGGAAGACAGAGGAGGTTTATTCGACTTGATCTTTGTTCCAAATAACTGGGTGGGGAGATATAGAGAGATTGATAATCACTGTTTAATCATATTTTGTCAGTGCATCTGATTTTCTGCATGCTCCCAAACGAACTCTCTTCTTCTCTCTCACACTCTCTCTTTGAGCCATGTGACGTCGTATCCGTTTCTATCAATTCCAACAGTCTCATAATCCTCACCTCGAGTTCAGCAAGTTGACACCCCGATGACCTTTTATTTCCTTTTATTCTCAACTAGCCATTTTATATACTAGTGCATCTACTTACTCAATATCTAACGCTTAGCAGATAGTTAGCCCCACAGTTAAAATTCAAGATGATTGCAATTTTCTGCAGAGTGACTCCAGTGCAATAAAAATACTTTCTCTGCCAAAATGAAATTTCGATCGGACTAAGTATAGAAATCGGTAAAAATCAAGTGGAAGTAAAAATTTTACTTTTTAAGAACAGAGGCGAATGAATACCGATCGTATTAGAAAAACAGATTTAGGCATCTGTTTTGGAGGAACGCAGCTATCGATGAAAAACTCCGAAAATCAGACAAAATAATTTTGTATATTATGTTTTATAAAAATAAGAAAAAACTTTTGAGACAAAAAACATTCATCAAAAAAAAAGAATCGTCACTAAAAGATTAATTTTGAAAATGTTATATACCATGTATGGTCGCGTTTATTAAAGAATATCTCTATATTAGCAAACAGTCGAACCAGATGAAGTATTTTTTTTTAATAAATTGTAGCAAAGTAAACAATAAAAAATAAAAATTGACTGGTCAGAATCAAAATTTGATTTGTCAGCTTACATGCTTTTAAAATCTGGCCGACATAATTTGATATATTACATATATAATATGATTAGGAGAAATAAAAACAAACAAATAATTTTGCATATTAGATTTTATAAAAATAAGAAACAGATTTTGAGACAAAAAACATTTATCAAAAAAGAATCGTCATTAAAAGATTGATTTTGAAAATGTTATATACCACGTATGGTCGCAATAAAGTAAAGAATGGCAGTAAACCTCATGGACGGTGGCACCGGGGGGGTGCAGGGTGGTGCTGAAGCCCCCTCACTTTTTGACTTGGACCCCCCCCCACTTTTTAGGAGAAGCCCCCCCCCTCACTTTTTGACTTGGACCCCCCCCCCTCCACTTTTTAGGAGAAGCCCCCCCCCCCCTCACTTTCATAACTGTCCCGCCCGCTGGCCGTGAACCTTGCTGGTGAAACAACGAAAAAAAAGACAGGATTTAGTTCAAAAGAGATTGTATTGTATTGTAAAGGAGATAGAGAACGTAAAGTGTCCTTAGTCGACTGGAGACGTGTCGGTCTGTCTGCTAAGGGGAGATAAATGCGTACTCGTGAATGAGGAAATTGAAGGAATGGTCGGTGGTTTCTGAGATGTGATGTAAATTGATAAGTGTGTAACGGTGTCGTTTGATGTTTGTAGTGAGTGTACCAGAAGCTGATTCTTCAGGCCAGGAACTGATTTTGGTCGTGCCAGAGCCCTATTCATTAGAAATATAAAATGGCAGTTTTTATTTTTCTTTGAGACAACAACCATCACTGGCTCTTTAATCTATTTTTTCTCCTGGCCTTTTGGCTAAGATCAAAGTGTAGTATCTGTTCCGATGGATACTGCACCCCATAGACTGGTGTTGTCTTGGCCTTCGGGACTTGATTTACGCCGGTCTATGGGTCTGTCCTGTGCAGTTCTAGGAGGTCCACCCTCCCAGGCTTCGCCTCCCCTCTTTGGGGAGGAGTAAGTTTATTGCTTACTGCCTGAGGCTCCCCTACCGGGGAATGCCGACGGGGCTGCCCAGGCAATTTTTAAACCCCACTTTCCCGACCCGACCTTGGGTCACATCTTACTTGTGGGAGTAAGATAAAAACTGGCCTTGTGCCTAACTCCTGGAGAGGAGTAAATCAATACAGGGTGTTTTATCGCAGTTGCAAACACGCCTAGATACGATGTGCAAAATTGTTAATAACTCCAACAGACAACTCTCTTTGCACTGCCCTGATTTGAGCTATCATGCCCCTCTTCAGTTCAGGAATAGACTGAGGATTATTTTAATAGACATAGTCTTTGAGGGGCCTGAGAAAGCTGAATTCCAAAAGGAATGGTAGCTGAAACATGTATGCACATATGTAGCCAATAATTTTTGTATAAATGAAATAATTTATATTATAATCCCACAGATAAAAAGTATGGGGTGTTATGGTCCGATAAGTGTGAACCCCTTTCAGAATCACACCGCCTACTTATAAGACGATCACCAAAGTGCCCCTGCATATTATTGAATGCCGAAAAATCCGAAGACTGTTGTACATTCATGACTTGGTGGACAAGACAGGCATAGACTGAAGTTTATTTGTACCGAATATGGTTGGATTGTAGAGAGGATTGTTAGGTTAGATTGCAGAAAAGATTGCGAATTTTATTAACGATTTCAATTGGTGATTTCTTTTTTTCTTTTTCTTTTTCTTTTTTGGAGGAGGAGGGGGAGAAGGGGGAGGAGGAGGAGGGGTGGGGGGTCATCCTGTGTTTACGGAAGAGATGCGCAGAGCCCCTGCACAAAGAAACATTTTCTCATTTGTTTTGGGGTTTTTTTTATATACTGACTTCGGTGTGTTCACATCCGGTAGAGTGATATGCATGCGTAGCATGAATCAGAAGGGGATCTGATTTGAACAGGCGTTAACAAAACATTCACCATTTCAGCGGAGTTAACAAAACGCAGATAATGTGTTTTACTTTTGAGCTTTGTTCTTGTTTACTCCAAGAGATAGTGATTGATTGATTAAGAGAGAAAGAGAGAGAGAGAGAGAGAGAGAGAGAGAGAGTGAGAGAAAACTCATGTATTGAGAGAGAAAGAAAGAGAGAGAGAAAGAAAGAGAGAACTCATGTATTAAGAGAAGAGAGACAGATTGAGAGAAGAGAGAGAGAGAGAGAGAATGAACTCCTGTATTACTAAGATCATCCCAAGCACAAACAACGGAAATTCCTTAGCGGAAATCAATTAAGATGTGTTAGCAGGTAGAGAAGCTTCACTTGGGAATTTCTTTTCATCTGCATACGAAGTTAGAACCAACATGGTATCATTGATAAAACCTGCGTCGTTCTTAGACATAATCCCAAGAATAGTGTACACAAATTCAATTCTAAGCACGTGTTATTTAAATACTTCTGGAAGTACATACAGTCCATAGAATCGACTATGCCAAGTTCAAATCCTGTTGGAGCTAGTGTGGTCATTTACTCACTAATAGAGGTATTAACCCCCAATTTCCTCCCAGTTTTGTGTTCAATTAATCGTATATACAATCCTTTACAATGGCTACTGTGTTTAGGCACTGAATAACCTAAAAAGGGTTTACATGTAGCACAGCTTTGCTCAAGGTGGTGTGGTACATTATATCCCATCTGAGGGGAGTTCTAAATGTCTCACAACGTACAACGAGATAGAATACATGGGTTGTTATAAATGCAAACAAAAATCACAATTAAATCCTACCTCGTGTGGACTACTCCTCCCATGACCAGAGCATCTGAGATTAATGCTAAAAAAATCATCGAATTTAAAGAAAGGACCCTTTATGGAGATGTTGGTGTTGCCTTCTCTTCTGCCAGCAGTGAAGCGCTACGGATATTTGTAGCTCCTCAGGTTATTGTAGATCTTAAGTCATTCTCTACCCATAATGTTCGCTCCAAGACTTCCAACCGACCCCCCCCCTCTTTTAGCCATGTGACGTCACGTCTGCTTCTGGTACACAGGAGGTTGAGCTGACATTCGAGTACACACTAAGCCGACCCTGACTGAACCCTATTTCCTGTTATCCTCAACTAAAAAATTACACTCACCCAACATTTAACAGGTGAACAAGACAAAAGATCTTTGTCTTCTGGTCGACTCATACTTCAAATCATCTAAAATGTGCATTTAGGCTGAAAACAAAGGAGCACCCTATTTCGCATTTGACGTTCCTTCTGCAAACTTACTCCTAAAATATTTCTCCCACTTTGTTTCCCTAGTCAGAATGTTGTTAGAGTGAACAGGCTTCTGTTATGGCCGTCGCAATAACCCAGGCCAGTTCACCACGTCGAGTTTTTCTGTTGACGTCATTGATAGTGGTTAGTAAGAACCGCTATCAATGAGGATCGGAACGGCCGAAGGTGCTGAGGCGCATGCGTGAGAGTCCATCTTTTTTCAACAAATCATCAAAGCGAGCAGACTGCCCCCTAAAGATTATTCATTCACATGGAAATCATTGTTAACTTGTTCCTGCTAGTTAATAAATTTCTGAAAACTTCATTAAAATTGGTTGATTTCCTGAATTTTGATGAATATTTAAGTGAAGTGAGGGGTCAAAATACCCATAATCTGACTGGTCGACAGATCTCGTTTGCTACTTAAGAGCATGACGTCATTTTCCAGTGCACTGGCCTGGTTATTATGACGGCTGTGCCTCTGCTCCATATCTAAAGGAGAGTAGAAAGTAGACCTTGGGTTCACTTTCGGCAGCCTCGTAACTCTCGCTTCCCTTATTTTGTCCTTTAGTCCTCACGTTTCTTGAACGATGTTACTGACAAAGGGGGAAGAATTGCTGTTTTCTGGGTCTATTCATACAACACTTATTGTTGGCTGGGTTTTGATCTTGAAGTGTTTTGTTTTTTTAGCTCCTTACATCAAGTGACTTGTCTGGAGCGATTTCTATAAAAAAAAATTTTTTTTTAAATATGTGATAAATATATGAAAGCTGAAAAAAGTTAAATGACTCGAATGGTGCCGGGACTATGAAAGCCAACTCAAGAAGCTTAATCTTTTCTCCCTTGAGTGCCAAGGTTTACACAGTGATGTCATTTTGGTCTACAATCTCCTCAGTGGCCATCATGATCTCCATCAGAACCTACTATTCATTCCTGCATTAGAAAGGGGTCTGCGCAGGCATTACCAGAAACTTTCAAACGCCTCGGACTAACATTCACAGGCAACATGAATTGAAATAAATACATAGAAGATACTACCAAGTCTGCTGCAAAGAAGGTGGGTTCCCTCCACTTCTCTCACCGGCCAGTATCCTATATCTCTATAAAGCCACCATATCTAATACGTGATATCCAACACCTGGAGAGAAACAAGTCGAGAAGCTTAATCTTTTCTCCCTTGAGTGCCAAGGTTTACACAGTGATATCATTTTGGTCTACAATCTCCTCAATGGCCATCATGATCTCCATCAGAACCTACTATTCACTCCTGCATTAGAAAGAGGTCTGTGCAGGCATTACCAGAAACTTTCGATTGAACCAAAGAGCTGCTTTCTCAATCAGGATCCTTGGACCTTGAAATGAACTTTACTGTATCCTCTTATGTGTAAATTTCTACCAGCCTTTCTCTATGTGGCAACTGAAGCATGTCTGTTTTATTTTTTGCAAAATTTATTGAATCCAATTGAATGTCGGAAAACAAATAAATTAAACCAAAATATGCATTGTTTGGATTATTCGGACTACTATTTTCATCTTGGTTGTTATTTTCCCAACGTTTCTGCCGATGTAACCTCCGACCTTCATAAGGTTTATCTTTTCAAACTCGGAAATCTTGTCAAACTCGAGAATCTATACAGAAGTTCGAACTGAACCATTTATTTAATCAAAAATATGTCTGATGTTTTGAGAAAAGGCATGAAACTATTTTTTCTTTAATTCACTTAACAATAGTTAAATGATACAAATATTAATTTTTGTTTTAACTGATCTTTGTGAGTTTGCAAAAAAGATGCGGTAAGTTTGCAAATAAGATGTGGTGGGTTTGCAAAAAAGATGTGGTAAGTTTGCAAATAAGATGTGGTAGGTTTGCAAAAAAGATGTGGTAGGTTTGCAAAAAAGATGTGGTAGGTTTGCAAAAAAGATGTAGTAGGTTTGCAAATAAGATGTGGTAAGTTTGCAAATAAGATGTGGTAGGTTTGCAAATAATATGTGGTAGGTTTGCAAAAAAGATGTGGTAAGTTTGCAAAAAAAGATGTGGTAAGTTTGCAAATAAGATGTGGTAGGTTTGCAAATAAGATGTGGTAAGTTTGCAAATAAGATGTGGTAAGTTTGCAAAAAAGATGTGGTAGGTTTGCAAATAAGATGTGGTAGGTTTGCAAAAAAGATGTGGTAGGTTTGCAAATAAGATGTGGTAGGTTTGCAAAAAAGATGTGGTAGGTTTGCAAAAAAGATGTGGTAGGTTTGCAAATAAGATGTGGTAAGTTTGCAAAAAAGATGTGGTAAGTTTGCAAAAAAGATGTGGTAAGTTTGCAAAAAAGATGTGGTAGGTTTGCAAAAAAGATGTGGTAAGTTTGCAAAAAAGATGTGGTAGGTTTGCAAATAAGATGTGGTAAGTTTGCAAAAAAGATGTGGTAACTTTGCAAAAAAAGATGTGGTATGTCTTATAGTTGTTATTCGTCTTCATCCTCTTATTTTCATTATTACTACTATTGGAGTTGCCTATTTTCCTAATACGTGGAGTTATGGCCGGGAGTTAGTTCGAATACACAGGGTTAAACCCATGTGGGGTCCCCCGACCAAAGGTTGTGGGAGAGATGTCTTTATAGCAGCATGTCATTCCCACTGTTCGATGTGGCCCGACCACGTGTGGATAAAATTAACAGAATAAAACAAACAATGGGAAGAAAGTAAAACATTATTATTATATCTGAAATTATATTAGAAAGAAAGCGAAGGAATAATAAAGCTACACACAAGAATGGTATTTTGTAAAATCAATAATTAGAGTAAAACATTTATATTAAAACAAAACAATTTATTTGACTAAAGCATTTCGTAAAGCTATCAGATACAGAGTTCATTTTAAAGGAGTGAAAAGTTCCGTTTGTACAAACGTGTACGAGTGAAATGTTCGGTTTGTTTAAGTTCATGTTTGTACGAATGTGTATATGCGATCGTGTTTGATGTATTTTTGTGGCAATTGTAATGCGTGTGTGTGCTTGAAATAAAAGTTCATTATTCGTGGTAGGAATTAAAAGAGATTACCTACTTTTTGACTTTTGTCTCCCCCACCTCATCGGTGGGGGGGGTCGACGATCTCCTCTGCATGCGTTCGACAAAATATTTAGATTTAAATTTAGAAGTTCGTTATAGATTATTCGAGCCATTCCTAACTATAGAAATTAGATTTTCAGAAATAAATTCTTGTAATGTTTATTAAAATCGAAACTTCGGTATAAAATGACCCGAAAAGATGGCGATATGCCAAAGAACAAACTAACTAAACCAAACTAAAGTCAATCATGGAACTTTTAAAATTCCACCTGAGTCAGGAAATGCATGACTTTTATTTTTTGGCTCTTCTTGGAAAGAGGGAGAGGAGAAAGAGAGGCAGGTAGAGGAGAGAGAGAGATTTCTTGACCAATTCCTCAGAACAAACAAACGAAATTCCACTGTCGATTACGATGGTTTCTCCAAATGTAAAGAAGCCAGATATTTTCATTTAAAATCATAATGAGAAAAACAAAACAAAAATTGTTTATAGTTTGTTTGTTTTAATTATTTCGTGTTAGGGTTTTCTTTTTTGAACTGACATTCTCGCGTTTCATTCAATTAATCTTTCAGCGTAACCTGATCATTGATTGGAAATCTCGGCAGAGTTATTTTCGGAATTCAAAACAACACTCTTCCTTTACAATTACACCGTCATGAAAAAGTCTTCTTACTTTTTAAACAGTTTTCGGTTTGAGTCATAAACTAGAATCATAATACACTATTATATCATTTGTAGGATTTAGTATATTCGGACTACTGTTCTCATCACAACGTTTCGGCCGATGTAACCTCCGACCTTCTTCAGGCATACTAGAATTAATTATTAAGTTTGTAGAATTGGGTATATTCAGATTCTGTTCTCATCTTGGGTGTGTTTATCACAACGTTTCGGCCGATGTAACCTCCGACCTTCTTCAGGTGTACCTTGTCGAACTCGGGAATCTTTCTGTCGAACTATGGAATCTGGACGGAATTTGGAACGGAACTCTTTATTAGATCTACGGGGATAGCATGCTCTCGTTCCATCTGCCATGACTGGGAAGAAGTCTTCAGTAATTCGCAATTCTTTGTATCGCCCGCACTGAGGATTGAACCTTCAACCTTCAGATGACTGTCACTTAGAACTGAATTCTACTTAGTACTATATCCACTGCGCCACGGGTCCTTGCCGACAATTCTAGTATGCCTGAAGAAGGTCGGAGGTTACATCGGCCGAAACGTTGCGATAAAAACACCCAAGATGAGAACAGTAGTCCAAATATACCAAATTCTACAAATTATTAACCCTCATCTAAAAAATTTCGAAATATATACATTTTCTCATTTCTGTAGAATCAAATTGACACTAATCTATATAAAGGCCTCCAATAATTCATATGTAAATATTGCTTGAATGAAGCAATATTTATATAATAGACTAGCAGGGAGCATTATTTTGCGAGCCTGCAAAGATATGATGATGAACGAACATATACTACACTGACCCCCCCCCAAAGGAGGAGATAATGCGTGGGAGGATGATATGATGACAACAGAACATAGTAAATGGAGAAGATAAACATTGAAGGA
>OY744535.1:30018461-30023461 GCA_963556195.1 Sepiola atlantica
CTTTCTCTTTTTCTCTCCCCCTTTCTCTTTTTCTCTCCCCCTTTCTCTTTTTCTCTCCCCCTTTCTCCCTTTCTCCTTTTCTCCCCCCCTTTCTCCCTTTCTCTTTTTCTCTCCCTCTTTCTCCCTTTCTCCTTTTCTCTCCCCCTTTCTCCCTTTCTCTTTTTCTCTCCCCCTTTCTCACTTTCTCTAGCTCCTTCTCTCTTCATCTCCCCTCTCTCTCTCTTTTTTTCTCTTTCTCTTCTTTCTCAACTTCCTGCCAAACTGACTGCACACAATGTCTGTTTTTCTTTTTATTCACAGCTGACAGAATTTATTTGGCAAAATATACATTTCTTTAAATCCTATAAGTTGGCAAGCCATTATGTCTTGGATAATAATTCACTTTTTATGTTTCCGCATACGTTTGTTTGTTTTTTGTCTGTAATATTTTTACATAATTTTGCACGGATCTATCCATCTCTACATAATCTGATGACGCTGTATAAATAGACATTTTGGTTACCTTTAAATCTGATCGTCGATAAAACTTTCTGATTATCTGGTAACATTTATTTATTTATTTGTTTATTTATTTATTTATTTATTCATTTGTTTATTTATTTATTTGTTTATTTATTTAGTTATTTGTTTGTTTGTTATGCCTCCTTCGGCATCTCCCCTTTAACTATCTTCTCAATTCAACTGTTAAAAAAAAATTAAACTCTTAGTACAGTATCGATATCCAGATCAAATTCTGTCAAATATTTCATTTGACAACTCCCAAAAGTGCCCTCTCAATTTCTCCCTCTTACCATTTTCTCTGAATTTATCCAACCTCATCTTAAACTGATCTACGTTCTTGCTGCTCTTAATGCGATCTAGCAACTTATTCCAAAAAACATATTGCTCTGTGAACAAAAAGACTTAACTGGTTAACAGATCTAGTTTTTGAAAACTGCCTTGACAATCACCTTCCAGATCTAGGAGAAATACTAAAGAAATTCCCACCATAGTTAGAAATGCCATTAATTATCTTGAAAGTTTTAATCATATCACCTCTCATTCTTCTCTTCAGCAAAGTAGCCAATCCCAATTTGTCGAATCTCTACCTGTAACGGCACTGCTTTACTTTACTCATTAGTTTTGTCACCCTTCTTTGTACGCCTTCCAGTTTCAAAATTACACTATTGTAATTTTAAAAACTAATAGTTTTCATTTGAATTATCTCCCTCGAAAATTAATGAACATACTATTTTAAGAAAGGTTTTGGTAATTTATTCTATACTTATTGCATGTTTGCGATATCCATTTGCCTTCTTATTTTTATTACCACTACTTTACCTCTTTTCTTTCTTGTAAGTATATGCTTAAGATCATTGTATATGCATGAATGAAGTCAAGGTGAAGCTTCCTCAGTCGAACCCCTAACAACATCTCAGGAAGAGACCAGACTACAGCTGTGGACCAGACGGCTAAAGAATGGCCCTCCCTCCCTCCCACTGACATGGGAATCCCCCCTTCTGAGGCCCTGCCTCATGTTTCAGAGGCACCCTGGCTCAAAGAACTTAATTAACTGGTTAACAGATCTAGTTTTTGAAAACTGCCTTGACAATAATCTTCCAGATCTAGGAGAAATACTAAAAAAAAATTCCCACCATAGTTAGAAATGGCATTAATTATCTTGAAAGTTTCAATCATTTCACCTCTCATCCTTCTCTTCAGCAAAATAGTCGATCCCAAATTGTCCAACATGAATTCTTCTGCAAAGTCGAAATGGAGTTCTTCTTTAATTATCTTTTCACCTTGACGAATAAAATGACAATTCCTAAAGATGGTGTCCAACGAATTCGTCTATAGAAGGGGTCACCAAACTATGGCCCACGGGTCGGATCAGGTCCATGACTTCAGTTCATCAGGTCAAAATTGAGCCATGCTACTTTTTGTTAGAATGGGTTCCAATTTACTTGCCTTCTCACAGGGGCAGAATTAGACACCAACGTTTATTAATAATATCGTAGGCTTTTTTGGTTCCTAAACCAAAGAATAAGGGTATTTCTCCGAAGAGCAGTGCTGGGTTATGGTATTGCTGGCCCTAAGGCATATTTTTAACAAGCGGCCTGAAATAGTGAAAATACAGGTATTTTGAACTTATCGACAAGAAGAAAAAATAGTACTTGAATTTGTGTGATAGCACAGTGGGTAAGTGGTTAACGATGCGGACTGAGGACCTGAGTGTGCTGGGTTCGAATCCAGTTTGTTCCACAGAAACACTTTTATCAAAACTCACACCTGACCTTGTGTCTAACCTCCTGAAGAGGAGGTAAATAAAGTACAATTTAAATTTGAATATTATGTTTAAAATACTAGGAGATGTTTCTTGAAAGCCAAATGCTAGTTTCATAAATCGCACTAACCTTTTCTGCTGGTTAGTTTGTAAAATTCGAATATGTGAACACGTACTAGGACTTATACTTGAGTTTTTTGGTAGGTTTGGTAGTTTTGTTTTACGGCATATCAACCCTTTTTGGGTTATTTAATGCCGAATCTGGTCATTATAGTGAAAGTTTTTATGCTTCAAGTTCTTTATATCTTCAAATGTTTAATCAGGGTTTTTGGTTTGGTAGTTTTGTTTTACGGCACATCAACCCTTTTTGGGTTATTTAATGCCGAATCTGGTCTTGTTTTCTTCTCTTTTTTGTTTCTTTCCCCTTTTAATATCTGTTTCTATTTAACCCATAGTTGGGACCCTAACAGGTACTACCACTCCGGGTCAGGGTGGACCTGGGAGCAATGGTAATTAAGAGGAGGCTCCACATTCCCCAAAGTCCGTAAGCCGGATCTCACCATCGGATGTAGTTTAAGGTCATATCCAGGACCGGGAGTAGGGTAGGAAAAATAAAAATAAAAAAAGGTAGGGAGAAAGGGAGAGGGGCTGTTGTTTTTGTTTTTGGTTTTGTAGAACATAATTAAGTTTTACAAACGAAAAAAACAAAAAACGTCAATGTAGGTGAATTTCGTCTCAGGGAGCCACAGGGCAGCCTGATCTGGTATCACCAGGAGTTTTTTTGGGCATACAATCAAGGAGTTGGCCCCAGAAATCATCTAACCTAATGCACGCCATTGGCCTGATGTAACTATATTTTTGCTAACGTTGCATTCTTTGATAAGTTTTTAGTAAATCAATATGTTGGTTGTCTTTGTTTTGTTGTGCATTGCACATCACTCCCCCATGATTAACATGAAATGCTAAACTTAGTGGGGTTTTTTTTGCAAATATTGAACAGAATGATTATGCGGCCGGCGCTTGTCATTCTTTCAGTTATCTGGCCAACTGTGGAAAAGGTTTGGTGATCCCTGATCTACAGTAATTCATCTACAGTAATTTATCTACAGCAATTCATCTACAGCAATTCATCTACAGCAATTCATCTACAGCAATTCATCTACAGTAATTTATCTACAGTAATTCATCTACAGCAATTCATCTACAGCAATTTATCTACAATCATTCATCTACAGCAATTCATCTACAGCAATTCATCTACAAATACAATTCATCTACAACAGTTCCTTTACATATGTGACAGGCTTGGCTAGTGAACCAACTAATAGCCTCTCCCTCTTGAACAGGATACAAAAAAGAATTTCTAACCTAATCATATATATATATATATATATATATATATATATATATATATACGCAACCTTAGTAAATAACACGTGATTCCTAGGGGAAAAAAAACAAAAAACTATCACCCCTATGAATACGTTTAGCAACATGACCTTTACTGATAACACCAAAACACCCCTGATGATGGATCATGACGGATCGGAAAGTACTCGAGTAAAAAGCGACTATGGCAGATACATCGGTCGAGAAGATTTATTAGAAAATTGGAAAGGATCAGAACGAAAGTATGTAGACAGAATTTGTGTATCATATTTAATGAAATATGTTTTAAAAAAGGAATGCTGTCCATATATATATATATATATATATATATATATATATATATATATATATATATATATACAGGGTGATTCATAAGTCACTTAGCTATTTATTTTTGAAATTCTAAAGTTAAAAAATACGTTAATACAAAACAGAAAGTTTATTCAACAAATTCATCTATGGGAGTTTAAAATTACAGCAAATTTTCTAAAATTTCCACCTTCGTTCTGCATGCATAGCTCCATTCTTTTTGGGCAAGGAATTTCCGACTCTTTGTAGCATATTTGATTGATTAATTTTAACAAACTCGGCAGTGATTTTTGATTTGAGGTAGTCATTGCCTTTCAACAAGTGTGGGAGATTCATCAAATTTGGCCATATGAATAACAATAAAAATTCGTTCTTCAATTGTAAATGACATACTGCCTGAAAAAAAAGCACATATGATGATTTACACAAATTTAAATAAATAAAAATAAATATATATAGAAAGAAATATATAAACGAGCAAATTTAAAATAACAAATAGCAGTAATTAGAGAGTAAGATAACAAGTATCAAAAGTTCATAGTATGTTTGTGCTTCATATGGTAATCATTTTAAATAGCTAAGTGACTTATGAATCGCCCTGTGTGTGTGTATATATATATACAGGGTGGGCCAAAATAAGGGTCCTATCTTTAAATTTGAATGACTTGAATTTGAATAACTTCCACAAAATAAAAGTTAAACTCACCAAACTTTATGTGTGTGTAGACTGACCCTTCCGAGATCTTTTGAAATAAACAAAACAAATTTTAGCCGAAAAACACTTCTTAAAACTTACAAAAACTAAAGTATTGTTTTTTACACTGTTTTGAGTTTTTTAAGCAAAAATAATGTTTTCTAAATGAGGGTACGTTCCTTAGGGCTAATACAGCTCATGCTTGCTTCGGAAGGGTTCCTTTACTTATTCTAAAAAAAATTTTTTTAAAAATCAATAAATAAAAAAGTTATGAATTTTTAAAAATAGGACCCTTATTTTTGCCCACCCTGTATATATATATATATATATAAGATTCTTACTCAT
>OY744535.1:30033461-30045961 GCA_963556195.1 Sepiola atlantica
TCTCGTGTTCTCTCTCTTTCTCTCTCGCGTTTTCTCCCTCTCTCTCACTCTCTCTCACTCTCTCTCTCACTCTCTCTCTCTCGTTCTCTCTCTTTCTCTCTCGCGTTTTCTCCCTCTCTCTCTCTCTCACTCTCCCTCTCTCTCTCTTTCTCTCTCTCTCTCTCTTTCTCTCTCTTTCGCGTTCTCTCTCGCGTTCTCTCCCTCTCTCTCTCTCTCTCGTTCTCTCTCTCTCTCTCGTGTTCTCTCTCTCTCTGCTTCGCGTTATCTCCTTCTCTCTCACTCTATCTCTCGTTCTCTTTCTCTCTCTCTCTCACGTTCTATATCTCGCATTCTCGCTCGTGTTTCTCTCTCTTTCGCTCGCGTTCTCTCTCTCTCTCTCTCTCTCTGCTTGAAACTTGTACTCAGAATATAATAAAGATCTATATATTTTGGGTATAAATGATTTTGAGTTATTCAGTTTGAGAACCAACAGACTCCAACCAGAGACAGGCAGCCCCATAGAGAATCGCCACAAGACGTGTCACAACCAACAGAGCAGAACCAACGACCGACAGGAGGAAAACTTCATCTTTTCATCTCATCAACTCATCAGACCGTCTCAAGTATCGGACCCCACAGAAGTAAAACGCTATCCAACACACATGTGTGGAAGCTCCATAAATAAACGTTATAAGACATATATTGTTATTTCAAAATTATTAGATACTAGAAAAACTGTGGCACATCGGGTCATCCGTTGAGCTCTGGTTAGATCGTTTGAATCAGCAAAAGTGAGCTTGCAAAGCCAGTTAGATTTTTTTAAATGAGAAAAAAAATCCCAAATTAGTCTTTTTCTGCTCTCTCTATCACCTCCCCTCTCTCTCTTTTTTCTCTCCAGTTATAGATTAAATAGTATTACTATTCTTTTCTTGCTGTCTCCCTTTGTCAGTATAGAAAGAGAGAAAGGAAAAACAAAACGCGGCTACGAAGTGAAAATGATTATCTTTGATTGTTAATAAACAGAGAGGGAGAGAGTAACGGAAGGGAGAGCGATAGGCAATATATAAAATAAGACCGGGGAGTATTCAAACAATATACAGTGAGAGGGGGAGGGGTGGAAGTGATAGACAGAAACTTAGTAAGACACAGTTACTTTGTGAGTTAATTACAAATTGTGGATAATTTGAAAAATTTAAATGGAGCTTTTTTTCCAAACATAACTCCATCCGAGAATCGAGGAATATTTTAGCATGTATTTTATCTGATTAAAATATATAGAAAAAGACGCCTTTCAGAAACAAACATTGATTAACATTCGACTGGAGAATACCTAAATTTGGGTAGTATTAGGTGTTGCAGCAAAATCCGACACTTGACAAAAAGTAAACGGAATATAAGGAGGTTCCTCACCACTGGTCACCGGACTTCTGGCTTCCCTCCTCACCTGACTGCAACCTCTTTGCCTATTTCTTCTGGAGTGTGATCGAGGCTAAGACTAACAAACATGACCACAACATGGCCGACTCTATGAATGCTGCCATCGTGGAGGCGTTCGCCGCTACAGACATGGACATGGTCACCAAAGCATGTGACTCATTTCACGCCAGCCGGTGGTGGTTACATCGAAAAATAATGTAGTATGTAACTCTAACTATTGCTAAATAAACTATCGGGTCTCTGCATATACTACTTTTATTTTTATCACCTATTTAGTTTTCTTTTTGTCCAGTGTCGGATTTTGCTGCATATATAATGTGCATGAATAGAATTTATATTTGTTTTCGGTTTATATCTGAAATTGTATAATGTTTAATCTGTGATATTCACTTTTGAGAACATCTTCAACAGCTCTCATCCATCCACATCCATTGGTTTGATGTTGGGGGGGGGTCCAACACACTTGATGGTCAAGGTCGTCTTTAAAAGAGACCCCGTCTCTTCAGCAGTTCCAGCATTTGGAGAGGGGAACAGAAGAGACGGCATCAAAAAATGAGCACAGATACTACACATTGATCTGAGTCACAGAGTTTGTTACAACTAAAAAGGGAACAGATTGTGTACAAAATAAATATTTCTTAATTGAAAACTTCCTTTAATTACATTATTAGATATTCTTTCTGTTGTGAAGTGATTTGTGAGTGTTAAGACACAAATATGAAGAAATAAATGGATGAAAACGATTCTGTGGAGATCTAAAATATAAAATGATTTATTGACAATTTTACAACTGAAAGAATTACTATAAAATGACTGGTGATACCAGATCAGGCTGCCCTGTGGCTCCCTGAGACGAAATTCACCTACATTGACGTTTTTTTTTTTTTTTTTTTTTTTTTTTTGTAAAACTTAATTATGTTCTACAAAACCAAAAACAAAAACAACAGCCCCTCTCCCTTTCTCCCTCCCCTTTTTTATTTTATTTTTAGAACTTGAAGCATAAATCTTTTACTATAATGACCAGATTCGGCATTAAATAACCCAAAAAGGGTTGATATGCCGTAAAACAAAACTACCAAACCAAAAACGATGATTAAACATTTGAAGATATAAAGAACTTGAAGCATAAAAACTTTTACTATAATGACCAGATTCGGCATTAAATAACCCAAAAAGGGTTGATATGCCGTAAAACAAAACTACCAAACCAAACTATAAAATGAAGAGGATTTAATTGTCTGTTGCTAAGCCGATTCTGGTTGCTTCCTCAATTTTGGATTTTCTCTGTTTTGTGTTGTCGTTTGGTCAATGCAGAGGCAGATAACCATGGGCAGAACAATCATGCTTCAAAGTGTCTCTTGTCAAGCAAGATAACTTTAGATTACAAAGAGTTTCCTCTTTTTAAACATTATTTTCTAAATGATTCTTTAATATTTTTAATGATTAACATGTTGGGATATCTTTTCCAAAACAAGTGGCCACCATTTTGTGTGTTGTGTTCTCTTTGGTACACACACAAGGGTCGGAATAAAAAGGAAAATGTACAATAATTAAGAAACTGTAAGATTTCCATACACACACACACACACACACACACACACACACACATATATATATATATATATATATATATATATATACATATATATATATACACATTTATTCTCACATAGACAAATTATTAAAGACAAATATACGAGGTTTTTATAAAACATGTAAGCTGGTACTGAATACAACATGATATACTAAGTGAGAACAGACAGGAGTACCGAAAAAAGAATACATTAATTATCCTATTACAATAAGAAAGACATGTGTTGTTAGGGCGAGAGAGAGAGAGAGAGGGAGAGAAAATACGAATGCAATAGATAAGTAAATATTACTTACATTTGAGTCTAACCATTTTATGAGTCTTGTGGGACTGCGACCAGAAGGCATCTGACAGAATCCGGGAACAAGCTTTGTCAAAGCCATGGCAATATCGCCAGCTGCTCAGAGCATGTCCGAGGGCTTCTGAAGCCTGAACAGAAAAGATAATGATATCTGGTTCTATATTCTCTATATGAATGGAATTAGATCCTTTTTACTTCTTGTACAGGAGAGTGCATTCTCTTCGTTGGTTAGTATGGTTCAAAGGAGATAACTTAGATATGTTTCAAAAGAGATCAATCTGGTATAATTCTGAAAACAACAGCATCATATTAGATCTTCTTTTTTGTGTATCGATGAAAGATTTTAAAAAAAAGATTATATTTTTCTTGTAAAAAATTAGAATTCTTCAGATCAAGCTACACTCTCATAATATCCAATGCTCTTTTCTTTGTCTGTAATTCTCCAGACAGTTATGAAAACCATTATAGAGTCAACGATTCTCACCACAGGAATTTAATAACCTTCTTATAATAACAACATCAGATGTAAATACAAAAGGGAAGGGCATTCACATTTGTGGAATCTTGAGTTCGTTTTCATAATCTAAATACATATTTCTCCTCTAAACATACATATTTATTTCATGATTTATTATTATCTCATTTTATTTATAATAATTTATACCCAAACCAAGTGTTTATCTCATTTTATTTATAATAATTTATACCCAAACCAAGTGTTTATCTCATTTTATCTATAATAATTTATACCCTAACCAAGTCATCGGATTTACAGTTGTTTAAAAAAATCTGTGCAGTAAACAGAAAATCCAGGTAGTTTACCATCATCAGAATACCGGAATAAAATGTAAAAAGAGAGGTAAGATCCGAAAAAATAGCAGACTCAAAAACCTGTCCATAATTCACTCCAAAAGAAGATGTGATTAATAGTCACGAAAACATGCTTAAAAGATCAAAAACATCCAGGATGCAATAAAAAAAATTTTTTAATTTAATCTGAATGAAAAAGTCACAAAAGCAAATATTGGTATATTATAGCTTCCATACCGATGCAACAAAAAAGTCACCGAAGAAATTCAATCATTTTCTAAATCAATCTGATCTATATAAAATTTAGTTTCTATTGTTATAATTTCGGTATATGAATACGTGCATAACCGTTACCATCCGTATATTTACCATTCAAATGCTAGATATCCTTTTTTATGGTGTGGTTCGTGTAGTTAGATATGTGATATTAAGGATAATAGTATAACTAACCCCACTTACTCATCTCATTTTATTGGTGAAACGTTAGCACAGTTAGCACTAGAGCCATATAAAACTCAGTTATGAAAGAGGGGAGCGGGTTATATATGGGGATAATCGTCCAAAATATTTTATAAATACTGAATTAAATGTACTTAAACTAAGTACAAGACGTGAAATCATATTTGAAGTAAACAACACAAGAATAGGGGACATGATTTGGACAGATGAAACACATTACATGATAAAAGCATAAACTACAAGAAAAACAGGACACGAGTCCAAGTAAAAGAGCAAAAGAAAACATACTCTCCTAAAAGTTTATTCAGAACTTCAAAGACCTTGAAGAGTTGCTTGTTTAATGCTCAACTAAGCACAGGATACTATTTTACAGGAAATGGAAGATGCGATTACCTATTATGGATTTCAGTGTTCGGACTGACTTCATCATCTTGGCTGTCATGCTCACAACGTTTCGGCCGTTCTGCCCTCCGGCCTCCATCAGGTGTCCTGTATCGAACTCGAGAACCGTCTGTCTGGACTTTCGAACCCAATCCCATGTTTTGGCTCCAGGACGCATTTGTTGATTCTCCGTTGCTTTCAATTCTGCTGCTGCTGCTGCTGCTACTGCTGCTACTGCTTATCGCCGTATTTCTGCTGTCGCTGAATGTTACTTTCACTGCCTTTGACCAGGATTGAACTTAGCACCTCCAGATAACTTGCAACTTTCTGTATCATTATGGATTTCAGTGTTCGGACTGACTTCCTCATCTTGGCTGCCATGCTCACAACGTTTCGGCCGTTCTGCCCTCCAGCCTTCATCACGTGTCCTTTATCGAACTCGGGAACCGTCTGTCTGGACTCTCGAACCCAATCCCATGTTTTGGCTCCGGGACGCATTTGTTGATTCTCCGTTGCTTTCAGTTATGCTGCTGCTGCTGCTACTGCTGCTGCTGCTTATCGCCGTATTCCTGCTGTCGCTGAATGTTACTTTTACTGCCTTTACCCAGGATTGAACTTAGCACCTCCAGATAACTTGCAACTTTTTGTATCATTATGGATTTCAGTGTTCGGACTGACTTCCTAATCTTGGCTGCCATGCTCACAACGTTTCGGCCGTTCTGCCCTCCGGCCTCCATCAGGTGTCCAGTATCGAACTCGTGAACCGTCTGTCTGGACTCTCGAACCCAATCCCTTTATTATCATGGAGGTACCACGCTCGGATTCCATTTTTGGCTCTGGGACGCACTCGTTAATTCTCAGTCGCTTTCAGTTCTGCTGCTGCTGCTTATCACCGTAATTTGATTGAACTTGGCACCTCTAGATAACTTGCAACTTTCGAACCAACGGCTTACACCTCACGGCCATGTGTAACTAGGACATTTAAGAATCAGTTTTTGCTAACTTGCAACTT
This sequence comes from Sepiola atlantica, assembly GCA_963556195.1. Taxonomy (NCBI): domain Eukaryota; kingdom Metazoa; phylum Mollusca; class Cephalopoda; order Sepiida; family Sepiolidae; genus Sepiola; species Sepiola atlantica. The sequence goes on from OY744535.1 coordinate 30,039,432, forward strand.
TCGAACCAACGGCCATGTGTCACTAGGACAATTAAGAATCGATTTTTGGTACTGTTATTCAAGGTTTTCTTTCTCTATTAGAGGTCTCCAAATCGTATTCAGCTTTGTTTGCTCAGTAGGTTGTCATGTCCAAGCATATGAGCTGTTTCCTTAAGTTTCCTCACTTTCCAAGTGGGACTCACTGTTTATTATTTTTACTTCTTCCCAAAGGGGGCGATGGTCACCCTTCTTCTTCCATACATGATGGGCTATACCCGATTTTTTTGTCTCCCCTCTAGTTATTACAATTACCTATGTCCAATTGTTATGCAACAAGGTGTGTGCAGTATGATGGCAGTTTTTCTGTGCACCATGTGGGTGACACTATGATGCTGCTGAAAGATGAGCCGCGCTTGAAGGCAGGAAGTGGAAGAAAGAAGGGGTTGGCTTGCTGCTGGCAACTGGACATCTGTGCTTTTCTTCTGGCAGCAAAAAATTATAAAAGATCTGCTAGAGGGTTACTACTCTGAGTCCCCTGATTGGTCGATACATAACCAAAATCAGTTCAGTATAATAACTCTCCACACAAAGAAATAATAAAATAGTTCGTTACTTCTGCAAACACACATTAAATGTTGTTACAATAGCAGTTGAACTATTGATGATGGACACTTTTAGTCGATATGAATATTCGATATACTCTCAAAATATCCAAACCAGTTCAATCTATTTTACATAATTGATGGCAGCCATCTTGAATACATAAGATGGTTACACAATTCAACTTTCGTCATTCAAAGATGAAAAGAAGGTTATCTTTGCTCATAAATAATTAGAATTCTTTGTGACAAGTGACGCCATCATATTATAGCCCGCGTTTTTTATTTTCAGTCTAAGCTTTGAAATGTCATTTTCTAAACTGACATTGATAAAACCATATCTGAGGTCATAGACTGACACAGGAGCGATTGATCAACTTGACTTTAATAAACACTGAAAAAGTTGATGTAAAAAAATGAAGTAGTTCAAGTGGTTTGTTAAGGGGGGGGGAGGGGGTATCAGTTGGAGAAAGAACTTTTAAAAAAATGTATTATTCGGACTACTATTCTCATCTTCACAACGTTTCGGCCGATGTAACCTCCAACCTCCTTGAGATGCATTTTTGGGAACTTTGGAAATTTTATGTCAAATCTCGAAATCTATACAGAATTTCGAACTGAAACTTTTTTTTAATCCATCAAGGTAGATTTTTCTTGTTCTATCAGCCATGATAAAGTAGAAGTGTCAATTATTTTAAATGTTATTTTTAGTTATTGTCGCCTGTAGTAAGGATTGAACCTTCAAACATCCGTACAAACATCTTGCTGCGCAACTCCCCACTTAGGATGCTCCCTATAAATCTGGCCCCTAATTCACTGTAGCCCTTTACGTCTTAGTGCCAATGTACCTACCTTTTTTTTTGGGGGGGGGGGGAATAAAAGTTTAAAAAATAAAAATAAAATAAAAACTTAAAACTGATTGTTAACGAATCCCTTTAATCTTTCAATTCCCAAACTCCCAAATTGGGGCCTCGCCAGATTCGGCATTTAATAACCCCCAAAAAGGGGTTAATATGCCATAAAACAAACAAACTGAAGTTTCCGGTCTTGTGATAAATGGTAACACTGGTCCACAGGGAATCATGCCAGTGTTTCCTCACTCCAATCGACCCTTTTGCTCTTAGTTTAAGAGATAGAAAGTATTCACTGGTTATCAAATCCGATATCAGAATAATATTGTGCCCGTAATAAAAGACTTGTTTTATGGAAATTACCTGATGCTGGTCATGAATATTTGAATAACAAGGAATTCTGTGTTTCTTGCCGATAATCGAATTCTTTCACTTGATATGCATCCGTCTATAACGTTTCTTTCTCTGTGTAAATAACTCCCATCATTTGCAATAGACACACTGATAGATATAGCACAGAATGAGGCAGAGAGCAGGGTCGTTTTTGAAATGGCTATTACTCAGCCCCAGGGCAATGGACATACATTTGACAGGTACTTGTAATTTGGATTCTGGCGGCGTTTTCATAAAGTGTACCAAGACCCATGCTGGCAATTTATTTTTTTTTTATTGAAAATCGCTCCAAACAAGGCATGAAGCCACTTGATGTAAGAAGCGAAGGAAGAACTAATATGATTATCACAAAGACAGGAGATGCCTATTGACCTTACTCTTGAAAAGACTAAGATTATAGGTAGGAAGAAAACAGTCAGCAAGAAGAGAGTTTCGCAAGCCTGCGGTTCGAATGCGAAAATGGACTAAAATGAATGTTATGAATGATTGTGAATCGGTCACCATTTAGCAAGTGCTAAATTCGCTAAAAAGGGTTTTGCGAAGGAAAGAGATGAAAAACATGGTTAACGAATAGTACTCCATCTTAGAATGTATCTGACTCCTATATAGGTAAAGGATTGCATCAGGAGTCAGGTATTTCCTGGAGCGGTAGAATGATCTATTTAGCAACACAGCGGATGGGCGAGTAGAAAGTGGACTTCCGGTTTACTTTCAACAGCCTCGTAACTCTCGCTTCCCTTATTTTGTCCTTTAGTCCTCAAATTCCATGAGCGATGTGTCTGACAAAGGGGGGAAAATTGCTGTCTTCCGGGTCGGAATACATTCATCTAACACTCATCATCCGTTCGTTTTTTAACTTGAAATAGTATTGTTTTTTCTGTACTCCTTTTATCAAGTGGCTTCATGTCTTTTCTGGAGCGATTTCCATTTTTTAAAAAAAGGTGGGGGGGTTTTCAATTTCAGATCTAGAGTGAAAGTCAGTCCGAGGAGCATTTTTTGACGCATTAAATAATGTACGTAAGAATACGTCATCTCAAAACTATCGTCAAATCTTTGGAAAAGTTCCATTAAGAACTGGCAAGAATGTAGAACCACCTGAGATTCCGTGATAAGATGCAGAGATCTGAAACTAATTCTAAACTCTCTCAATAATCAAAACACCGGAAAGCTTGCGGATACAAAAAATATGAATCAACAAAAACCAAGATTTAAAAAAAAAACAAAAAAAAAACAATTCGAATTTTTTTTTTTTTCTTTTTTTTTTTTCTGAATAAAATATTTTTGATTCCGGAAACAAACAAGAATAAGGAAATTGAAATATACATATGAAGAAATCTTTCATATTTTAAGACAAATTGTACAAATTTGTATAATTTTGGTTATTCGGACTACTGTTCTCATCTTCAGCAATGGATATAGTACCAAGTAAAATTCAGTTCTAAGTGATAGTCATCTGAAGGTTGAAGGTTCAATCCTCGGTGCGGGCGATACAAAGAATTGCGAATTACTGAAGACTTCTCCCAGTCATGGCTGACGGAACAAGAGCGTGCTACTTCCATGGATTAAATAAAGGGTTCCGTTCGAAATTCCGTCCAGATTCCCGTGTTCGAAGAGATAGACCTCCCTCGGTAATCCTCCAAGATGCCCACTCGCCACTTTCAATTTTCTGTCCTCGGCCAATCCCGAATTGCATTTGTCTTGGAAGGAAACCACCCACTTTCCAAACTCCATCTCCCGTTTTAATTTTTCTCCCACTTAGTTCCAACTCCCATTTAGAGATTGACCTGCTTGTTTTCGGTTCTGAACATACCAGAAAACAGTGTGTAAACAAGTACCCCACTCTGATCCTGCGTCATGGAGCCACTTATAACATGGTACTCCACTCGTGTCTCTATCTCTGTACTCACGCCTCTGGTTCTCTACACAGAGATCTTGCCAGACCGTGAACACTCTTCAGCCGATCATCGTAGTGGCAATAAAAAATATGTCGATCGAAATTCCTCCAGGTCATGATGATGATGATGATGATGATGATGATGATTTGCTTCGTTGATTCTATGAAGGCGAAGGTTATTCAAGCAGAACAAATCAATAACAGAAATGATGCAACAACATCGACAAAGTCTTTTTGGATGAAAATAATTATTAACAAAGATAAAAGAAAAGGGTTGATTTAACGTTGAATTAATGTCTATCTTTTGATAAATGTCTTTGGCGCTAATCTATTCCGTGGTCTCTCTGTGCGTGTGTGCGTATCCATTGTGGTCGTATTTCGTCACAGTTGGACTAACTTCTCTAATTAAAACGATGGGGAGAATACTTCAGCCAACGCGCTCTTTGTTCATAGTCGCATAGCACACGGGCCAATTTTGCGACTGGTGTCTCCGCCGCCCAAGTGTGATGTGTCTTCTCGTTCTAACTCAAAGTCCTTTCTCTTACCGAAAGGGTGTATGGTCACACCCTTTCTTTTTCCAACCTATTTCTCTATATCCTTCTTTCTCTCTCAGTGGATTGGGAGGGGCGCGCCTCTCTGAACGATACAGTTAAATGGGATTTCTCTCTTAGATTTTATTGCTATTATGATAAAAACAATTACTCGCTTTCTCTGTCTCTATTAAAGGGGACGGGATCTCCCAAGTGTTGACATTTTATTAGCCTATTGGTGATTAAGATTCTGCCAAAATTCCAATCTTCCATCTGGTTTATAACCGGCTTTGTGTGTGGTTAATCGCAATTGACACCAACACCACTTTTGCCAGACAACGCGACGCTATTTTCTCTCCTTGTTTGGATAGTCGATCCACGCTGAATATATGTACTAGTCTTATATCTCCACCTTGTTTCTACGTAGGGTCTAGCATCATCACCAAGATGCATACTAGTGCGCTACTAGGGTACCCGATCCCTGTCGGCCTCGATCGCCCTGTCACAAGTGGGCAGTCTATTATTTAGAAAGGGTTGAAAGGGTCTTACTAACCAAACTTTTTGTCTTTTGTTCTTTCTCCACTCAATGAATTTCTGTACATATAACCATATTTATGAAAAATACAAATTTCAACCCAATTGGGAATATCTTAAGTAGGACGGCCCCTAGTGTAAATGTGGTATTTTGGTGACTGAGATGATTCTAGTTAAGAGTAAGATAGACATATTTATTACTTTAGACTAAGGATGACCAACGACACGCATTTGCCCCACACTTTTGATGACCTTGTGCCTAATTTGTTCCGAACATAATTTTTTTATATTTTGTGCAAATAAATAATTCAAAGTGTATTATCTCCTATTCTGTCCTCAGTCAGAGATGAAAGATTCCTTCTTGACTGAGGCAATATTTATTTTTATCCCATCCAACGTTCTCTTTTTGGAGGAGCTGAATATCTCTGCATAATAAAAAAACGACCGTATGTCTAATTTTGCCCTCGTGGGGAGGCAAGTAAATAGGGATTGAAAGAGGGTTTATATGCAGTCAAAAAAAAAACACAAACTACCAAGTCATACGAAATATGAACCATTCCTATAAAAAAACATAGGTACTTATGCAGTTTACAGACTGTGCTGAAATAATGTAATTATTTAGAAACCCATTCTTAACATGGGGAGGGGGGGGGGGCTGTTAACTATTCTGTACTTTCACCTAACAATTTAATAAACAAAAGATACCGCAAAAATTGAATTTAACTTGAAAATCCTATTTAAAAAATAGCACGGTCCATAAACTGCAGAAGTACTAAAAAACATGTGTGTGATTTTGGCATAAAATGATCTAACAAGAGCCTTTTGATTAGAAGCGAAGTGTAGTATCTGTTCTGATAATACATTTTATATGTTCTGTCATCAGTCAGTGAAAAAGAAATCCTTCTAAACTGAGGCAATTTTTTTATTTTTGTCTCAATCCAGAGTGATCCTTTTTAAGGAGCTAGATTTTCCCCCCACATTAAAAACAGCCCTTATGTCTAACTCTGCCCTCGTGGGGAAGCAGCAAGTAAATAGGGGCCTAACAAGAGCATACATGTTGTGCCGATGTTTATTGTGGCAGGCAATCAACGGAATATTATCAATCCATGGAACCACCTTTTGAAGTGCTGAAATCTGATAATATTTCAAACAATTCTCTTCAAAGGAACGTTTGCATGTTTTTCAAGAAAGACTGTTTGGCTGGAAGTCTCGCTTTGCAAAAGGTTCAAAAAGAAAACGGAATCTATTTCGCAGTAAGAAGAGTTCGAATGCAAAACGCGATAAACGCCATTGTGAAAATCACGAAACTGTCCGTACAAAAAATGTTGCATTTCAACACTTGAAAACACCCCAAAACTATGTGTTACATAATATGATACCGAAATAATTTCGTTTTGATTTCAATTAAAATTTACTTTGATTTGAAGTCTAGATTTAATATATTCGCGTTTTTTATGTTAAAGGTCTCAATTTAAACGAATTGGATTTATCGCGTTTTGCGTTCGAACTTTTCATATATATATATATATATATATTATATATATGAAGAGTTCGAATGCAAAACGCGATAAACACCATTGTAAAAATGACGAAACTGTCCGTACAAAAAATGTTGCATTTCAACACTTGAAAACACCCCAAAACTATGTGTTACATAATATGATACCGAAATAATTTCGTTTTGATTTCAATTAAAACAAGCAGTGCTTCTGTAATAAAAAGCCGAAAAAAAAGTTTTTATTGTCTTATA
>OY744535.1:30050961-30070961 GCA_963556195.1 Sepiola atlantica
TATTTTAACAAATAAAATTCCGATTTATCAGTTTCCTTTTTCTTTATAAGATAATTTGAAACAATAAAAATAAATTGAATCTTCTCATCAGAAAATTCTATTGCAAATACTTTAAATACACAGATAATTAATTGTCACGTATTAGCTTTTCAAATTTCTTTTCATTTTTTTTGCCAAAAAATCTTCACGACCCATCGTTGTTATAAGCAGAAAATTCTAATTACATTTTCAATTTTTTTTTTATTATTTATTAGAGAGTTCGGTGCTTCTGTATTAAAAAGCCGAAAAAAAGTTTTTTTTGTCTTTTAGTGTAGGAGAGGTAAATAAGGGGCAGGTAACTCTTCACAACAGCTCTAGCTTTCAAACAATATATTTTCATAAAATGTAATTTAAATAAATTTAATTAATAATAAGCCTAACCCTAAACCCAAACTGTGGTATACGCGACGCTGCTGGCCGTACTTCCACTTTCTATCCACTCCAAAACGAATTTCTGCAACGTTTTTCTTCACTTTCTACGGATCCGACTTTTCTCCTATGATCAAACTTCTCTGTTCGCAATCTAACTTCCCAACTGCCTCCTCCCCCAATCACTCCTCTTTTATCTCTTTCATTTCCAATCAGGAGCATCTCATTTGCATACCTCGTAGTCACCCTGTAGGCATTTAAAGAAACAAGTCGGCCATTCTTGTTTCCTTCTTCTTCACACGAGGTAAGCCACGCAAAAACGCGGTCGGTCGTTCTTGTTTTCTCTTCTTTTTCCTCATTTACACCACACGCCCCCCTTGATCTTCGAGATCAATAGGATACTTCGTAATCCTCCATCCAAGCAGGCCGCCTCCTCTCACGTCGAGGCCTCTGGGGAACAACTTCTTGGGGGTTAACATTTTCAGGTTCACTACAACGTGGGTCTAAGTCAGGTAGAGTCGCATCATTTGCTTCTCGGTGGCCCTCGATTTCCTCTTCTTTACTGCCCTCACTGCGTACCGGCAGTCTCATGCGACGCAGGTCTAGGATATGCCGGGGAACGCCGTTCACCATCACATTGTTCTTCGACCGCAATCCCGTTACGACCCCTTTTTTCCAACGAGTGGTACACTGTGCATTAGGGGGTTTCACCCACACCTCTTCACCTACTTTGATAGTGGCTTCCTCACTCTCGATTCCTGCTGTTTTGTTGCACGGGTGCCGCCACTTATATGTGAAAACGGCCCTATGAGGGACAGTTGTCTCGTCTTGTTTGGTTTTTGGCGAGATGTTGTACCAAAACACCGCCTCTATGGGTGATACGTTGCTTTTTTCCGCAGCGGCTTTAATGGTGCGATGATTCCTCTCCACTATTCCGTTGCCACTCGGCCGATACGCTGCTCTAAAAAATTGCCTTACTCCCCACTTATCGCATACCCCTTTAAAGGCTTCAGATCGGAAAGCGGGCCCATTGTCCATCAAGAGTTCCTCAACCGGCCCTCTCTCCAAAAATATCTCCTCGATGACCCCTCCGATCGCCCATGCCGCTTCTGCCCTGATTTCTCTCCAGATGGCAAACCTTCCCGGTCCACAGTCGACCATCGAGAGATACAATTTGTGGCGATAGTGCGTCACATCAATAGCCAATCGCTTCCAGTCCTCCGCAACGTGCAACTGTCCTGTTTCGTGTCTGGACGGTCTAGGGTCAATTGATTGGCACTCTCGACAGTTCTCCACCACTTCCCTAACCTCCTCCTCGGTGGTCTCCGGGTAAACCTCTCTGGCTAGGAATAACGTTCGTTCCCGACCAAAGTGGTGCATTTCGTGTGACTCCTTGACTTCTTCCCCTGCATAGCATACCGAGGAGACCTCCTTTCCCTCCTGCAGCCAGGCCTTCTTCACGCGTGTCATCGAATCCGCCTTGTTTTTTTCTGATGGGACCAACACGACAGATACTCTTAACTGGAACTCCGCTATTAGATCGGCGAGCGCTCCGAGTCTGCGCTTGATCAGCATTTCCGCAGCACCTTTGGTCTTAACTCTCTTATCGCCAGTTACTGCCGACCGAATCCACGATGCTGCCGTTGCCGAATCGGTTTTAATTTCAATTATTTTCAATCCCCACTTCAGGGCCAGATTGAGTCCTTTCATAACGGCATCTAGTTCTGCTACGTTGATATGGGAGAAGTCGTTGGTTTTTCTTAGCCATGCCGCATCCTCCACAGTTACGCCTCCCATCTCTAGTACGACGCCCAACGCCAGGTTACTGGCATCGCACCAAATCACACCCGCATCTCCGCTGCTGACATACCAGTCCCCTTTCACTGGGTCCTCATTCCTCACCCTCGCAATGATATCTTGCAGCATGTTCATAACCTCCTTCGTTACACGGCCCTCCCAGCCAGCAGTGCCTGCTAGTCGTTTAATAAAACTACATGCTATCCTGAGCCAGCCAGCGATAGGATAGTGCCCGACCAGCCTCCCGCAGACTGAGAAGAGTTCTCGCTTCGTCAGCTCAGATCCGACTTCGGGTATTACACTCCCTCGTTCGAAGACAAGGCTTTCTTTTCCATCTCGCCTTAGTTTCAACCCCAGCACCCGTCCTCCATCCAGGGCCTCCGCCGGTTTTGCAGTTAACCCATACTTCTCGACATGGCTTCTTACTTTCTCCGCTGTCACCTCTGCCTCCTCCACCAGAATGTCGTCAATGTACGAACTAGTGGCCTCCTCCACTGAACGGTCTTTGCTCAGCACTGTCTTCAGCACGGCAGTCATAATTTTGGGGGTTGAACTCAGCCCAAAGCCTAACCTCGTCAGACAATACACTCGCCCCTTGTACCGGACCAGCTGGTACTGCCAGAGTTTTTCATTTACATGGATCTGCAGATATGCCGATTTCAGATCGACAATTTTTGTGGCCCGTCCCATTCTTCTCCATTTCCTCATGACCTCCTCACATACGTCGATCCCCGTTCCAGTGTGGCAGGCTACGTGTCTGTTCAATTCTCTGAAGTCCAGTACGGGCCTAATCTTGTTTTTCGTAGGCTGAACAACCGCCAGTAGTGGCAACACTCCTTTTTCTTCCCCTGTCCACGGTTTCAGAATTCCTTCTTTTATCCACCTCTCCACTTTTTCCTCAAATCCTTTTCTTATTTCTCCTCGCAGGGTGTTTTCGTAGCAGCCCACTTTATTCTGTAGTTCCGGGGGTCCGGAGATCCATTTCCATTCCACCGTCCACCTCACGCCATCAAACTTTGCCAGGAAATCTTTGTCCTCAATGCAGCAAACCTCCGGTTTTGGTATTCTGATGGTTCTATCACCTTCCACTCCTGCCATCCCCACTGCGCCGAGACGTCCGAACGTCACTTGGCTCCCTCGTAACGTGGCGCCCCCCAGTCGGTTAATTGCACTCATACCTATAATCACGTCAACACCACCGACCAGATGATTCAACACTAAGGCTCGCAGTCCAATGGACACCCCTTGCACCATTACTTCCGCTGTCGTCTCACCTAGGCACTTCACATCCCTGCCATCCACGGTCCTAATAGTTCTGGTTCCGCTCCATGACCTAGCGACATTCCTCGCTAATAACGTTGTAGTACAGCCTGTGTCGACAAGGGCTATGGCTTTCTTCCCATCGACTACTACTGGTAACCGAGGCAACGTTCCATCATGCGCCATCTCCGCACAGAAGGGGTAACCACTGGCGCAATAGCTCCCCTTCACTCGTTTCCCTGGTGCCGTGCAGCAACACAATAGCGGCTAAGGTGCCCCACTTGTCCACATCGGTAGCACGTGATCCCCGGTCTCAGCTCTTTGCAGTCCTTGATCAGATGAGGGCCCTGGCACCGGAAACACTTGATTGCAGGTCTCCCCTCCTGTCGCCTCGCCGGCTGCCTCTCATTCAAGTGAGGCCTCATGCACATATTTCCACCCACAGCTGCAGCCACGATTGGGCTTTTAACATTTTTCACTAGGACTCTGGCGTGAACCAAGAGATCGTCCACTTCCATAGTATGGATCCCAGTGATTCTCTGCATGTTCGTAGAGATTTCCTCTGGGAAGCCGTTAACTAGGTACAGCTTTACCGTCATCTCCAGGCTCCTCCCCACGTAACCAGCCAACCCTGCCAGTCTCCTGATCTCTGCCGCAAAGACGTCAACCGACTCGCCGGTCCACCTCAAACTGGAAAGTTTACCAAGTGCTTCAAATGGGCCCTCAGCGAAGGCCAATTTCAGCCTTTGCTCCACTGAGGCAAGGTCTTCCTTGTCTTCATCTCGCATCTGCTGGTAAATCGTGAGGGCTTCCCCCTCTAAGTATAGCGGCAGCAGGGTGACCACATCTTCTATCTTTTGCAGCTTCGCCACCATCTTTAATTTCTCCAGCCACTTAATCAGGTCACCCTCCCCAGTAAAGGGTCTCAGCATGTGAGTGCTCAGTCTCCACTCAGCCATGGTAATTTGCTCGATGCGCCGAAATAGCTTGTGGTATACGCGACGCTGCTGGCCGTACTTCCACTTTCTATCCACTCCAAAACGAATTTCTGCAACGTTTTTCTTCACTTTCTACGGATCCGACTTTTCTCCTATGATCAAACTTCTCTGTTCGCAATCTAACTTCCCAACTGCCTCCTCCCCCAATCACTCCTCTTTTATCTCTTTCATTTCCAATCAGGAGCATCTCATTTGCATACCTCGTAGTCACCCTGTAGGCATTTAAAGAAACAAGTCGGCCATTCTTGTTTCCTTCTTCTTCACACGAGGTAAGCCACGCAAAAACGCGGTCGGTCGTTCTTGTTTTCTCTTCTTTTTCCTCATTTACACCACACAAACCCTAATTGTCTGCGGTAAAATACAGTATATCTTCGAACTTGAAAGTGTTAACATCCATGTTCCTAATTTCAGAGAAAATCTTGATTAAAAATCGTAGTAAGAGTCACCTGCCCCTTATTTACCTCTCCAACACTATAAGACAATAAAAACTTTTTTTCGGCTTTTTATTACAGAAGCACCGAGAGTTCTGATAATATATATATATATATATATATTTTAGCTAAGATTAAAATAAGATTTAAATAAATTTTATTTATTTTACACCACCATTGTTATGGTTTTTTCAACAACAAAAAATATACTATTACGAAACAATGGTTTAAAAAATATGTCTAAATACCCTTTCTTATTCAAACCGGCGTCACCTCGCCTCCAGACATAACGAGATTTTCTGACCAAAAAGTCCATTTCCATCGGACGATGAGGAAAAAAAAAAAGAAGAAAAGAAAAACACTCTTTGAAAATGAGAAATATATTCTCGAACGCTAAGATTAAAATAAATTTTATTTATTTTACATCACCATTGTTATGGTTTAAAAAAAAAAAAATAATACTATTACGAAACAATGGATTAAAAAATATGTCTAAATACCCTTTCTTATATATATTTTAATTATTTTAAACTAATCAGATCAAAGTAGAATAACTATTAATTTATTGGTAAGAGTTTATTTTATTTTGTACTATAATTAATAAATTATGTGGATATTACTTATAAAAACAAGTTCTATTTACCTCAAGTAATAATTTTTATTAAAATATTTTTCTTATTTTAACTTTTAAAAAATAAACTTATATGTAATGCTTACTTTTATAATAATATTTTTCTTTAATATTAAAAAAAAATATTTACCCATAAATTAAGGACATAATTATTTGGTACTAATAGATATTATACTTAATTAGTTAGTTTCTTAAAGCAATAAGTATATATTGTAATGATCTATCTTAGGGTTATGCTTCGCTAATTTATAATTATGTTATATAAGGCAGAATTAACCTCAATTTATTTTATTTATCATATTTATATTTTCATTTGTGTAGACAAGTTGAGATAATTTCAGATTTTATTTCAAGTAGATTAATTTGGCACTTCTGCAGTCTTTATGAAGCAGCTGCCGATTAAGAAATCGAAATTGAAGAGTTCCGTTTTTTTTTCTCCAAGTACCATTCATTCAGAATTCACCGGAAGTTGAATTTACCGGGAGTTGAAGTAGAATTTAGTTTTTAGAAAATAGAGTTAAATGAGTTGAATCTTCGCGACATTGGTAATTTAATGAACCAGACGCAAAAAAACAATAGATTTTTTACAGGCACACCGCCTGATTTCTTAATGTTAGGGTTTAGGGTTAGGGTTAGGGTTTTTTATTTAAAATCTTTTTACTTCATATAATAAAAAAAAGAAATTGTTAATTGTTACCCAAAAACAAACCAGTCTTGCATTTTTTTTTTTAGGTTGTAAATAAGTCACTTCCGGTTGAATTACTTCCCTTTATTTTCAGTAAAAGGACAGAAAATCTGCTGCTTCATAAAGACTGCAGAAGTGCCATTAATTTTAATTTTCTTAATAGGCACTGCTTCAGTTATACAGAGATTACAAAACTTAGAGCCAGGTTTATATGATTTCGATATATGAAAAGCGTATTTGAAAAGTTCGAATGCAAAACGCGATATATCCAACCCGTTTAAATTGAAACATTAAACAATAAAAAGGTAAATATATTAAATCTAGACTTCGACTAAAATAAGATTTTAATGGAAAGCAAAAATAAATTACCCTGGTATCATATTTTGTGAAACAGGATTCCATGGTAGGGTTGAGCGTTGAAATGCAACACATTTTATAGTGACAGCTTCGTAATTTTGAAAATGGCGTTTATCGCGTTTTGCATTCGAACTCTTCACTTCCAAATAAAAACTGTCATATTACGCTAAAATAAGTATCCTCACCAAAAATTAGGAAAAATTATCGAGTAGAATTTTAATTAAAAATCAAAATCAGTTTTATTGTATTTTGCCGACGGCAATTCATGTACCTACTTGGCCTTTTGGCTAAGATCAAAGTGTAGTATCTGTTCTGATGGATACTGCACCCCATAGACTGGTATTGTCTTGGCCTTCGGGGCTTGATTTACGCCGGTCTATGGGTCTGTCCTGTGCAGTTCTAGGAGGTCCACCCTCCCAGGCTTTGCCTTCTCACCCTTTGAGAAGGGGTTAGTTTATTGCTAATCGCATGAGGCGCCCCTACCAGGGAATGCCGACGGGGCTGCCCAGGCAATTTTTAAACCCCACTTTCCCGACCTTGGGTCACATCTTACTTGTGGGAGTAAGATAAAAACTGGCCTTGTGCCTAACTCCTAGAGAGGAGTAAATCAATATTCATTTCCTACTTGTTTATAGTACAGACTGAGTTATGCCCCCCCCCCTAATTCCGCTCGTATCAATGGTGGTTCGGCAGAATACGATAAAACTGATTTATATTTTTAATTAAAATTCTACTCGATAATTTGTGCTCATTTTTTGGTGTAGATACTTATTTTTTTCCCCTGCATAAGTATCTCAAAGAGTTTTCCGGTTAATTTGTTTAGAACTGCAATTTTTATACGTGCCCTGATCTATACAAGCACCAAATTTTCCTCCTAATCTACAAATCTGTAAGTAGAAATTAATAAAAACTTTTTGACTCAAATCACGTTACAAGAATAAAAGCGGCAACAGACAGAACGTCTGCTCACCTCAATCTCAAGTCTAGCACTGTTCTCCCCCCCCCCCGTGAAATTGTTTTTCGTCACGAATTCCTCAATCCAAAATAAACTCAAACAATAAATGCTTATATTCCCATTTATTCTCTCAAACTTGAAATTGTCAAAATGACCACAATCGCATTTCAAACGTGACCTCTACCCACCCACTGACCTACACCTTGTTACCATCTCGATAATAATTGGTCCCCCGATTTTATAAATCGGGGGGACCTATGTTTTCAGGCATTTCCGTCCGTCCGTCCGTCCGTCCGTCCGTCCGTCCGGATTTTTCTCTGCAACCATCCATTGAATTTTTCTAAAATTTTGCATGAAGTTGTAACTTTGGTCAGATTAGAAAGTGACATTCTCCGATTTTTGAAAAAAAATCTGGTTAGCCCTCCAGGGGGTCAAAAGGCCCCGAAATGGCAAAAAATGACATTTTTTGCCCCATAACTTTTCATCCATCCATTCAATTTCTCTGAAACTTGTCCAAAATGTAGAGGCAATTGTTCTGGATATAAAATGAGCATCCTTGACCTCAGAAAAATTCTGGTTCGCGCCCCCAGGGGGGTCAAAGGGGGGTCAAAAATGCCCAAAATTGCCCAAATTTATTGCATTTTACACTCGCCACATTGAGTCACATACAGAGGGGGACCACGCATGCGCGGCTTGTTCTTATTGACTTTACTGCTTCTCCAATCACCCCGGGGTGATCTTGTTACACTTGAATGCTAAACCCGTTCCTTTCAGAGGTCAGCATAACTGGAGTGCTGCATCTACATTTGGATCTTGATTTTTAGTAATATAAAACCATAAACTTTTTTTCTCTCACGTTTTTTTGGGGTGGTGGGGGGGAGGGGGGTTGTATTAAAATTTAGGGAAGCATCCTGTTAATTTGTGAGATAGAAAATTAGTTAAAATGATCGCAGATGTATAGCACAAAATGATCTCCCAAAGATAATTACGGATTTACATTGAATCGTCACTACAGACTTAAGACACATTTGCCAGTTGATAAGAAACATTACTAAGCCATGGCTTATTACTAGCGGAAGATAAACTATTTGTTGTTGTTTTCCTGGTTCTGATCAAACGCTTTGGCATAAAAGTGACGCTCGATCAGATCCAACAGGTATATACGATATTTAATCAATACATTGTCTGCACACAGACAGGGCCAGTGCAAAAGTGCTCCTTCTTTAGGGGCGCTGGCTTGATCTCCCCACTTTCCGACCTTGTGTCACATATTCCTGCGGTGGGAGGGAATTAAATACCTGGGCCAGTGCAAAAGGATTTGGCACTCCAGGTGTTATATAGTTAAGTTACGGATTGTGAGTTATTCCCCCTTAAATCATGCGGCTTGAGCTGTAGTATAAAGTAGAGTTCTTCAATCTCTAAGACAATAGAGATTGAGTTGTTGGGTTGATAAATGAGTGAAGCGACTAACGTGGAGAAAGTGGACAAAAGTTGCTTTGAATGTGGGGGGGGGTAGGAAATAAGTTGGCAAGAGTTAAAAAAAAAATCCAAAATTGAGAGGTTGCAAACACGTAAACCAAAGAGTCAAAACGGAAGTAATAATTAGGGGGAGCGGGACATAGGTGTTAAAATGTGATATCTTATAAATAACTAGTGGTAGACACACATACACACTATTTCTTTTTCTCTCTCTCTCCTTTTCTCTCTCTCTCCTTTTTTCTTTCTCTCTCTCTCCTTTTTTCTCTCTCTCTCTCTCTCTCCTTTTTTCTCTCTCTCTCTCTCTCTTTCTTTCTTTCTCTCTCTCTCCTTTTTTCTCTCTCTCCTTTTTTCTCTCTCTCTCTTTCTCTCTCTCTTTCTCTCTCCCTCTCTCTCTCTCTGCCTAAATAATGTACCAGAGATAAAGAACTATATGTTTTGAGCAAAAATAACGAAAGTTTCGGACGTAGGTAGCACCAGCTCTGCCTATAATTCTTAATCAATATGTCTTGTTCACACAGATAAAGAGAAATCCGCCTAATTCCGACCTTTATCATTCCTAATAACAGTTTTGAGAAAGAAAAAATTATCATCCAGACTTTGAATTTCCAAGCATCAGTTTTTTGGTGAGATTCTTTGGATGGCTTGTGAATCGCATTCTGGAATGACACATTCTTTTGCAAGTTTTTAATTACAGCCGGTTTTTGTAACTTAAAGTTTTACAGTTTTTGTTTTAGGTAGTGCCAAAAAATATGCACCACTTTTTTTGACAACCTGCGCAAAAACTTGGAAGAAATATGGTTTCAGGGGTGATAGTTACAGCTCTTCCCTTTGTTTTACATTGTGTCTAAATAACAATGTTTTACGGTACTGAGTACCGCAAAAAAAAAAAGTGCACTCTTTTTTTTTACGGTACTGAGTACCGCAAAAAAAAAGTGCACTCTCTTTGACAACCTGCAGGAAAACGTCATCTCCAAGTTTTAAATAGTTTCACAAAATCGAATGCATGCTCCCCCAAGTCAATGGCTGAATCCTTAGAAAATGACCTTCACTCTGTAGTAGAATGGGGTTAAACATGAATGGTTACATTCAATGCTACCAAGGCAAAGCTCCTACTTTCCTTTAAGAATTATAGGAAACCTTTCCACCTACCAAATGCTGTGGCTGATACCACCCCTCTCAAGAGTCCAACGTTCAAATCTCACAGCCTACCATTCTCAGGTGACATGATTTGGAATAAGTACATAGAAGATACTGCCAAGTCTGCTGCAAAGAAGGTAGGCTCCCTCTCCCGGGCTAGAAAACTTCTCACACCTGCCAGTATCCTATATCTTTATAAATCCACCATTCGCCCACACATGGAGTATTGTTGCCACATCTGGGCTGGTGCACCAATCACTAGCCTCTCCCTCTTGGACAGGGTCCAAAAAAGAGTCTCTAATAGGTCCTGCACTGTCTGCCAAACTCGAATTTCTGTCACATTGCTGCAATGGTGTATTCCTGTTCTCAGATTAAATCACTGCACTTGTAACCCCTTAACAAAAATACCTCCCACCAACCACACTAGCAGCAAAATCACACCTCTTCATTGTACAGAGAAGGTGGGTTCCCTCCAGTATCCTATATCTCTATAAAGCCACCATTCGCCCATGCATGGAGTATTTATTTACTCCTCTCCAGGAGTTAGGCACAAGGCCAGTTTTTATCTTACTCCCACAAGTAAGATGTGACCCAAGGTCGGGTCGGGAAAGTGGGGTTTGAAAAGCCAGCGCCTGAGAGGTGAGCACTCTGGCCATTAAAAATTGCCTGGGCAGCCCCGTCGGCATTCCCCGGTAAGGGCGCCTCAGGCAGTAAGCAATAAACTTACTCCTCCCCAAAGACGGAAGACAATGCCTGGAAGGGTGGACCTCCTAGAACTGCACAGGACAGTCACATAGACCGGCGTAAATCAAGCCTCGAAGGCCAAGACGATACCAGTCTCCATCGGAACAGATACTACACTTTGATCTTAGCCAAACTGGAGTAATTGTTGCCAAATCTGGGCTGGTGCATCAACCACTAGTCTCTCCTTCTTAGACAGGATCCCCCCCCCCCAAAAAAACAGCCTATTATCTAATAGGTCCCGCATTGTCTTCCAAGCTTCAGCATCTGTCCAATCACCACAATGTTGCATCCCTGAGCTGGTTTTACAAGTACTTCCACGGAATATGTTGCAACAAACTTCCTGCACTTGTACCCCATCAACGAAGATACCCCCCATCCCGACAAACCCAACTAGCAGCAAAATCTCACCCCTTCACTGTAGACGTCTCCAGATGCCGAGAAAACTTTCTACTCTAATAGCTTCTTTCGTCGGACCACTTGCGTTTGGAATTCCCTCCCTTCTCTTTGTTTCCTCGACTGTACCAACATGCAGAACTCTAAATGTAATGCGAACAAACATATTGCGGGATAAATCCCTACGTAAGATGCCTCCCTTACATCTGGCCCCAAATCACAGTAGCCCCTTACGTCTCAGTGGCAATATGCCGTTTTTGTGGCGAATAAAAGTTTTTAAAAAATAAAAATTCATAAGGAAATTATCTGAGTTTTATGAAATCTTCCACATTTATTCAGTAATAAATAAACTTTAAGGTTTTAATTATTACAAAACTAAAAAGAAATATGAATTATTAAAAATAAGAACGCCATACAATACATTTTAATTTTATTAACTTTTTTGAATTTTTTTTTTTCAATTAAATTTCCGAAGATATAATTCATCATCAGAATTTAAAAAATAATAATAAAAAAAAAAAGATATATTAAATACCCTTTCTTTTTCCTTTTTTTGATTCTCATCGTTTTTTGGTGTGTTTTCAATTCGTCTGTTGTTGAAGCGAATGTAGGGTCTCTTGATTCAAGAACATGGCACGTGGCGGTGCAAATTTAATTAGAAATGGGTGTTCTTGTTTAGAAAGCATTTTTCTAAACAAGAACACCATTTCTAATTCTAAAAGGAAATATTTTTATATAAATAATTATCAAGCAATAATCTTCTATACATATCAATGTCAATATCTGTGTTCCCTATAGAAAGAAAGGTTAGAGAATCTACATATAAATTAATAGTGTATTCTTATGTAAAATTTTCGGTTTTGTTTCACAATGTTTACAAAAGATATATTTTTTCGTGTATGTAGAGTAAGTTCTCTATTTAAATTTGTATGTGCAATTTAGAGCAATCTAGTGGAGGGGGGGGTCTTTTCTCTTCCCTACAGCCCCTTTCTCACAGAAGAGATGGTGCTAGCCTCTCTCTACTGTATCGTTATGTTCATGGTAGGTGCTCGACTGAGCTCCAATCTCTGGTTCATCCCTGTAAAACATTTACAGCAAGAACTCGTCTAGCTACAACCACAGCAAAAAAATTCCTCTCTCTCTCTCTCTCTCTCCTCTCTCTCTCTTTCTCTCTCTCTCTTCTCTCTTTCTCTCTCTCTCTCTCTTTCTCACCCTTTCTCTTTCTCTCTTTCTATTTCTCTCTCTATCTCTCTCTTTCTCTCTCTCTCTCTTTCTCTCTCTCTCTCTATCTCTTTCTCTCTCTCCTCTCTCTTTCTCTCTCTCTCTCTCTCCTCTCTCTTTCTCTCTCTCTCCTCTCTCTCTTTCTCTCTCTCCTCTTTCTATCTCTCTCTTTTTCTCTCTCTCTTTTTCTCACTCTTTCTCTCTCTCACCTCTCTCTCTCTCCTCTCTCTCTTTCTCTCTTTCTCCCTCTTTCTCTCTTTCTTTCTCTCTCTCTCTCTCTTTCTCTCTCTCCTCTCTCTCTTTCTCTCTCTCCTCTCTCTCTTTTTCTCTCTTCTCTCTCTTTCTCTCTCTCCTCTCTCTTTCTCTCTCTCTCCTCTCTCTCTCTCCTCTCTCTCTCCTCTCTCTCTCTCTCTCCTCTCTCTCCTCTTTCTCTCTCTTTTTCTCACTCTTTCTCTTTCTCTCTCTCTCTCTCTCTTTCTCTCTCTCTCTTTTTCTCACTCTTTCTCTCTCTCACCTCTCTCTCTCTCTCCTCTCTCTCTTTCTCTCTTTCTCCCTCTTTCTCTCTTTCTCCCTCTTTCTCTCTTTCTCCCTCTTTCTCTCTTTCTCCCTCTCTCTCTCTTTCTCTCTCTCTCTTTCTCTCTCTCCTCTCTCTCTCTCTTTCTCTCTCTCTCTCTGTACCAAAAATCAAACAGAACTTCCATGAACAAAGTTTCTTTCCTAGAACATCCAATCTGTGGAACAAAATGCCACGAGGCTGCTTCTCAACCGACTGCAGCATGGTTGTCTTCAAGTCTAATGTAAACAAATACTTGTTGAACCGTCCTCTTGGATAATAAATTTCTCTTAAGTAAACTTCTGTCCATTCCACCCGTCGTTGCGGGTCTTCTCGTGGTGGCAATCGTCGTCCACCTGACGATCTTTTTAACTCTTATCCTCGAGTGGCCCCCGGGCCTTGATAAGTGGTGACCTATTGGTAAAAAAAAATGTATGTGTAATTTAAAATGGAAAAATATGTGTGTTTATCTTGCTATATGTAACAGCAGCTAACTTGAAGTATTAGTATTGCTTTGTAAGCAATATGACTCCTGTTTTTGTTTTTTTTGTTCAAGTGATTGTAAGTATAAAAGATGTAGGTCAGTTGGGAAGCAATCAAAAATGTATGCTATCATTTGTGACAGCACGGGCACACTAGCATAAATCAATCTCTTCTACCATATTTTTTTTTCTAAGTTAATACGATTTATTCATTTTATTTGTTTATTTTTTTTACTTACAAGTTGGTCTAAGTAAAATCTACATTATGTCCATGTTTGGAACCCAAGAGAGAAAATCGGAATGAAGAAAAATTGGATGAAAAAAAAAATACAAGATGGCTGCCGTATCGTTCAAATCTGACATTTATTCTTTACAAAATGCATTACTTGAAATATGGGAGATTCAAATTACACTCTACATTCAGACAAATCATTATTTATCTAATTAGTAACTATTTGTTCATTCATTTGACTGCCACAGCAAAATTTTTCTTTGAATAATTTCTGTTTCATTAATTTTTATTTTTAGTTTGTGAGTTTTTTTATTTTTGTTTTGTTTTTTTTGTTTTTTATCAAAATTATCTAACAAGCCTATTATCTGACCACATTACGTGCTTTGCAAAATTAAACTTCTGCATGGGTATTGAGTATATACATTGAATACGGTTAATTTAGTAGGTAGTATGAAAGATGTCTGGTTATGATAAAGAAGATGGGAGGTGTGGGAATAAAAGGTTCAATTTTCATTCGTTGACTTTCTAGCGGACAATATAAAACACATGCACAGGTTTGAATATCCTGTACCAAACTCTGAACTGTGTGACGTCACATATGACTCTATCTTTCTTCTTCTTTTCACACAAATACTGAAGGTGAAGAGACGTTTGTTGGACATCTTCCCTTTTCACTAGGTTATTTCGACCCGACAAGATGTGACATTCTCACATTCTGAAAAACTGGGTATTTTTACTCACCCTATCGACACCCTCTATTTACCATACACGTATACACATCTTCTCTCAGACTTCTTAGCAATGAGTCAAAAACCAATATATATGTAACACACTCTCAATTCGTTATAGACATATGTACAGTTCCGTATCTTCTCTTTCAAAGGACATGTTATTTTTAATGGCTACTCTTCCGTTATTTATGTGAATCAAAAAGAAAGCTTTTTTTCATTATACTCAAATAAAATGAGTAGTAGAGACGTGTTGCATACCCCTCTTGGGGCCGAGGTGGTACTCGTTTCGTATACTCGTCCCTGAAAGGCCCGTGGCAGTTCACATTTAATACTCGTCATTTTTAAAACATCATGAATCACATAGTTCATATATTGTTTGCATACCTTTAGATTTCTCGTACCCTCTCTTCTTTCCTCGTCGCGTGGAGGGTGCGTGTCGTCTAGTGGTTTTCTTCCTTCTTCTCTTCTGTACTCCCGTGAACATCGCCGCTACAACAAAACTTCATGACGGACTCCGAAGACAAACAATCCTTTTACTTTCAATTCTTTTTATTTCAGGCCTTAGTTATTTAATCAGCTGGGAGATATTCACTACGCCGAGAGAGAAAGAGAGAGAAAATTACTGCTTCCGTAATTACTTAACAATTAAGTCCTTAATCACTCGTGGAGGGGGGATGAAGAGATCTTTCGCCTGTATTTTCTTAGGGAAATATTTCCGTTACATCAAATTGCTGACTACATCAAAATCATGTCTGATAGGTTCGCCTCCAAAACCCAGACTAACTAAAACTCGCTTCTTACGAAGAATGAGTGACGTCACAGTTCCCTCTGTTTTCCACGCAAAGGCCTGTGACGTCACAGAGCCTCTCGCAGATGCACATTAACCCTTGATCTGGGATCTGGGATCTTGTCACATATAACGGCAAGTAGTTTATAACTTGAAAAAGCGTCTGTAAAGTTGAAATGTACATGAGAGCGTGATGGCGTTCTACACATATGAGAGATTCAAAAGTTTGACTGTTTAAACCGTTAAGAAATTGATGACGTTAAAGAAAGTGCATACAATTCAAACGCATAACTACCTAATGGCTAAGAATTTGGTAATGTTAATTATTATGCTAGACACTTTAAAATGTTGTGACTAGTTTCATAATTGACATTATTAATTGTTTTTTCAAGTTATAAACTACTTGCCGTTATAATTCAAAAATGAGCACAACAGTAAAGTCATAATTTGTAAAGACACTAAAACTAATACCGTTTAAACAAATAAAAATTAAAAGCTGAGCTGGCATAACTGCATCCCAGCTTAGTACACATAGCTGTACCTACCCGACTGGGATGCAGTGACGTTAATTTATTTTTTAATTTTTATTTGTTTGAACATAAGGCAGACAACTCCAATTATATTCTTCAATCTAATCTGAGTTATTCCCCTTGCTGATTATTATTTTTTTAAGTGATTACTTTAGAATGTTTCATGTGAGCAGTCGTTTGGGCCGGACTAAATACCTTTTAAATAAATTATAATGAAATACGTTGTTATATTACCAATAACACAGTATAACAATAACAGATGGAAATTATCTAGTCAGAAGCAAAGTTTGATTTGTCAGCTTAAATGTTATTTGGGTCTGACTTTGAAAACCCAACAAGATAATTTTATCTAATATATAAAGTAGAGACGATTTTTCCCCTGTACCTTCTCGGAGTATAGGAAAATAACCACATGCATCACAGGCTACTAAACTCACCATTACATTACACTTATTCACTCGAGCGTGTTTTAGTAAATTTGTTATTATTTTCTTCCAGCTAACACTAAATATTACTTTTGGCCCACCATCCACGACTTTCCGCCAAACCAACTCCATATAGGTGGTAGCAAAAACTTTTCTCCCTAACAATTCTGTACTGTCACTCTACTCATCGACACCGGGAACTAATACACACAGTTTAATTTTCACAAAACACCGGTTCTTATTTATTATTTGCCTGGTATTAATTTACTACATAATATAAAGCAATACGCAAAGACTTAATGACCGCTCCCGTTCACTCCAATGATTTTCCGCGAATATCAGATTACGTTATTTCTAATTCTACTTATGACTTGTACATTTATATTTATTCCGGAATTAAGTGAATGAAATTAACGAACACAGTTCCTGCAACATTTATTCAT
Source organism: Sepiola atlantica (assembly GCA_963556195.1). Taxonomy (NCBI): domain Eukaryota; kingdom Metazoa; phylum Mollusca; class Cephalopoda; order Sepiida; family Sepiolidae; genus Sepiola; species Sepiola atlantica. Next base: position 30,067,641 of record OY744535.1, read on the forward strand.
TCAACATGGCGGCTACAATTTCTTGATCGAATCGACTTCCTATTTAATTCAATAAGCACCAAGATACTGGTAGACCCCGATACATTTACATTTTCAAAATCATACACTATTAACACGCATATTATAGAAAACTTGCCCAAATCCATTTATTTCATCAACTTCAAATGACCTCAACCGTGTCATTGCTGAATATTAACATAACACGCATGCCTATAATCAAGCTTAGCTTAATTGACCTATTTTCACATGTATTTTTAACTCGAAACTGTGGCGCTGTCGTTAGGAAGGCAGGTTTCATGATCGCCAGTTTCAGCGTTCGATCCCATTCTACTCTACCATTTTTTTCTTTTTTTTTTTTAAATTGATAACATTCGCCAACAGGGTAGAGAGGGGGAAGAAACAACAATAGGCCGTTTCTTTTTTTTATTCGACGTCATGCAATAGGTAGTACTTCCTCCCGTGCAACGCCGGGCGATGGTTTCCGCTAGTATTTCATATATATATATATATATATATATATATATATGAGAGAGGGAAGGAGAGAGAGAGAGATAGAGGAAGGGAGAGAGAGAGTTTTTTTAGGTTTTTATTTCCTTAGTCGATAATTCACTTGTCTGCATTTACTTCTTTTGCTTCCAAAATTGCTAATTGTTCCAATTTTATAGTTTTGGTTCTTACCAACACAAAGATTACATCATATTATCTCTCTTTTTCCTTTTTGTAATTTCGTTTTTACTTTTCTATGCCCATAATTCTATTTAATGCAGGAAGAAAATATGAGCCTTGGGTTGTTTGAAATTTTTATAGCAAAACTTCTGATCTCCTCCTCCCCCTTCCTTCTCCTCCTCCTCTTCCTCCTCCTTCCATCCTTTATTGGAAAATTTAATGCGTCCAATTACGTATTGATAGCATTACTTCCTGGGCAAATTACCCTCCTCTGATCACTCGGATGATTCTGCAGCGGAAAAAAAAAACGTTTCGCTATTTATCGAGTCATATGGAAAATATCCTTGGAACTTGCGAAAGTTGGAAACCAGTTATGCAGAAAGGGCAAATTCACTCACCGACATTTATCACGGCCGATAGAAACAGGGGTGGATCGATAATTATCAAGTTGGAGGCACTTGGATCCCACAAGTAATATTTTCAAATTCTAGAGGGAAACGCACACAAGGGAAAGATGTTGGGAAGAAATTCATGTCAATCAGAGAACTATGAAAAAAAAAAGAAAACTGGAAAAGTATGTATCTATACATTAGCCATTATTTATATAGCGTACATAAGGACAAATACAAAAAATATTAACAAGCAACGACATGGTAGTAATGAAGCTGTAGAAAGAAATCTAAGTTTGGTTTGGTTTGGCTGTTTTGTTTCACAACATATCAACCCTTTTTGGGTTATTTAATGCTGAATCAGGTCATTTTGGTAAAACTTTTTATGCTTCAAGTTCTTTATATCTTCGAATAGTTATTCATGGTGTTTGGCTTGGTTGTTTTGTTTTACGGCATATCAACCCTTTTTGGGTTATTTAATGCTGAATACGGTCATTTTGGTAAAAGTGTTATGCTTCAAGTTTAAACAAGCTACAGCAAGCGATTCACAACAATAACAACAACAACACTATTGCAATATTTTACCAGATCAGCTCAAACCTCAATCATCAGCATCGTCAACATTAAACCAGTTAAGTGGAGCAAAAACTACAACCAGCAAACAGGAAACACTTGAATTCTTTTTATTTCACATATTACACATTCCAACACAATGATTATTTAATATTCAACGAAAATGTGTCAAACTGTAACTTGTTTCACATCTGTTGGCAATTGTGAATAGGTATTAGTATGATGTTGCGTCAGCACACTCGCTAAATAGGTAATCAGTATCTTCGATGTCAAACCGATATAAAAAAATAAAGCATTTAAGGGTTAAAACTTTAAGGGTTAAAAAATTGTAACAACGACAGTTATTTATTAAGTTTTGAAGAAATTATAAACAGACAAAAAATTGAAAGGAAAAAAAGAAGAAGATTTTGTTATTTATTACTGAAAATTATATTAAAAATATAGATTTCGTTTCGGATTCCTGATTCGGCAATTCCATCCGCCTGGAAAATTAGTTTGGCTGCATCGATCTATTGCGATATTTATCAGATACGTATCATAGATAAACATGTCATTCTTTAACGATGATGTTCACGTAAAAGGAAACAAAGATTGTCATTATCATCATCATCATCATATTCGGTTTAACGTCCGTTTTACATGCTGCCATGTGTTGGACAGCTTTAAGAAATTGACTTCCAATCTAACCTATCTCTAGCCAGGTCTTTATTTATCCCTCTTTCTCTCAATTCTATGTTTATCACTTCCTCCCATGTTTCCCCTGTGAACTAACCCTGCTATCTTAACTGTTCTCTAACCCTAACCCTAACCCAAGAACTCTCAATCCTTCTTTAAATATGCCAATACAATCGAAGTCTCTTGTTTTGGACACATCTCTCTATACTGTCCAGGTTTAATATTCTTCTAAGGTCATCAGAACTAAGCTTCCTCCCATGTTTTCCTTGGCCTTCCCCTGACAACTGACCCTGCTACCTCAACTGTTCTATATCTACTAACCTAAGAACTCTTATCCATTCTTTCAACGTGACCATACCATCAAAGTCTCCTGTTTTGTACATATTTCCCTATACTGTCCTGATTTAATCTTCCTCTAAGGTCATCAGAACTAAGCCTGTCTTTGAGACTCACATTACACATCCATCGTATCATTCTCATATCATTTATCTTCATGCAACGCATGTCCTCAACCCTCACTGGCCAGGTTGCACTTTCATACATCATCACACTGTGTACACATGTTTGATACACTCTTCCCTTGGTCGATTACAAAGAAGATGTCTAAAAGTTTCACTGCAAATAAATAAACATGGCAGACATTAGTGAACACTTATTTTAATGAAAAACTTTTAAAAACATACACTTTTAAAATTAATAAATGCATTTATTTAGAATTTTAACTATGAAAAAATGACTCTGTACATAATAGACGCATATATGTTGAAGACTATATCATATCTATTTAGAAAAAGTTAGGTATGTGCACATGTTTATATATTTCTATGTATAGGATTCACACCTAAACTAATTAACCGATCATTATGAATATTGAAACACATCTCTTAGGCGTAAGGATGGGTAATATGGCCTATATCTATTTTTAGTTTTAAGAAATTGTGAGAGCTTTTTGCGAAAATTCAGTATACCTCCGATTTTTGTGAAATTTTAATAATAGGTATAAGACATCATAGATAAA
>OY744535.1:30080961-30443461 GCA_963556195.1 Sepiola atlantica
AAATACATCTCTCTCAAACTTAACCCTTATTTTCTATTCTTTGAAATTTATATATATTTTTGTTTTTCTCCAGTTTTTCATTTTTCACACATTTTGCCTACCACGGCATTTCATTTTCATGAATTATCGTGTATCTTACCCCATATATATATATATATATATATATATATATATATATATATATATATATAGACTGTCAATTTAAGATTTTTATTGCCCTTTTAAACCTAATGTGTGACAAATCAACAGACCTATCTCTGATTCATTCAGATTAATCTTTGATTTCTCACTTTCTATGTATCAATTTCATGGCCACTCCTATTTGTTGTTTGTTTATCCTGGCCAGTTCCTTTGTCTTCTTCCCTCTTATCGCCTTTTACCCCTCCCTCCCCCACCGCCTCCCCCATACTAGCTCAGTAGGTGTGAAAATGAAAAAGAAAAAGAAAATAAATAAAAATATAAAAAGAAGTATAAGAAACAAAGAAGAATGTATCACCCACTTGTCATATTTCAACGTCACTTAAAAGTCTTCTCATATGGTCGAATCGGATCATCCTTTCCTCATCCCATGTGCGTGCCTTCAAAATAAAATTATTTCTAAATCTTCACTTTTCTGAAGACGTTCGCCAACACGAACGAAACCGGTCAAATCTCTTGTTTTTGTTTTTCTTCTGCACTTTAACCTGTTTTCTGTTTGTCATTTTTTTCACACATTTTGTCCACCATGGAATTTCATTTTCATGAATTATCGTGTACCTTACCCCATATATATGTATATATATATATATATATATATATATATATAATGTATGTATATATATGTATATATATATAATGTATGTATATATATGTATATATATATAATGTATGTATATATATATATGTATATATATATAATGTATGTATATATATGTATATATATATGTATGTATATATATATATGTATGTATATATGTATGTATGTATATATATATATGTATGTATATATGTATGTATATATATATGTATGTATGTATATATATATGTATGTATGTATGTATATATATATGTATGTATGTATATATATATGTATATATATATATATATGTATGTATATATATATGTATATATATATATGTATGTATATATGTATGTATATATGTATGTATATATGTATGTATATATGTATATATATATATATGTGTGTGTGTGTGTGTGTAAGTTATTCTAGTGCTAGAATATCATGCGTTGAACTTATTACACTAACATGCTAATTTTCCTCGAGTGGAACTTTTCAATTTCAATTTTTTTTTATCATATTATCCTGACAATATTTCTTTGAACACTTATCGGACGAAAATAGCTATTGAGGAATATATTTTATTATTTTATTTTTAATTAGAAAAACAAACATCTTCGTCTCGCAGGTGCGCAAGCAGAAATTGAACCAGATAAGATTAGACTTTGAAACGAGATGCAGACATGCAGTTCACAGAGTGCGGAACGAGAACGGAGGAGAGGAACATGCGAGGACAAACGATAACACGCAACAAAGGATGGGAGAACAAAAAAAGACTAAGCAACCTTAAAGCAACATTTTTTTAAATATATATATATATATCGATCTATTCCCCTAATACTGAGTTCATGTGATCATTTCAGTCTATGCAGAGAGTTGCTAGTCAATACATGTACTTCACTAGTTTCCTCAGGTGTTATAGCTGTTGTAGTTTGTAAACATGAACAACATACTCATCATCATCATCATATTCGTTTTAACGTCTGTATAGGTCACATTTATTTATACATCGTCTATGCATATCTCTCGCTATCCATTGACCCTAGCAACACATGAAAGGCGCTGACAAAGACGCGTTTTGGAAACATAAAAAATAATAAACAATAAAATACTTCCAAAAAGTCTTGGAAACGATGATACGCCTAATAATAGTTGGTTTTGAATTCTTGGAACAATGTTCAAATTATATTGATGTCAAGTAACTTATATGTATATATATATATATATATATATATATATATATATATATATATATATATATACATAATATAATGTATATATATACATAATATATATGTATATATATATACATAATATATATGTATATATATATACATAATATATATGTATACATATATATATATATATATACATATACATAAATATATATATACATAAATATCTATATACATAAATATACGCACATATTTATATATATATATATACATATGTATATGTATATACATATATATGCATATATATGCATATATATATACATACATATATACATATATATTATACATATACATATATAGTATACACATATATATATATATTATATATATAAATATATATTATATACATATATATTATATATATAAATATATATTCTATATATAAATATATATTATACACATATATATACATATATATATATACATGTATATATATATATATATATATATATATGAAATTTTTTGGGGGGTGGAATGAGAGAGGGTAGGAGTATTGACCAGCTGGCTATGTCAGGAATGTGTGAATATAAGTGAGTTTGAAAGAATGTGTAGAAGTGTACTGTGAACATGACAAGAAAGAAAAAGAAAAATGATTTTAATTTTGGGGAGAGATAAGTAAAATGTAGTTTTGTTCAGGATGTGTTGATGATTTGAGATTAAATTGAGGGCAAAAGGACTTAGATATCTTAATATTTGTGAGGATGTGTAGATTGTGTTCATTGGTAAGGCTGTTATTTGTGGTTAAGTAGTTTTGATTCGTAGTGGGTGATTCATGAGTATGTGAATGAATATATATGTGAGAAGGAGTTAGTACGTAAGTGTGTATGCAGGGAGTTGTATATAAGTACAATTATCACCAAACACATTCATAACAAAGCTCGGCGAAGACTACTTGAAACAGCACTAATCACAGACTCTAACACCATCAGACAACGAAATGGTTTCTACAATTTATCCCCCTTAATAAGCAAAAGTATCCTGACCGAACAAAAACTGAACCTAGATCATGGCTAACCCTTCTTCTCATCGTTCTCAATTGTACTTATATACAACTTCTACACATTTATTCAAACTCACTTATATTCATATATATATATATATATATATATACATATAATTATACACATATATATACATACATATACATATAGATATACATACATGCATGTATATATATATATATATATATATATATTAGTAAAATAACATGAAAACTAATTTCTCAAAGTCAGAATTGAGCCGAATTAGGACAGCAGACTTTGCACACACAATACCCTTTTAAGTAGAACGTTATAACAATAATAAATATGGCTTATCCTAATAGTTTACTGCAGTTTCATTGGTCATCCAATCATCAGAAGTTCATAAATAAACTCGTATACGTTTTTATACATTTGAATACGAATTTATTCTTGAATTTGTATTCGAATGTATAAAAACGTTCAAAAGTTTATTTATTCTCTTCTTGTGATTGGGTGTTCCATGAAACTGCAGTCAAGTGTGTAAGATAAACTAAAAAAGGGGGAAGTAGTAGAGAGATAAGTGCAAAAGTATTTTTCTTTTCTTTCCCATTCTGTGCACAATTTCATTTTGCTATTAATCATATTTTTTCTATCATATCATTTTTTGTAGCATAAAAAAAAAAGATGGTGACGCCGAAAAGTATTTTTATTTGAAAAAAAAAAAAAATCATAAAAATTTATTACGCGCGGGGGGGGGGGGGTGATGACAGTCGGGAAGTTTTATCTTTTCGTAAAAATAAAATAATGTTTTTTTAAAGTTCATCTTTTGTTTATATTTCATTAATTTGGCAAACACTCAGATATTTTATGGGTTGCAATTGATTTATTTTTTGCTTGAAATAAACTTAAAAACGATAACGTTTGGAAAATTGCAAACCCGTGACGATAAAATCTCTTTTCTATGACATCGGAAAGTTCCGAACAGAAATACTTCTATGGCGCAGTAAACAATGAATTTTGCAATAAAAGCTCATCTTTTTGTAAGTGGGTTTCCCTATCAATTCTGTGGTACCTTAGTTACAGGGTACCCCCCCCCCCGAAAAAAAAAAGAAAATGTCACTCATGGATCGTTAATAAATTTAACAATCCTCTTTACAATCCAACTATATTTGGTACAAATAAACTCTAAATTATGATTGTCTTGTCCACCAAGTTTCAGTCATGAATGTCCAACAGTCTTTGTTTTATCGTCGTTCAATGATAAGCACATCTGGACACGACGTGAAAAGTTGTCAATAACTCTGACATATTCCTCTGCCCCGATCTGAGCTGCGACGGCCTTCTTCTTCTTCTTCTTCTTCTTAGTCTGGGAATTATTTTGATGAGCTCGGCTTCCTCAGCCATGTAGAACCCCTAACAACATCTCAGGAAGAGACCAGACTACAGCTGTGGACCAGACGGCTAGAAGATAGCCCCCCCCCCCTATACTGACATGGGAATTCCTGCTTCCGAGGAACTCCTTCCTGGTTGAGAGACACCTTGTATCCAGTGGAAAACACTAAACCGTCTGAGAATGGGAATGGAGCGATCAAAAGTTGCTATGAGTAGATGGGGCTACAAAACTGATCCAACCATCTGTGAATGTGGAGAGGAGGACCATATGATGTAACACTGCCTGGTTTGCCCCCCTACTGCCCAACCGGTGTAGCTTGAAAGATCTAGCAGAGTAGAACACTATTGCGAAGGACTGCATAAAAATATGTTAAACTGTCGTATGACTACATGACACTTCAAAGACACGCAAAGAAGAACTTTGATGAGCAGTATCTTTAAGCAGATAAAAATTCCAGTGAGTGTGACGCCCATTTCGGATCACATCTACTGATGAGACGATTACTATTGTGTCCTTGAACATCATTGGACATGAATAAAACAAAAACTATACATAGATATTTATATATTATGCTGAGAGATCACTGGTAAAAAAAAAAATCCCATGTTGTGTGTTTATGTATTTTTCGAAAATCACACTCGGCTGGTCTCGTTGGCAGGAAAAGAAAACTGTGCTATTTTCAGATACATCATCGTTCTCAGCGAATTTGCTCGGCCAGTCTCAGCCAATAAAAGCAGAAAGTAAATAACACTTGACTGTCAGCTCCCAGACTCATTCAGTTTGACGTCGTTTTGAAGAAGAAGTATTGTGTTGTCACATTCTGTCACAAGACGTCATGCACGACATTCTGTTTTTTTGATGATTAATAACTTTATTTTCATTTTATAATTGAAACGATTTTGTTTTTGTTTTTTAACCAGTAAAATGCAGAGGCTTTTTTTTTTTTAAATATATTATTTATTTAAATTCAAATTTTCGATTCACACAGGAATCTTCACAAGGATAATAGACAATATTTTTTTTCTTTCTTATTTTTTTAAACGACATGGTGTCGTTTGAGCTTGTGCTTCAGATGTTAACGAAGCTCGTTATGTAATAATGTCCACAAGTGGTGTGTGCTCTGGTCGCACGTTATAAGTATTAATAAAGAGTTCCACTGTATAGAATGCATTTAAATTTTGTAATTGAAACGTTTTTTTTTAAATAAAAAAAAAGCCTCTGCATTTTACTGGTTTTAAAAAAAAAAACAAAAAAAACGCACATTTCACATCATCGTATCATTATCATGTAATTTCTCGATATGCCATAAAATTTAAAAACAAAACAAAAAACATGATCCTCCCCAAAAAAGTGTGCATAGGAATAAACGCAGACAAAGGTTAGTTACGTGTGCCATCGTGGGGCGGCAAGCAAATAGGATTATTCAACAACATTTCAGATTTTTAATCTGAAGTCAGTTTTTTCAATAAAAACGGTCGTCATGAACAACAATGGACATCGAACTACAATCAACTTTCTTTGTCGCTCGCTGCCATTTGATTCTCGTCTGATTTCCCCAGTTTAAAACTCGGAAGAAACGATGTTTTATCTTGAGACTTGTTTTATCTTCTTCGGCTTCTTTCATTCTCACCGCAGATAAGACGTAATGTATGAATTTTCAAAGTCCAAATCCACTGATAAAAAAGATGGCCGACATTCAATGAAACATTAGTGTCGTATACCGCCTCACTTCTTTGTGGGTCGATATGAAGGCTTAGCTGAAGAGACGAAGGGATAAAGAATTCCTTTGTTTGATCGTTGTTGGTTTTGCATTGCCATTTTTGGCCAAGAGATGGCCTAGTGCCTAATTTCGCAAATTCTAATTCGTTTTTATTATATGGAGAATACATAATGCAAAGTGTAGTATCTGTTCTGATACCATTTTACATCTTTTCTGTTCTCGGTCAATGAATGCGAAATCGTTTTAGACAGAGGTAATTTTTGCTTTTGTACCAATCGAAAGTGCCCCATTTTGGGGAGCTGGATTTTCTCCACATTAAAAACCGACCTTATGTTTAACGCTGCCCTCAGGGGGGGGGGGGAGTAAATAGGGACACTGTCTGTGATAGGTTATTCTTCATTCAGGGCTATCTGTCGCCTGAGTTTGAATTACCTACTAGACACCATCCTCAAGTGTCTTCAGTCTCTCTGTGCAAGGGTCTGTTAGGACAATCTGACATGAGGATACTTCCCCCTACAAGTAAACCCTGACCAAATATTCAAAATAACATAGTATTCGAAGCCCAAATAAGTTTCCTTTGGTATGACTACACATTAGCTCATACGAGGAATGCTGCACCTTCTACAAATGATGCTGCCTCTACTAACAGCACTAAACTGGATACTCCACCAGACTAGATAAATTCTTGTCCTGGAATGCGGAAAGACCAAGAGAACACAAGAAAGATATACTATAACATAGTTAACTGGTCAATTGGGGAGAGGAAAATTCGATCACTAATTATAAGATATTTTTTATTTCTCTAAACTTTTGCCTGATGTTGTATCAAATATAATAAGATCTTCATCCCTGTAAATACCAATATTTTCCACATTGATTATCGGCGAAAACTTATTAATCTCTATTCATATAAAGTTAGGTACGTGTATATTTCTACGTATATGATTCACTCCTAAACTATTTTTTAATGGAAATCGCTCCAGACAAAGCACGAAGCCACGTGATGTAAGGAGCTAAAAAACTTAAATAAATAAATAAAATAAACACTAGTTGAAGGTTAAAAACTAGCCAACGATAAGTGTTAGATGGATAGATTCCGACCCAGAAAACAGCAATTCTTCCCCCTTTGTCAGAAACACTGCTGTGAGGACTAAAGGACAAAATAAAGGAAAGCGAGAGTTCCGAGACTGCCGAAAGTAAACCCAAGGTCCACTTTCTCTTCTAATTTAACCGATCATTATGGAGTTTAGAACACCGCTGCTAGGCGTAAGGGGTCCAAATATGGGCTATATTTAATTTAATTTAGTTTTATGCAAAGGGGAGGGGGTAAAAGGGGGGAGAAGCTCATCGTAGAAATTCAGATACCTTCGATTTTTGTGAAATTTTAACAATAGGTATTAGACATTCAATTAATAAATATACCACAAATTTCAGGGTGTTTTAAAGTATTTTAAAGAGGTTTCAGGATACAACCACCCATTTGACAATTCAGATATTTCAGATTTGCATTAAATTTGATCCATAGTCATTGGACACCAATTAAGCAAGATTCGCTGATTTTCAATTTCTTCTTAAAATCCTTAAGCTTTAGCCTGAAATTTTAAACATTTACTAGAATCAAAATCATGTAATAGATTTTGATCAAAATTAGAATAATGGTTCTAGGCATACGGTTTAGCATCGTTATATCTTGATTATAATCTTCGTAAGGGGACATAAAAGTGGTGCAAAATAGTTATGTCCGAGAAATCAATTTTATCCATCCTGGGATGGATATTCTTCTCATGTATATATATATATATATATATATATATATATATACACACACAATATTAAGTTAAATTCCAGTGACCAAGATTTTATTCATTTTACTGTTCAATTTTTCCAAATCCAAAACTTCGATACATTTTGACGTACCGTTTCACTTATAGACGAACGACCAAAATTAATATGTCAATTCCGGATCTTTCGACCATGTGTCACCTTTTCACCATTCTTAACCTTTTTGGTTATTCTTCTTCAAGGGGGCACCAACCTCACACCCGGACTTGGTTACATTACCTCCCCCACTTAAAGGAAACAATATTGGGATCAATATTTTTTCTAACTCCTCCTTCTTACATGGCCTTAATACTAGGGAATCTCTGTGGTTGTACAATTCGTAATATTAAGCTATTTGGTTAGTAAAATAAAAAAAATTGTTTTAAAAGCCTTATCCTTCATGCACATGCAAAAAGTGTTCTTTCAGAGTTCGTGTTTTTTTTTCTTAATCTGTCTTTAGTTCATTTCGATTTTATAAGAGTCCTAAAAAGCTTTATCGTTCAAGCACATGAAAAAAAGTTTTGTTACAGATTTTTTTTTTTTTTTTTTTTAAATCTGTCTTTAGTTCATTTCATCCTTCTAAGTCCGGATTCCATTCCATGGAGCTTTCTCGATTACCCGGCTCCAGTCTTCTTCACATATGGATCTCAAATGTTGGTAGGGTATTAGACGCGGGGTTTGTTGGTTGTCCCGGTTCTGTACCAGATTGATCAGGACTGATAGTATTATCAGAAACCACGGTAGTGTTCTTCACTTCATGCTCATCCCTATTCATTTCAAACATCGAGTGGACTGTTCCTTTTAAGCGCTCTAATTGAAGGTTACCCTCATCCTCATCTAGCTTATTAGCATCTTTTCTAGCCCTTAGTATGCTATTGATGTGGTTTACCCTCCTTTTCCCATACGCTAGAAAGGCTATTATCATCATCACGATCAAGATGATTATCATAGGATATAACCATTTACTTACTTCTTCCCATCGCCATTTTTCTTGTTCGTTATTACTCTTTACTGTTCGTAACTCATCTACTAACTCGCTCATAACGGTCGTCCCGACCGGTCTCAGAAGAGGTGGGATTTCGTGAGCCTCTATCTTCGGAAATTCCTTAGTGATAGGGGTCCATACTTCCGACCACTTTACACGCGGTATTTTAATTAATGACAGAAAGTCATTCCGGAGCTCAAACTTCTCTGTAAGTTTGTAGGATGGCAAGATCTCCAGAGTTGGGCCGACTGCTGCACAACTCATAGGTAGATCTATAATGGTCATAGGTGGAGTAATAAGTACTTCACCTTGTTGCCGTCCCTTGCAGACTTTCGTCAGCCTTCGCTTACTAGTTGAGGTCACTGCCCAAACACCATCCGATAGATGTATAGCTTGGGGGGTGAGTGTATCCATCGACACCTCGGCTCCACAGTATTTATCGATTCCCTCCTCGTTACCTTGAAATAATTGAATGACGCATAAGTTGTGTCCGTTGGTTGCATAGATGGGACTTTTTAATGCACAAACTTTCAGTGCATTCATGCTACACGCTAGTGCTTCGCTAGGCGACAACACTATGAATTTGGTTCGGGCGGGGTTAAAAGCTATTCCTTCCGTCTCAACTTTGTATCTTGCTACTGCCCCCTTCCCAGTGACGTTATTAGGAAACGGTATCGGTAAGTTAATTACTTTAAACACCTCGAAATCGCTATCTCCACTCAACAAAGGTAACTCAACCATTACATAAATCTTATCATTTTGCATAATTGTAGCACAACTTAAGGCTTTATAATATTCCCATAGACTCTTCTTTGGATCTACTGGTAAGCGTAAAGCATGCGGTAAGTCTGACTGAATCATCCCGAGTATTGTTTTTAAGTCTTTGGGAGGTATGATGCTCGGTGACATGTGCGCTAATGAAAGTAAATCTAATTGTGTCCTAACATGTTCCATCGCCAATGTCAATAACTGAATTGATGAGTCGAGTTGGGTTGTCATCATCAGTAGTTCCAGTATTTGCCCAATTACAGCCTCTACGGTACTTATTCTTCTAGCCAAAAAAAGTCAAACTTCCGTTTAGGCTTGTGACCGTACGAGATAGCCAGTTAATTCTTTGTCTATGTTCTGTTAGTTCATATCTAGTAACGTTCATTATCGATAAACCTTCCCCTACGACGTGCTTTATCTTCTGTTGATTTTCCTCTAAACCGCTTATATGCCGTCTTAATGCCTCTGTGTCACTTTCTGATACTGTACCAAATAATACGTGTAGTGCTTTACCTACGAAAGGTAGTATAGATCTCTTTCTAACTCGTTTTTGGGTCCCTTCTGTTGCCAATAATCCAATATCCCTGAAATATCCTCCAACGTATCGGAGTCTTTGCTTCATCTTAGCTAATCGTCCTCCTAGTGATACAAATAACACTGGATCGGAATCTGTCTCAAGTTTTGATTGATTTTTCTGCACTTGCAGATTTAAGTCCGTCGCTAAGTCAACCTCGTGTTCTAGTTCCCTTTGAACCTTCCGATACGCTCCTAGATCGATGACAAATGTCAAGATCCACTTAGAGTGCGTAATTGCCACCTCGCTGGTCTTCTTAAATATTGTGCTGTGGGTGTGGCGCAGCGCTACTGTCCAACCAGCCATCATTACCATCATCACTATCAGGCGACGCATCCTGCAAGTACACATAGTAGAGCTCTTCTATTATTTGTTCCATTTTTATTTCAACTATTCAATTTACTTTACGATAGAATCAATTGGACTTTCTTTGTCTTTATCTTCTTTATAACTATCTTTCGTTTCCCCTTGTTTTGAGATAACATTGATAGGCCGTTTTATGCTGCTTCTCAGAAGTCTAGGTCCCATCACGTCGCCTATTACTTCTGGGGGCTGTGTCGACGGAATCGTATTGCTCTCTGAGTCGTCAGCCCTATTCTCCTTACCAGCTTCCCTATCTCTCCGTACTGACAATGGAATGTCATCTTCAGATTCCCAACCTTCCGAATCTAGGGGCGTAGTTGTGGTCTCCGTCAGCAAGTCTGTATCCTCTACCTCAAATTCTACCTCTAACTCCTGTTCAACTGCTATCTCGTCGTCAGCCCACCTATCCGTATCTTCCCGATCTCCTTCCGGATCTATCAGGGTGGCTTTCCTTACAGGTCTATCTGTCTGTATATTAGGCATTTTCCACTCCCTAATATTGGCTTCGCAGATATCTGACGCGTGAACCCTCTTCGTTTTATTTGTCAGTTGATCCCATATTTTATATGTTACCGGCCCCGTTTGTTCTACTATCCTATAGTACGGTTTCCATCTAGGATCTAATTTTCCTTTTCTAACCAGTGCTCTGTAGTATACCGGGTCGCCAACTCCATATGTTTTCTTAACCCTTCCATCGTTGACTCTTTTGTTACGCTTTTTCTGTGCTGAGTTAATCCTTCGACGCACTTCACTAAACAGAGAGTGCTGCTGCTCGATCATTTTTTTATGATTTTCTTCCCCAGTATACCTTTTTTTTGGTAGTAGAAGATTATCTAATGGTAACACTACATCTCTACTGTACACCAGGTAATATGGAGAGAATTTAGTCGTATCATTATGTGAAAATCTGGCCGCTGCTAAGACCTGATTCAAGAACAAGTCCCAATTTTCGACTTCGTCCTCTGATAACTTCGACAGCGTATCTCCCAAAAACCTATGGAATCTTTCTACCTTAGCATTGCTCTGGGGGTGGTATGGAGAGGTGGTGATATGTTTCACTCCTAAATATCCCGTCACCTCCCTTATAGTGGTATTTACAAATTCTCTGCCATTATCTGTCACTAACATACGTGGGACACCATACCTAGGGAAAATTTCATTCATAAGTATTTCTGCCATGGTCTGTGCATCCTTCATTTGCACAGGGAATGCCTCTACCCAACTAGTTAACCAATCGACCATGCTGACTATATACTTATTTCCCTTGTTACTACTATTATATGGCCCTGAGACATCCATGCTCCACTTCTCAAACGGATATGATGGAATATCAGTCTCCATTAGGGGTGTCTTAGCGCCCTTAACAGCCCGCTTCTGGCAAGTGACACATTCCGTCACATAGGAGTGGATATGTTTATACATACCCGGCCAATAGTATTTCTTCGCTAACAGCGAGTAAGTCTTATCAATACCTACATGACCTAACCCGTCATGTGCTACCTGCACTACACTGGCCCTCACGTGGCCATTCGGGATATACAAGCGTAACATTGGGCTCTTTTCTTCTCCATTTACATAGTATACCCGATCATCTTCCAACAGGTATTTTCTCGATTTTGAAAGCGGTAATTTCCCTTCTACTAGCGATTTCTTAAGTTCGCTATACTCTTTGTCCCTGCTAGCTTCTAACTTAAGTAGTTTCAGGTCTATCGATTTCCACCCAATCTTATCGGAATCGTCTTCTTGAGAGTCATTTTCTTCTGGCTCTATTTCATCTTCCATCTCCGAGGGCCTATTCTGCAATTGCTGAGAGTTGAGTACGCAGATTCTATAGTTATTATCATTAACTAGATTCTGATCACTAGCGTCAGCTTCTTCCCCAACCGCTTCGGGAATTCTAGATAATAAATCTGCACACGTGTTCTCTTTTCCGGACAGGTATTCTATCTTACAGTCGTAGCCACTCAGTTGCATAGCCCATAGTTGCACCTTTCGGTTCTTCCATGCAGCCTCGAACAAGTACTGTAATGGGCGATGATCAGTTTTTATTACGAACGTCGCGCCCGCTAAATAAAAATGCAGCTTTTGCAAAGCGTACGCGATGGCATAGGCCTCTTTTTCAATCACGGGCCACTTCTGTTGGGTCTTTGTTAACTTGTGAGAGAGAAAGTAGATAGGCATTTCATCCTTTATTCCTGGGATTACAGCTTCTGCCTCTTCACACGGCTGAGTCAAACAAGCTCCTACACACGTATCACTAGCATCCGTATATAGGACCATAGGCTTGTTCAAATCGGGATAAATCAATAAAGGAATGGAGGTCAGCTCCGCCTTCAACGTATTGAAGGCTTTCTGACATGCCTCGGTCCAATTGAACCTAGCGTATTTTTTTGTTAGATTAATTAGCGGTATAGCTATTCTAGAGAACCCTGCTATGAACCTTCTGTAATAACCTACAGTTCCTATAAAGGCTCTAACTTGTCTAACTGTTCGAGGTTCTGGCATTGCCCTTATAATCTTTATTTTATCAGTATCTGGCCTTACTCCAGATTGGTCTATGATGAATCCTAAATATTTAGTCTCTTTTCTCATAAATTGACACTTTTCGATCTTCAATTTCAAGCCATGATATTTCAGACGATCTAACACAGCCTGTAAATGTTTAAAGTGTTCTTCCGGGGTTTTTGAGAAGATTAAGATGTCATCCAAATATGCCATGGCAAAATGTTCAAATCCCCTCAACACTATTGCCATTAATGATTGAAAAACACCCGGAGCTCCTGCTAGCCCAAACGGCATGACACGGAACTGGAACAACCCCATGTGACAACAGAAAGCCGTTTTAGGTTTGTCCTTCTCATTTACTGCCACTTGCCAGTAACCTGATCTTAGGTCTAAGGAGGAAAAACATGTAGCCTTCCCCAGCATCGCTAAAATGTCGTCTATCAAGGGCAGGGGATAAGCAGTAGATTTTGTTATCTTATTAAGTTCTCTAAAATCTATACAGAATCTATTTCCTCCGTCCTTTTTCTCCACTACTACTACTGGAAAACCCCAAGGTGATTGAGACGGCTTGATGATTCCAGCCTCTCCCATCTCCTTCACTGCTTTCTCAACCAACTCTCTCTTCCAAATAGGCGTTCTGTACGGCCTCATCTTTATTGGTTGATGGTCTCCCGTGTCAATCGACATTTTTACTGTATGTGTATTACCTAACTCCTTATCTGACTTAGCTAACACTCGCTTATTAGCTTTAACTAGTCTTCCTAACCTTTCTCGGTATTGGTCAGGACAGTCTAATTCCACCTTGTCACTAATTGCTTCTCTCTCTACAGGCATTTCTTCGCACCTCACCCTAGTTTTTAATGTTAACACTGAAGCTCTGCCCAACTTCGTTCCTGATTTAATATTAACTGTCTTTAGGCTCGTATTTGCTACAACTACCGGAAAATTCTGCGCCTGACCTTCCCGCACTAATGCTGGTAACACTGTCACGTCCTCGTCCTCTTCTATGTGGGGAAGGGGTAACACCTGATAAACGGCTTTGTTATCCCTTATAGCCCCTTCTACCTCACCCCAGCTCGTCACCGCTGTTCTAGGTGGAATTTTTAAATCCTCACGAGACACGAAGTCCACTCGAGTGAGCATCGTGCTACCTAAAATAATTTCTTCTTCCCCAAGGACTAACTTTGGAGGGTCGAATTTTAATACGGCTTTCCTCTGTCTAAGCCAGTCTCCTCCCAGTATCACGTCGTGGGCCATTTTTGGCGCTACATAAAGTGTGTGGGATGTCTCGGTCTCCCCCACTTTTATCTTCACTTCCAGCATCCAATCTAACCTGAATCTACCCCCATCTGCTTGAAACGCGTTCGTCTTAGTTGGCATAAATCGGTCGGCGGGGAGTCTTAGTCTTTGCAACTCTAACGAACTAATGACTGAAATTTCCGATCCGGTGTCTATCAATGCTCTGAGCGTTTCACCCTCTACCTCTATATTGCAGGTTAGTTCGTCATCTTCGGACCATATTTGACATAACTTAACCCCTTTCCTCTTTCTACGACTTTCCCATAAATGCCCGTTCTTCCTGAACCTTTGGCGCGTCTCCTTCTTCCTAAGTGGACAGCTAGTTGTGGTGTGCCCTCTTTCCTTACACTCGTCACACC
This sequence comes from Sepiola atlantica, assembly GCA_963556195.1. Classification (NCBI taxonomy): domain Eukaryota; kingdom Metazoa; phylum Mollusca; class Cephalopoda; order Sepiida; family Sepiolidae; genus Sepiola; species Sepiola atlantica. The sequence continues at coordinate 30,095,724 of OY744535.1, forward strand.
GTACGAACCCCTTTGCCTTGCAACTCCGAATTAAGTGTTCCTCACTGCCGCACTTAAAACACTTAGGTCTCGACATACAGACCCTCTTTGAATGTCCCGGGCGGCCACAGTTGAGGCAGTGCACCCCGTCTCTGCACTGATAACTATAGTGCCCCTCTTTTCCGCAATTATAGCATTTTAATTTTAAAGCCCCATCTATGCTTTTCCGGACATTCCTATCTCTCCTAGGGGTCACCCGCCCTTTCGCTACTGGGGCGACCCTAACTAGTTTAAAGATTTCTTTGTTGGGGTCTTCCTGGGTTTTAATTTGGTTCTGGGTGGATTGTTTCTGTCCTTAATCCTACATTCATGTGCCCTGTGCCCTTCTTTCTGGCAAACAAAGCATAATAGACCCCTCTTAAAGTTAGGATGGGGTATGTATCTTCCCCCTGCCCTTAGGTCCCGGTGTTCTGGATTCGTGGCTTCTTCTTCCCAACTCTGAAGCTCAGGGCATCTTGCTCGAATGTGTCCTCGTCGACCGCATCCGTAGCAGACCTTCAACCAGTCGGTCTTGTTCTCCTCTAATTTTCCTAATCTCTGGAGGAGAGCTTCAGCTCGTCGAGCCTGTGCAAAGGCCTCCTCCAACGTGTTAGGTTCTGCCCTTGCCACGTCCTCACGCAACAGAGAATTACTCAACGCATCCGTGAAGAACTCTGCCAGCTGGGCCTGGGTAGCCGGATCATTTCTCCGATCTTGATCCGGGTAGGCTACCTTAGCAAGAACGCTCATGCGTCCCTCTAGGTGAGCAATGGATTCTCCATCCCTCTGCTTCACCCCTATCAGCGCTCGAGCTGCCTCTGTTCGGCTCGAGTGACTGCCGAAGTGCTGCTGGATGTCGTGTTCAAACCTCTCCCAGTTGGTTTGGGATCTGTACTTATCCAAATACTCCCCAATCCATTCTGAGGCAACACCCTCGGTATAGTCATAGGCCAGTAAGATCATATTGGCCTCCGGCAGGTTATAGATGCGCCCTTTCTTTTCTATTGCTTTGAGCCAGGGTCCCAACTCCACAGCCAAACCTGTGAACAGTGGAATTCTGGATCCCGTTACATTAAGTTTGGGGGTAAACCGACCCCCCTCTTCAATCCCACGACCCAACTCCTCCGCAGCCCTAGCAGATTCCATATTAAAATACAATTAAGCGCTCTTTGAAAAGCCCACAAGAAGTCCAAAACGAACAATGACAAAGCAAAAAGAAGTGAAAAGAACGAAAATAGTGGTTTTCCTACCTGATTGCTGAGATGTTCCTGGTTCTGCGCTGCTTTTTGTTGACTCGCTTGTTGGGAGGTCCCACCTGTTATAAACAGTAAACCTCCTGTTTTTTTTTTGGTTAGCTAACACACCTTCTTCCTGATTTCGATAATCCTGGTAAACGGTTACCAAATGTCACCCCCTTACTCTCACCTTCACCCGTCTGTTGCGTACGATCGTCGACCTCCGAACCTTTCTCCTGCCGGTGATAATTCTTGGCCGTCTGAGTTACGGGTATGGGGTAGTGACTGAATTATCGGTGGATCGTCTAGTTATACGTCCTGGACCAGTTTGTTGTGTACCCTCTTAACGACGAACGTCGTCGAAAGAGAGCCGTGGATTTGTGGTGTATTTGAAAGAAAAACAGGACAACCAATTATACACCATAATATATTCAAAAGAATACAATTAAGTTTTTATCAGTCTTTCAGACTTTTGAAGGAAGCGATGTGTTTAGCGTTCTACAAGCACTGTTGAAGGCGTCAGCTTTCAAAACTTATGGAGTGTTGGCCTCTGGGGATCTGAGAGTGTCGCTTTGCCCTCTGTCGGCAGTCTCTGTCGTTCTCTCTGCTTCAACGGGCTGAGTGTAAACTAACGTGCTTTCGCCCCAAATGGCTATATATAACAGTTTTCAGTTTGCCATCGGAATCCGACGCAGATATGGTTTCACTGACCGAGATATATTCAATTGTCAGTTGGTAACTGATTTGTCATTGCTAAAAATAACACAATCGCTGGCCTCAAAAGATCCGAACGAAAAAAATAAACAGTTTAGTAAATAATCTTTTTAAATTTAACTCACAGAGTTCTCAGGTTTCTTAAATAAACAATTTAATTATATTTACAAAAAACAACACTTTGTTTTGTCTCTCCTCTCAACGGGGAAGGGTGGGGCATCAACCGCTTGTGTGAACCTTTGAACTGGTTTGTTTCACAAAAACGTCTCCAAAATATATTTTAAGATTTTCTCTAGAACATTCTAGGGGGGGGGGGGGTAGGTCCGCACTTAACCTTTTTGGTTATTCTTCTTCAAGGGGGCACCAACCTCACACCCGGACTTGGTTACACCATGTACTCTTCAGAAATCCAAGTTTTCCTCCAGAAAAATATGCTATAAGGCAGCAAACAAACAAAAAGACAAAAACAAATGACTCAAATTGAATCCAAGTTCCCTCGAGGAAAAACATATAATGTTATTATCCATTCAGGCAGCCATTTTTTTTTACAAAACAAAACCATGAAAAAATATGCACAATATTACCCAAGTGAAAATGCGAGAATAGTTAATAGTTGATTGGTTGAAATGAATTTTTTTTAAAGAGTAGTAATATATTAAGAAAGTTGAGAGCAATGCAGAGTGCCGGGTTGGTTATAAGCTGGAAAGAATAAAAAAAATACATCACAGTTGGGGGACTTACTATTTATTTATTTTTAAAAATCTTACATAACATCAAGTGTGGTGTCAGCTGTGTGTGTTGTCCGAATGATGATTAAGAATCATTTAATATTTCGGGAAAATCTTTCCTTTGTCAAAAATAGACACCAAAGGAAAAATCGGTCTGTGTGGAGAATTCATCAAAATGGATGCCAGAGAGTAGGGTTGGAATAAACCAGTCCTGCAGAGAATAAAAATTAATAAATTGTAAATTTACTAAAATTATGTTTTGTATATAAATATGGTGTTAAAAAATAGGTGTGTAATATTAGATAAATTAATTGGGTATTGTATGGTTATTAATTAACTGTTTGTAGAACATATATTTGTAATATACTTGTCGTTTTGCTTTCGTATTTTTGTTTTGTTTTTAATATAAAGTACTTAATTAATCTTTTTTATTATTATAAGATTTTATTAAATTTAAATTGGTTATCATATATTCAAGAAATATTATTAATTGTGGGTTTCATTAAATTAGTTTATCGAATTTATGTATGAATAAAAAAAAAAGTTTTTTTTATAAATGTCTACATAAGATATGCAATTTAATGTTAAATTAAAAAGAAATTATTCCAAAATATAGAGATACGAAACCACAAGGCTTTAAAGAGTGGTAAATATAAAAATCTAGAATTTAAGAGACTTTAATAAAAACCTTCGTTACATATAAAATAATATTAGCATAGTTAAAGGGAACATATATATGTTAACAAATGAATAGGCTGATACTTTTGGGATCATGTATTACGGTCTTTAACAGAAAATGTTACATAATCAATAAATAGATAAGAATAGGTAAATATAGATCAGCCTCGATCCACAATTGATTAATATGATACACTAAACTTGAAGATAGGTTTAAGATAATTTACTTGGTAGGGGGTAGGAGGTAAATGTAGCATCCAAGTTGTTTTTTTTTTGGGGGGGGGGGGCTTTTCAGGTAATGGAGTTAATTAGATAAGCTAATTAGTAAAATAAAGCTAGAAATGTGTAGGACTTTCTCGAACTAAATTAGGAACAATCTCACAGTATTAATATAAAATATATCTGGTTTGACTAATGACTAACAGTAGTAAATAATAAATGATAAATAATGAATAATAATGATAATTCGAATCTTAAGTAATTGAACATATATCGGACTGGTAAAATATAAATAATTAGTCAAATATTTTAATATGTAATACTAGTGACTTCTTTTAAATCTTCTTTGGTCCAGTGATTTATAGTTTAGTAATAAATATTATTTCCAATTTGAAATCTCGCTAGGTCTAGCCACACTGATGAGTCGTAGAGACGACGAAATACGTGTCTGTGGATAACTATATTTTTATATATATATATATATAGGTTTTGTATCTCCCCTAATGAACTGCCTAGCAAGTACCTTGCTTAGGTAGCGAAACACGTGTAGGGAACTATAAATTAACAAAATAAATAAATAATAAAATAAAAAATATTTTTCGTCGTGATGAATCCTTTCTTGAAAGAAATATCTTGGTAAACTCTCTGTTATTGGCCTTGTACCGGACTTTACTGAATATACACTATTCTCAGTGAAACATCAAAATCTTTATACAGGGTGGGCAAAAATAAGGGTCCTATTTTTAAAAATTCATAACTTTTTTATTTTTTTATTTTTTTAATTTTTTTTTTTTAGAATAAGTAAAGGACCCCTTCCGAAGCAAGCATGAGCCGTATTAGCCCTAAGGAACGTACCCTCATTTAGAAAACATTATTTTTGCTTAAAAAACTCAAAACCGTGTAAAAACAATACTTTAGTTTTTGTAAGTTTTAAGAAGTGTTTTTCGGCTAAAATTTGTTTTGTTTATTTCAAAAAATCTCGGAAGGGTCAGTCTACACACACATAAAGTTTGGTGAGTTTAACTTTTATTTTGTGGAAGTTATTCAAATTCAAGTTATTCAAATTTAAAGATAGGACCCTTATTTTGGCCCACCCTGTATATATATATATATATATATATATATATATATATATATATAGGGCTTTACGCGCTCCACTACTTTGGAGCTGCTCCCGCTCCTGCTCCAACACCCAAAATTGGAGCTGGCTCCTCTCACGCTCCCCATTTTCAAAATGAGCCGCTCCTGCTCCAACTCCTATCAAAAAGGAGCGGCTCTTTTTCAGTGCTCCATAATGAAAATGTACCTTCTTTCATAAACGTTCTATCCTGCCAATGAATGGTCGAAGGATAGGGGTGGGCGTCAAAGGATCTCATCGATATGAGTTGGGATGTCACTTTAAGTGTAAGACCGTAAGATAATATTTGACAAAATCTCGCTAATATTTTGAGAGTTGAAGCAGAACATGTCGGACGAAGTTTAGGATTATACGTAAATTTTCGTTTCCTGAGGTATAAAATAGAAATAGAAAAATCCCTGAAGTATTTTAAAACAATTTTAATTTTCATTACATTAACAACCTATTTTTTCAGGAAAGGAAAATTTGACCCGATATTTTTTTCTATTCATTTTGGAAGGGAATTTAGATTTGTTTTAAGTAAATAAAGATTTACTTTTAAACATTATTAGTGATTATTTTCTTTTTAAAGAAAACATTTCTCTAGAAGAGGAGAGACAGCCAAGGCAACATTACTCATCGTGTTGTTGTTTAATATTTGTTTAACAGAGAAACGCGCAAGTACTTTCAAACAAATCGATTTATCCATTTTTTTCTATAGTACAATTTGGGTCGAAAACCAACCCAATGAAGTTTATTTTTTAAAGATTGAATAAAAAAAATATTTTTCATAAGTTGCCCAAAAAATATTAATAAATTGTCAATAAACAATTCAGAGGTGCATTTAATGTCTTAAAATTTAATACAAAATATCTGGCCTAGACCTTGGGAGTTGAAAAAATATCAGGTCAAATCCCCCCCCCCCCACCCCCACCCAAAAAAAATTAACTAGAGCCAGTTTTCCTAGGTCGAGCATAAACATTTATTAAATTTAAAAATTTCAAAAATAAGGTGAAACGTCTATATTTGAAATCTCTAACAAAAGCAAACTGTTTACAATTTTAACATTCGATAATAGATTTTTAAAGATAAATAAACATATCTAATCTACTAAAAAAAAAAAAAATTAGTCAGACAGTTTAATTATTTGCTTTTTTAAATTAAAATTTAAGATATTTTCTTTAATTTAATTAAGTTTAAACATTGGTTTAGGGACCGCTCATTTCGCTTGGTATTCGCCCAAATTTAGGATGAAACTGATTGCTGGTCTTAATTGTACTTTTGCTCCTGAAATAAAATTCTCATTTACTTTTTAATGTGTTGAGAATCTAACTTTAATTCCAGGTTTTAATCGCTGGTGGCCATGTTGGTTTTTATTGTTTTTTTCCTTGGACTAAAGATATTTTTTCCTTGGACTAAAGATATTTTTTCTGCTTTAACATTTTATTACGCACAAAAAAATCTTTGAACATTCTATTTACAAAAGCAAGTTTTAACGGAATTTAACGAATTTAAAAGCAAACATGAAAAGGTTAAAACATACTAGTTGTGAATTTAAGAATAACAAAAAATGTCAACGAAAAGACGATGGGTAAAAATGTGGCATAAAAGTTCAATTTGATATATGCTAAAAAATAAATTAGAATTTTTTGTCAGGTCAAAATGTACCATTTCACTCCCAAAATGGATTTTATCGAATATTTGGGTGAATACAGAGCGAAATGAGCGAGAAAATCCAATGGCCCCTATAGTATAATTGAACCTCAAATTCTTTATTTAAAAACACGAATTAAAAGAAAATTTGGCTTATTTATTCAATCACAATAAACATCCTATCATAAATACAAAAAAAGTTCAAATCTATAAGAAAATAACTTCAAAGACATCTATAGACTCACTAACCCATCTAAAGACATTTGGTGCCAAATTGTCTGTCTTCTGCCTTAAGAAAACTGTCCCATCAAAAATTGAATGTAGAAAAAATTAGTAGTTTTATATTTTTGTCCTTTCTATTGTTTTGTTTCCCGACTTGTCTTGTTTGGTTGGGGGAATTGGTGAGAACGAACAGTTTTTTTTTTTTTTGATTATTAATCAAAAGGGTTGATATACTGTAAAACGGACAAACCGAATCTAACCTAATCAAACAAAACCGAATCTAACCTAACCTAATCAAACAAAACCGAATCTAACCTAACCTAATCAAACAAAACCGAATCTAACCTAACCTAATCAAACAAAACCGAATCTAACCTAACAAAACCGAATCTAACCTAACCTAACAAAACCGAATCTAACCTAACCTAATCAAACCAAACCGAATCTAACCTAACCTAACCTAATCAAACAAAACCGAATCTAACCTAACCTAACAAAACCGAATCTAACCTAACCTAATCAAACAAAACCGAATCTAACCAAACCAAAGCACCCAAACTATACTCCTCCCTGAAGAAAAATGGACAGGAATAAACACAGACAAAGGTTAGTTGCAATCATTGGAAGTTAGTTTGGCAGTAAAAATGGCCGCCATGAATAACAATGGACATCGAACAGCCGTCAACTTTCTTTCTTCGTCACTTACTGGCATTTGATACTCGCCTCATTTCCACTATTTACAGCGTAAAAAAAAAACTAATGTTATCTTCAGACATGTTTTATTTTTTTATCTTATGTTATTCTTGCCACGGATAAGAGATAATGTATCTGTTTTATTTTTAAGTCTACATTCAATGATAAAACGACAGCTATGTGATAAAAGTAAATATTTACTTTTATCACATACAAGTTTTAAGGTAGCCATTGATATTGTTGGTGACATATATTCATTCAGAGTTATGTCCCTTGAACCATATTCAAGTCATCTCCCCTGAATTATACTAGCAACAAGTGAAAGAACTCTCCACTTCTGGAGGCCAAATTAAATTCCTTCGCATGTGGGGAATTAAGAAATCGGATTCAGTCTCTTTTTGGCTTGGGTTTGAAGCTTGCTTGACGTATTCCACCTAACTCAATGTTATTACTTTTTTTTTCCGCCGCTAGTTACGAAATAAACAAAGTTATGACATATTGTAGTATTATGCAGGGCTTAATAAAAATGACAACACATGTATCTTATGAAAATATAAGATGTATCTTTATTTGTTGGTGACGATGAGGGTGGTGGTGTGAGAGGATTTGTGCACATGGAATCAGACGATTGATTCTTCTTCTAGGCTCGATCGTCAACTGGCTTCTTTCAATTTTCGGTTGTTATTATATAACAATTTCGTGGCCACCTCGACGACCTCATCGAGGTTGCACTCGGTGACGGCTTGAACTCATTTGACAATCAAACAAATCTGTCTATCTTTTCTTGGCATGATACAATTGCACCTGGTAAAATGGCCTTTAACCTTCCGACATATCTCTTTCTTTTGACATTGGGTTCTTACCGTTTAAGTGATTCAATTGCAGGTGCATATCTTTTTGTCAACATGATTTTACATCATGACAATTGATCAGTCTATGTCGCTTCTTCCGCTGCAGGTGTTTGATGTTTTGGTACAGTGTTTCTTATCAAAACTGACCTTCATGTCATCCGATAGTTGCCTCTTCCTGTGCAGGTGTTTGTCTGGTTGTGAGTTTTATTTTATTTTTAAATAACTTATCTTTTAACAATCGCCAAGTGCATCTGTTTTATCAACAACTTTTCCGTACACCGACTTCGGATATGTAACAATATTATTGTTGATGTTTAATTCCTGGAACGGATATAAATGAATATGTCATAAATTTGTTTATTTTGCAACTATCTAAAGTTTCTACCATTAAGCTGATTTTATACCTGCAGTATTTCTGGATATATAATGATCTAAATATACCTCTACTTTCCCTTATGCGTCTAAGGTGTGACTTATTATTCGATTGTCCATTATATTCCTATGTCTCGTATTAGACTTCATTTTTCTTATATATATATATATATATATATATATATATATATATATATATATATGTGTGTGTACTCAACCTGGCTGGGCATGATTTGAGAATGATACGATGTATGCATAATGTGAGTTATAAAGACAGACTTAGATCTGATGACCTCAGAAGAAGATTAAATCTAGACCGTATAGGGAAATGTGTGAAAGACAGGAGACTTCGTTGGAATGGTCACATTGAAAGAATGGATCAGAGTTCTTGAGTAGATGTAGAACAGTTGAGGTCACGGAAAACATGGGAAGAAGTGATAAGGGTGGACTTGAGATAAAGAAGAGTAAATAAAGACCTGGCCAGAGATAGTTTTGTTTGGAAGTCAATTTCTTAAAGCCATTCAGCACATGCTATTATGGAAATGGACGTTAAACTGAATATGATGATAAAGGTTAATGAGTTTGTCGGGTATATGGCGAGACAGCACCTTGTTGATTGGAGACGATGGTTGTAACTGCGCAAAATTTGAATATTTAAGAGGGTTGCTCAACAAGAATCTGTTGGACTTGAAAATGACTATGTTGTAGTCAGCTTGGAAGCAGCACGGTTGTATTGTGTTCCACAAATGCTACCCTTGTTTCCTAGCCAAAAGGCGAAGGTTTGTCAGAAGGCAAAAATTGAAAGTCGTTATGTGACAAATCATGTGAAATATCGGCTTATCATCTTTTGACAATTTGGGACATCGACGTGGCTAAATTCCATTGGTCGATCTGTCGTGTCAGCTGACCATGCTGGGAATTATAAACGAAAGAAGATCTTTCTAATAAAATAACTTTGAGATGTGGATGCAAGGAAAGGGGGACAAAATGGTGATTTGGTCCTTCAACCTGGCAGTGTGGCCGAGAGTAGGGGAGAGCTTCCATGATAAGTTTTGTATTTTTTTAATGGGGCGTCCGTTGTGCAATAAATCTATTTCTTTTCACTGAAGGGTCACCGAAAGCCACTCGAGGATAAGCAATAATGAGATGGAATTATATCTAGTTCAAAGGTGCAGACCCCATGAGAGGATTTGGGGATAATTAATGGAATGAATTAAGTTTGGCTACTTGTGGGGACGGTATATACGGCACAATCACGTTGACACACCGGTTCGCGTTAGATCACCGAAGTTAAGCGGCGTCAAGCCTGGCCAGTACTAAATGGGTGACCATTTGGGAATACTAGGTGCTGTATGTGCTCTCTGCTTATCTCGGCATTGTTTCCAGTCGTCCTGTATTACTACTTGCCATTGGAATCAAGCAATACCGACTCAGGAAAGCGGTTGTTGAGGATTGCGCAACCCTTGCAATTACAAATTCACGCGCGGACAGCCCCTGGTGGGGCACTCATACGTCGAAATCGACGGGAGAGTCCATCATATGGCAGGAATCTGTTGACATTGGATTTGGAAACAAACTTTGCTCATGGAAGTTCCGTTTAGTTTTAGGTACACTGAGAGAAGGAAAAGGAAATGATTTACAGCGGTTGTAGCTAGACGAGTTTTTGCTGTGAGTGTTTTACGTGTACAAAATCTCTTACTAATCTGTGGTTTTCGTATTTTGAACTTAAATGCCACCGTTTTGATTTTTCAGTTCCAGTTACCGTGAAAACCGTTTATCTTGAACCACGAAAGAAGGAGAATCTTTACCCGCGAGGCACAGACGTTTACCTCCACTGCGTGGCATTCGGCAACCCTGCGCCTGATTACCACTGGGTGTACACATCTCCAGATGGACGCAACCATTTTGTCCTATCCCAGCTCAACTATTATCGGATTCGAAACATACAGCGTGGGGATGAGGGGAACTACTCATGCAAAGTCACCAATAAATACAGCGGTCGGTCATTCTACGATGAAGAACTGGTACAGATACGAATCAGTGGTGAGTGTGCAAATTTACTTTTTGGTAACAGAATTTGATGTTATATTGGTACTTTTGGTGTAATGGTAGGAGTGTTCGCTAATGGGTCCGGATACCAGGGTTCAATCCTCGGTCGAGTCAGACCAAAGAATTAAAAAATGGTACTTGACGCCCACTTGCTAATCACTCAGCATTATAAGGTATTAGTTACCAGTTATACAGCAGTTGGTCATTCTACAATGAAGAACTGGTAAAGATACGAATCAGTGGTAAGTACGCAAGTCTACGGACGGTAAAAGAATTTGATATGGTACTATTAGTGCGAATGTATGTAAAATTTTCTTTTTAGGAGTTCAATTAAGAAGATGGTTAAAAAAGTAGATCCCCAAAGAGGCATGACAAACAGATAAAAACAGAAAAATAATAAATTTGGGCTTTGATTTTAGACGTGCTTCTCTTTTTCTTCTTAAAGTATAACCAACTAGAATAATCTTAGAATATTTAAATTTTTAAATATACAATAATTAAACTGAATTTTCACTTCTAAACATAATTTTGGTTTTCAAACCGGATCTTCTTATGTACGACATTAAAAGAAACTGTGATTTTAGGAGGGTCTCCATCATTCCAGTAATTATAGGAGAAGCCGAGCTAATGAAAAAAGAATTTCAAAAACTACCTGACGATTATACCCGGTGAACCAAGCGCAAGAGAGATACAAACAATTGCGTTTAAAGAGACGTTAAGAATCTTAAAAAGATCTCTTGGTTGGAGTTTCTAAAATAGCGGGCGAATGTCTAGCATCTGGTAGGATGTCTCATCCCCAGCAAAAACAAAAAAGGTAAGAAAATTGAAAAAAAAAGGAGAGAAATGTCAATGTTTTTTTGTTTCATTTTACTTCAGTCGAAGTTCTCAGAAATCAAGGACCCCTTCCTAGGGCTAACACTTGATGTCTATATGAGATACAAAGGTATTTGCCTGCTCCAATAAAATTCTCCTTTAGCTCCCAAGCATTGTGTTAGTAAAGAAGTTAAGAACATTAATTTTCCTCTCCCCAATTGACAAGTTCATTATGTTATAGTATATCTTTCTTTTGGTCTATTGGTCTTACCGGATTCCAGGACAAGAATTCATCTAGTCTGGTGGAGTATCCAGCTAAGTGCTGTCACTTGAGGTAACATGACTTGGAGAAGATGCACCATTCCTCGTATGAGCCAGTGTATAGCTGTGTCGAGGGGATCTTATTTACGTTTCGAATACTATGTTATTTTGAATATTTGGTCAGGGTTTACTTGTAGGGTGAAGTATCCTCATGTCAGGCTGTCCAGACAAACCCTTGTACAGAGAAACCGAAGATATCGAGGATGGTGTCTCGTACGTAATTCAAACCCCCCAGTAGGTAAATCAAACCCCTTACATAGATATTCGAATGTTCTCTTTTATCTCTCAAACGTCGAGTTAGTAAAGAAGTTAAGAACATTAATTTTCCTCTCCCCAATTGACAAGTTCATTATGTTATAGTATATCTTTCTTTTGGTCTATTGGTCTTACCGGATTCCAGGACAAGAATTCATCTAGTCTGGTGGAGTATCCAGCTAAGTGCTGTTACTTGAGGTAACCTCATTAGGAGAAGGTGCACCATTCCTCGTATAAGCTGGTGCATAGTCAAACCGAGGAAATATTATTTGGGCTTTGAATACTATGTTATTTTAGATATTTGGTCAGGGTTAAAGTATCCTCATGTCAGGTTTTCCTGACAAACCCTTTTACAGAGAGACCGAAGACAATCGAGGATGGTGCCTAGTAGGTAATTCAAACTCCCCAATGTCTTTGCGCGTGTCTGCGCGTGTTCCCAAAAGAAAGGTCAGTAAATCTGCATAAAAACTGAAAGCGTATTTATATGTAAAATTTTCTGGGGAAGACAATGGAAGTGGTCCCAAATCTCTATATGCCATCTCCCTAAAGGAGCTATAGGGGCAGGACCTTCCTTAAAACTTAAAATGTATCCTATTTTGATCAAATTCTAATCATATGTAGAAAATTCTCCACAGAAGACAATGGAAGTGGTCCCGAATTTCTACACACTCCTCAATGTGCTGAATCTCTATGTACCCTTCCTGATGGAAAAAAAGAATATCCTTCACCAGTGTTCGCACTAATATACATATTCATATAAAATAACGTCTGAATCAAAGAAGTTAAAAAAAGAAAAAGAAAAAAAACGCATCAATCGGCAGAGAAAAAAGAAAGGAGAAATAAAACGTCTCATTATGGAAATAGAGTGAAGATTTCTTCCCAAATTCATTTAAGACAGTTGTGAGGGTTTGTCTGATAACGTACATATGAACATGAAATGCTTTTATCGTATTATTATATTGATGATCATTGAGTAGCTTTTGGCCTTGATGAGTTATGATTAATTAGTAAAAGAAAAGCCTTGTCTTTTATTTGAACAATGTTAAACTATTAAGTGTTCGTACTTTATTACATATTTTGTAATTTTGAATTCATGTTTACATGAAAAATTTCTTTGCAGATAGTCACCGGCGGATCATACGTCCTTCAGCAAAAAGATCCTACAACCAAAATTTTTCAATGACCTACAGTAAGTGTCTTCAGCGGTTTAATTGGCTAATATTTTTATTGGTTCTATATCGATTTGTCATCCCAATCTCTCCCCCTTTCTCTCTCTCTCTGTCTGTCTGTCTGTCTGTCTCTCTCTCTCTCTCTCTCTGTCCGTCTGTCTCTGTTTCTCTCTCTCTCACTCCCTCTCTCTCTGTCTCTCTCTCTCTTTCTCTCTCTCTGTCTATCTCTCTCTCTTTCTCTCTCTTTCTGTCTGTCTCTCTCTCTTTCTCTCTCTCTCTTTCTCTCTCTCTCTTTCTCTCTCTCTCTCTCTCTTTCTCTCTCTGTCTCTCTCTTTCTTTCTCTCTCTCTCTGTCTATCTCTCTCTGTCTCTCTCTCTGTCTATCTGTGTCTCTCTCTCTCTTTCTCTCTCTCTCTGTCTATCTCTCTCTGTCTCTCTCTCTGTCTATCTGTGTCTCTCTCTCTCTTTCTCTCTCTCTTTCTCTTTCTCTCTCTCTCTCTGTCTGTCTATCTCTCTCTCTTTCTCTCTCTCTCTCTGTCTATCTCTCTCTCTCTGTCTATCTCTCTCTCTCTTTCTCACTCTCTCTTTCTCTCTCTCTGTATGTCTCTCTCTGTCTGCCTGTCTCTCTCTGTCTCTCTCTCTCTCTTTCTCTCTCTCTCTCTGTTTCTCTCTCTCTCTCTCTCTCTCACTCTTTCTCAAATGGAAACGGAATTCACATCAGTTTTATCTATTACTAATGGCGATTTAGTATCTGTCTGTCTGAAGCTGAAACTAATGCTCAATTCAGCTTACGATACTATTTCAGACAAATAGACTACTTATACTCATGAGTTATCACCCTTGACCTATGAGTATGCTTAAAGCTTAAATACTGGCGTAGGATGAATAAAGTGTTTGAGGACATACGTTATTTTTACTATAGCGGGAATATTATTTGGCCTCATATTATCTATATTTCAGAATTATCAATGGACACCCCCTATAATTACACAACAAATGTAGAGGTAGACGGAGTTATCTTGACTATGAAAGCTGAATATAAGAATTTAGAAATAGAACCATTTTTAAGAGTCGCTTCATCTTTTGTTTTCAAAATTCACAAAGAGATAAAGGCTAAAGATGGAACGGTGTCGCCATTATCAGAAAAAAAAGACATTCTAGACATACCGATAGCATTAGAATTTATTCGTCAAGTAGAGCACACCATTGGTGGTAATCTTAGAAGGTTGACCGGCCAAGGAAAACTTGGAAGCAAGTGATTAGACAAGACTGCACAGAGTGGAATTTGGAGACAGTTGACCCGCTGAACCTTGTGAACTGGAGAGTGAGTTTGTGACATTCTAGACATACTGATAGCATTAGAATTTATTCGTCAAGTAGAGCACACCATTGGTGGTAATTCTAGAAGATCCATCAAGTCGATTGCAAAAGAACACTGTGTGTCAAAAGTAGCAGTCTGTAATGTTGTTCACAAAGACATCAGATAAAATGATTATGTGATGAATAAAGAAAAAGTAAAAGAACCATCACACAAGAACTACTTTTCTTTTCTTTTTTCTATTCGACTTTTAGAGTGATACTCGAACTCAAAAATACACTTTTGGGGCCATCAGGCTAGGATCAAAGTGTGATATCTGTTCAATTATTGGTCAGAGGGAGGAAGATCCTACTTGACTGGGGAGAGAGATAAGTTTTAAAAGAAAGATGTTACACACACTTTTTAACTTTTCTATTTTGTTGTCTATGCAACCCCCCCCCCCCGGGCAACACCGGATAGCTATGCTAGTTTTTACTATCAGAAGAATATTATTTGAGTTTATATTTCCTATATTTCAGAATTATCAATGGCAGTCCCTATAATGGCAGTCCCTATAATTACATAACAAATGAAGAGGAACACAGTTATCATCGTGACTATGAATATTTCAGACATACTAATAGCATTAGAACTTATTTGTCAAATACAGCACACCGTTGGTGGTAATCCTAGAAAATCCATCAAGTCGATTGCAAAAGAACACTGTGTGTCAAAAGTAGCAGTCTGAAATGTTGTTCACGAAGACATCAGATACAAATCTGATGTGATGAGTAAAGGTTATTTTCCACCAGAAAAGGTAAAAGAACCACCACGCAAGAACTACGGAAGCAGAAATGGATGGTGGAAAATTTTCATGATCATTTGACCTCCTAGCTCATCAGATCTCAAACTTTTGAACTACTATGTGTTGCGGGACCGACCGACCGGTGTGATCGATCGGCCCCGACAACTAAGAAAAAGGTGGACACGGGCAAGTAAACGGCAAAATGGCAAAGAAGAGATGACAAACAACTGGTGAACAGTTTAAAGAAGGATGTTTATTTACCATATGGTAATAACAAGTGAAATGAGATGGTGTCACTGGATCAGGAGTGGTGCAGGAGCTCAGGACTGCAGGGTGCTGGAGCAGGAACTCGGGACTGCACGGATGCTGGAGTAGGAGAGTGCTGGTGCAGGAACTCGGGACTGCAGGGAGCTGGAGCAGGAGAGTGCTGGTGCAAGAACTCTGGACTGCAGGATGCTGGAGCAGGAGAGTGCTGGTGCAGGAACCCTGGACTGCAGGATGCTGGAGCAGGAGAGTGCTGGCGCAGGAAACTCTGGACTGCAGGATGCTGGAGCAGGAGAGTGCTGGCGCAGGAACTCTGGACTGCAGGGTGCTGGAGCAGGAATCGAAACTGCAGGGTGTTGATGCAGGAACTCTGGACTGCAGGATGCTGGAGCCGGAGAGTACTGGTGCAGGAACTCGGGACTGCAGGATGCTGGAGCAGGAGAGTGCTGGTGCAGGAACTCGGTACTGCAGGAGCAGGTGCAGGAGTGAGCTGGAGCAGGAACTGGAGATGCAGACAGCAAAGAGAGTACGCATTCAGTAGCCCTGAAAAGGGCTGTTTGTATCTTTGCTGCTGCTGCTGGAGTTGCGGGTGCAGGAGTTGCGGCTGCTGTCGGCGTTCGGACTGCTGGAGAGCAGGAACTCAGAACTGCAGATGCAGGAGTTCGGAACATGCCGACGTGGGGGTCTCCTGACCCCCTAGTTCAACTAACTTTTTCAGTCGAAAACGTGAGATTTCATGTAGCATGTGCCAAGCCACTTTCGTTGGTCTTGTGAAAAGGGATTAACTTCGGTAAATAAATACCGAAAAGGTCTTTTGTTGTACTACATTGCCGACCGGTGTCGTAGGTGTATTAGTGGGTTTTTCGGTACAGTCGGGAGATGCATTTGTATTCCTTACAGGAGAAATCAGGCATATATTTGCTTGCCGTTGTTTTTGCTGAATCATGTTTACAAAGATGGCGATTAAAAAATTGGGTTTTTCCAATTTTCTGTTTACAACGTCAAATCACAGGGAGCAGCCGGTACTTTTCCATGGAAAAGGGTTAAGACGAAGATAGCTGCTGCTGCTGATGTCCAGATCGTGGCAAAACAAACAGTGAACTACTGCTGCTGCTAGTTTTTCCAAGATGGCGTGTTTTCCAAAAATAAACAAACATCGCGGTGTTGTTGGACCGCGACAAGGCCCCTTCCCTGGATAATTGATCATTATCAATTAAAAAATTAAAGGAAAACATTGTGGTGAAGAGTTGCAGAGGTATAATGAAATGTACCTGCAAGGATGGTCAAAAAAATGAAGATGCATGAGTGTTTACGCTGTGGTCGAACATTGACAGTGCAAGTGGATCTGCTCTGTTGAAAAATGTTGAGTGCGAGCGAATCTTGATGACGTTGTTCATGTTAATTAGTCTGCGTGATGTGGAACTGATGAAACGAACGTTCAATTGTCAAGATCAGTGGTGCGTTGTGGTCAAAGACAAGTGTTTAAAAGTTCGGTATGTTGGTAAGGTCTGTGGTGCACATGAATTTGCACAGTTGGTTGAAGGTGATGAGTGAGCGCAAGTGGGTCTGCGCGGTTGCTGATGAGTGAGCGCAAGTGGGTCTGCGCGGTTGTTGACGAGTGAGCGCAAGTGGGTCTGCGCAGTTGTTGACGAGTGAGCGCATGTGGGGTCTGCGCGGTGGTTGATGAATGAACGCAAGTGGGGTCTGCGCGGTGGTTGATGAATGAACGCAAGTGGGTCTGCGCGGTTGTTGCCAGGTGAGCGCATGTGGGGTCTGCGCGGTTGCTGACGAGTGAGCGCACGTGAGGTCTGCGCGGTGAGTTATGGTGATGAGTGAGCACAAGTGATTCTGTGCAGTTGGTGATGTTGCTCATGTTGAATAGTCCGTGTCGTGGAGCTGATGAACAAACATCTAGTTGTTGAGAATGGGTGGTACACTATGGTCAAAGTCCGGTTGTGGGTGACGAGCGCAAGTGGGTCTGCGCAGTTGTTGTTCATGTGAATTAGTCCGTGTCGTGGAGCTGATGAACGAACATCTAGTCGTCATAATTTGGTGGTACACTATGGTCAAAGTCCGGTTGTTGGTGATGAGCGCAAGTGGATCTGCGCAGTTGTTGTTCATGTGAATTAGTCCGTGTCGTGGAGCTGATGAACGAACATCTGGTCGTCATGATTTGGTGGTGCACTATGGTCAAAATCAAATGCACAAATGTCTGCAAGTGAGTTAGCAGGTCCAGATACAAGTGGGTCTGTACTGGTGTTGGTGTGCGTCGTTCGAGTTGATGTGTCCTCCTGTAGACAAACGAACGTCCAGTTTGTTGAGTATTTTAGTCGTGCTTGTGCAAGTGTACTCGTTTTGAACTGGTGCGATTTCTTCCATAGTGTTGTCGGTGATGTCCGGGAATGCTTGGTGCTTGATGAATGTCTGGGAAGATGTGGTTGTTCAAGTTGATGTGTCCTCCTGTTGGTCAACGAACGTCCAGTTGTTGAGTGTTTTAGTCGTGCTTGTGCAGGTGTACTCGTTTTGCACTGGTGTGATTTCTTCCATAGTGTTGTCAGTGATGTCCGGGAATGAGCGCACGTGGGTCTGCGCGGTTGTTGCATCTTGTGTTGAAGAGGGTTGGTAGGCCTTGAAGGGTGATGTTGATGCCTGACTTTTTACAACCAGTATTAAGTCATGAGGCTTGGTGTTGTTGTTCGCGTTTGGCTGAGTTCCTTGAGATGTCCAAAATCGTGGTTGGTGAGGTTTGGTCAATGTCATCTTCTCTACCAGCCGCTGCCCGTGTCCACAGATCACGTCGGGGTCACCACTTGTTACGGGACCGACCGACCGGTGTGATCGATCGGCCCCGACAACTAAGAAAAAGGTGGACACGGGCAAGTAAACGGCAAAATGGCAAAGAAGAGATGACAAACAACTGGTGAACAGTTTAAAGAAGGATGTTTATTTACCATATGGTAATAACAAGTGAAATGAGATGGTGTCACTGGATCAGGAGTGGTGCAGGAGCTCAGGACTGCAGGGTGCTGGAGCAGGAACTCGGGACTGCAGGGATGCTGGAGTAGGAGAGTGCTGGTGCAAGAACTCTGGACTGCAGGATGCTGGAGCAGGAGAGTGCTGGTGCAGGAACCCTGGACTGCAGGATGCTGGAGCAGGAGAGTGCTGGCGCAGGAAACTCTGGACTGCAGGATGCTGGAGCAGGAGAGTGCTGGCGCAGGAACTCTGGACTGCAGGGTGCTGGAGCAGGAATCGAAACTGCAGGGTGTTGATGCAGGAACTCTGGACTGCAGGATGCTGGAACCGGAGAGTACTGGTGCAGGAACTCGGGACTGCAGGATGCTGGAGCAGGAGAGTGCTGGTGCAGGAACTCGGTACTGCAGGAGCAGGTGCAGGAGTGAGCTGGAGCAGGAACTGGAGATGCAGACAGCAAAGAGAGTACGCATTCAGTAGCCCTGAAAAGGGCTGTTTGTATCTTTGCTGCTGCTGCTGGAGTTGCGGGTGCAGGAGTTGCGGCTGCTGTTGGCGTTCGGACTGCTGGAGAGCAGGAACTCAGAACTGCAGATGCAGGAGTTCGGATCATGCCGACGTGGGGGTCTCCTGACCCCCTGGTTCAACTAACTTTTTCAGTCGAAAACGTGAGATTTCATGTAGCATGTGCCAAGCCACTTTCGTTGGTCTTGTGAAAAGGGATTAACTTCGGTAAATAAATACCGAAAAGGTCTTTTGTTGTACTACATTGCCGACCGGTGTCGTAGGTGTATTAGTGGGTTTTTCGGTACAGTCGGGAGATGCATTTGTATTCCTTACAGGAGAAATCAGGCATATATTTGCTTGCCGTTGTTTTTGCTGAATCATGTTTACAAAGATGGCGATTAAAAAATTGGGTTTTTCCAATTTTCTGTTTACAACGTCAAATCACAGGGAGCAGCCGGTACTTTTCCATGGAAAAGGGTTAAGACGAAGATAGCTGCTGCTGCTGATGTCCAGATCGTGGCAAAACAAACAGTGAACTACTGCTGCTGCTAGTTTTTCCAAGATGGCGTGTTTTCCAAAAATAAACAAACGTTGCGGTGTTGTTGGACCGCGACATATGTATGGAGAATATTTGAGAAAAAGGTTAATGAGTACCCTCATTAGACTAAATAACCCTAACCTCATTAGACTAAATAACCCTAACCTCATTAGACTAAATAACCCTAGACTAAATAACCCTAACCATGACACAAGAACTACTTTTATTTTAATCGATTTTGGTGTGAAACTTGAGCTAAAATACACTTTTTGGGCCATTGTACTAGGATCAAAGTGTACTATCTGTTCAATTATTGGTCAGAGGAGGAAAGATCCTTCTTGACTGGGGAGGGAGAGACGTTTTAAAAGAAAGATGTTACATGTACTTTTTAACTTTTCTATTTTGTTGTCCACACCCCCCACCCCCTTTGCCGGATAGCTATGCCATTTTTTACTATTGGAGGAATATTATTTGAGTTTATATTATTTATAATTCAGAATCATCAATGGCATCCCCTCTAATTACACAACAAATGAAAAGGCACATAGTTATTGTGACTATAAAGACTGAATATCGCAATTTAGAAATAAAACCGTTTTAAAAAGTCACTTGATCTTTCGTTCGCAAAATTTATAAAGAAGTAAAGGCTTCAGATGGTAAAGTTTCCCCATCAACAAGGTGCAAGAGATATTTTAGACATGCTGACAGCATTAGATCCCCCGAATATATTCGTCAAGTGCAACACACCATTGGTGGTCATCCTAGAAAATCCATAAAGTCGGTTGCAAAAAAACACTGTGTGTCAGAATGATCAATCTGAAATGTCGTCTGCAAAGACATCAGATACAACAAGTCTTATGTTATAAGAAGAGGTCATTTACGTCAGAAAGGGCAAAGGAAAATACTTTAATCAAGCTAATAAACCCCTAAACAAATTTTTAAGTCCAGTCTCATTTTCACGACCACATGAGCCCTAACATTTGGAAACCTAGCTCTTCAGACCTCAATCTTTTGGACTACTATGTATGGAGCATAGTTGAGAAAAAAGGGTTAATAATCCTTGGGTCTTTTAAAAATTCTCTTCTTTCTCCAGCTTTTTTGTTCATTTGCTTTTGACACCTGAGGATGATTTGACGAAGAATTGAAAACGTTCGTGAAACCTGTAAAACCCATGGAACATTTAACTTTTTTGATTTTAATACAAAAAAGACCATCAGAAAAATTGAAAAATAAAAAAGCTATAATTAAACAGACGAATTATATCTATATAAAATTACATAAACAATATTATAGCCTTATGTCAATCAACCAACGTTTCAATATCTTGTCATCTTGCGGTAATACGCATTGAAACGTTGGTTGATTGACGTAAGGCTATACTATTGTTCATGTAATTTTATAAATGCTCTACTTGGTATTGAGCACTCTTGAAAACCTTGGTTTTATGTTCACTTCATTAACACATTCGAACTTGATCAATCAATCAATTAATATATATATATATAAACATTCAATGAATTAAAACATTACAATTGTTCCAAGAATTACAACATCAAGTCAATTATGGCGTACGATCGTTTCCAAAATATTTTGTAAATACTATATTTTATTTTATTTTAAAAATTTATAAAGCTAATCCAAAACGTCCCTTCATCAGCGCCTTTAGCAACACGTCTTACAGAAAGTCAGAGAAAAAAATTAAAAAGCTCGTTGTAGAGAAACATCCACTGACAGAAAGAGTCATAAATTTGCTGCCGTTACAGAAAAAATAAATTGATTGTATGAAACAATTCAGAAATATATTAACATATATTTCTGAATTGTTTCATACAATCAATTTATTTTTTTACATTATTTTTCAGAAAAAGTCGTACATTTGGGGGCAGCTTGAATTTGTATTGAAGTGCATAACACTATTCAGGAATATAGTAAAACATTTTGAACAAATAAACCATAAAACTGCAGTAAAGTGCTAAGATGAACCAAATGTATTATTACTTTTTATTTATTTATTGTTCTTATAAAGCTCTATCCAAAAAATAGTGAGCTCTTTATGTGTACAAAGTCAGCTGTCTTTATTCGGCTCAGTTTCGGAATTAATTTCTGAACGACGGATTTTTAAGAGATTTATTTGTATACGTATTCTCATACATATGATATACCAAGGCGCTGGTATATATTTTTTTCTCTTAATAAAAAAGTAATTCATCCATTTACTTATTTATTTTCACAAATGATGATGATGGAGCTGTTCCTATTTACTTGTCTCCCAACGAGGGCAGAGATAGATCGTTTTAATTTTTTGTTTTGTTTTTTGTTAATGGAAATCGCTCCAGACAAGGCATGAAGCCACTTGATGTAAGGAGCTAAACAAATACTACTTCAAGATTAAAAAAAAACTAGCCAACGATAAGTGTTAGATGGATAGATTTCGACCCAGAAAACAGCAATTCTCCCCCCTTTGTCAGAAACATCGCCCATGGAATGTGAGGACTAAAGGACAAAATAAGGGAAGCGAGAGAGTCACGAGGCTGCCGAAAGTAAACCGAATGTTCACTTTCTACTGTACTTTTTAATGTGGGGAAAATGTAGCTCCCCAAAAAGGGACACTCTGGATTGGAACAAAGATTAAAATTGTCTCGGTCTACAAGGATTTCTCAGTATGTTGCAATTATTTAAAAATACATAATCTTCAGAGCATTTTTTTGTTTTTTACCAATCAATACGGGTAGATTGTCCTCATATTCAAGGGAGATAACTCGTACTATTTTAAGCGTGATGAACTGATCCAAGGGACTGAACTCCTAATCAAAAATTAGCGCTGTATTCAAACAACTGCAAAAGTATTTGTTTGGAGCCAACATTTCTCGTATTATGTGACATCATAGATCATCGAAGTTGAGCAACGTTGTGCCTGATCAGTACCAGATGGGTGACCATTTGGCAATAACAGGCGCTGTATGTGGGAGGATGGCGACACAGCAAAAAAACTAGCGTCATCAAAATCGAATTGCGGTTATATAACGCCTATATTGTCAGTGTGAGAAAAATGAGTTTGATAAGCACACATCGTACATGGATAGGAAGAAGAAAATAGACTCCAAAAAAAACGAAGAAAATAATCGGGGATCTATACACTGGATGCATGTGTATGCGGTGTGATGATGTATGAGAGTGAAACCTGGCCGGTAAGGGTGTAATGGAAGGGGGTTGTTGGTCCCTTCCTTACATTTATCGCACGAAATGAATTGAACAAACAACAACCGAGTAACAGGCAACAAAAAAGGGTTTATTTAACAGAATGTTGGAACTGTGTCCCAGTGAAGAAAAGAGGCTGCCGGGTCGTCATAAAGTGTCATAACAGTGAGAAGTGTCATAACAAACAAACTAAATAAAGAAGTGTCATAACATTAAGAAGTGCCATAACAAAATAACTAACTAAAGAAGTGTCATAACATTGAGAAATGACATGATAAACAAACTAAATAAAGAAAGAAGTGGCATAATATTAAGAAATGTCATAACAAACTAAATTAAGAAGTGTCATAACATTGAGAAGTACTATAACAAACTAAATAAATACAAAAGTGTCATAACATTGAGAAGTGTCATAACAAACAAACCAAATAAAGAAGTGTCATAATATTGAGAAATGTCATAACAAAAAATAAAAATAAAGAAGTGTCATAACATTGAGAAGTGTCATAACAAACAAACTAAATAAAGAAGTGTCATAACATTATAACTAACTAAAGAAGTGTCATAATATTGAGAAATGTCATAACAAAAAATAAAAATAAAGAAGTGCCATAACAATCTAACTAAATAAATAATTTAATTTAATAGTCTGAAAAAAAATGATTTCATTGAAAGGCAAAAGCTGAAGTTGTATTTTTATTAAAATGTAATTTATTTATGTTTCAGTCTCCCCTTACACAATTGGAGCTGTCATCTCCTCATCTTTAGCAGTTATACTCATCATCATCTTCATTGTCCTTGCTGTCCGTCTGCGGGTAAGTGAATGAGACCTTCGGGTCTGCTATCCAGTGCTCTAACCATTGAGCTTTGTTGTCTTTTTGCACTCAACTTATTGTTATTGAATATATAGTATTCCCTCGTTTAACAATAGTTTTGCTCATCACAGTTTTTATCGATGAAAAATTCCTTTCTATTTAACAAAGATATTTCACTTAATATGTTCCTATCAATTTCAAATTTAAGATATATATATATATATATATATATATATATATATATATATATATATATATATATATATATAGTCTAAAGAAGCTTTGAGTTATTTTAAACAAAAAGAAAAAAAAAGAAAAAAAGAAAAAAGAAAAAAATATAATAGTAAGTAAATAAAATAAAAAGGGGGATTAAGTATATATATATATATATATATATATATATATATATATATATATATACAATAATATTTTTATAAATAAATATTAAATATTTTTAAATACCTAGAGACATCGATGTTTCATGCTAACGCAATCTTCAGTCTAGGAACTAATTCTCAACGGTCGGTGGGCGCGAACCCCGAACACAAATCGCCACTTATTCGTAGTCGGAGATCTTACCCGCAGGCCATTGCCAACCAGTTAGTAAATAGAGAGGAACTTTTAACTGTAAATAGCGGAATTCGGCGACTACTTACCAAGCAGATAAGAGTGATCTACGAAACGTCGGACCATGCATATAGCTATTTGTACAGCTTGTTATTAGAGCTCCTCGAAAAGTGCCCAGCCTCCGTGGGAGGGGGCTGATAAACAATAATATTTTTATAAATAAATATTAAATATTTTTAAATACCTAGAGACATCGATGTTTCATGCTAACGCAATCTTCAGTCTAGGAACTAATTCTCAATTATTAAAAATAACCGATAACTCTTGTCTGGATATTTTTGTGTTGATCCCTTCAATTTTCCGGATTAAAGTCTTACTACCTTAAAGTCTTAATACCTAATAAATATAGTTTCATATTTAAATTTTCCCGCCATAATTAATTATAAATCGCACTCCAGGTCTTTACCTGATTGACATTATTCCACTGAAGATGGACCCAGATGGGTCAGAAAGTACTCTGGACCAAAATGTAAATTACGGCAGTTTCATCACCCAATTCTCATCCGAGATTAAGACTTTAATCCGGAAAATTGAAGGGATCAATACAAAAATATCCAGACAAGAGTTGTCGGTTATTTTTAATAATACGTGTCTTAAGGAAAAAATGCTGCCTCGATACACACACACACACACACATATATATATATATATACAATAAACAATAACAAATATTATTATTATTTGTCGCTCCTCGAAAAAGTAGAGCACTGTAAGTGTAGTATTAACACAGCATGATGTCACTAGCTTTAAATGCATCGTTCCTTTCATTAAAAAAAAAAAGTAGAACGCTCTCAGACGTTAAGCCGCCGATAAAGTGTTAAAATTATCACAGTTTATTCGCTATTTAAAATTGGCTGTGTGGTTAAAGCGTCGGATTTGAGTTGCAAAATACTCGTAATCCGGGGTTTCGAATCGCATGACCGGTAATGAATAGTCATGTCTCTATGCTGATGAGTCCCGATTATTAAGGACGAAACGTATACGTATACGTAAATATTATATATATATATATATATATATATATATATATATATATATATATATATATAATGTTTGCAAAAAAAAAATTACGTTGTTCTGGTTTTTCAAAATATTCTTCTTATTCCTTCCATAAACATTTCCAGTGTGGACTTCTTTGGTATATTCAACAACACGTAAACCATGTGATACACACACCCGGCATTCAAACACAAACCGTCATAACATCAAGACGAATTTCATCTTGGCTGCGACCATGTCCCAATCAAGAAGGATTAAAAAGAAAAGTAAACGGAAATATGCCTATACTTTTGACAAAGGCGTATATCGCCGAAAGATTTCAAGTTTTTAGAATAAATAAATAAATTATTTTAAAATACAAAAAAAATTACGTTGTTCTGGGTTTTTAAAATATTCTTCTGATATATATATATATATGTGTGAAATGGGTTTAGGAAATGTGGAAAAAAGCTGAGTAGCATGCTAACAAAAATAAGCACACAAACACATCACAAAGGTAAGGCCAAAATATTTCGATCGTCAGTTAGTGATCATATTCAGTTGGAAAATAAATTTATTAACAAATTGCTTGTGTTTTTGCTAATAAATTTATTTTCCAAATGAATATGATCGCTAACTGATGATCGAAATATTTTCGCCTTACCTAAATGATGTGTTTGTGTCCTTATTTTTGTTATATAAGAAAATTATTTTATTACTCTTTCTTTAAACCATGGCTTTTCAAAAAATGTAATATCATCGTCAGAGGAGATTTGAACAAATAAGTTAGCAAAATAGAATTCACCATAATGTCAACATTTGAAAAGGTATAAAAAATATAAGAGAAAGTAGAAGATGTAGGAAAAAATTCACCGCTGAAGATGTGTGAAGAGTTTGTAGGATCAGAGTCGAAGATTCTGGTGTTTGGTAAAATCCGGCTCCTGCGTATGGAATGAGTTTAGGCAGCCAGAGTTGAGGAATGGTAAAACAGATGAGGAATAATAAAATAAATTTTCCCATATAATTCCCTTAGTTTGAACAATTGATGATTTAATAGATATTGTATTCTACACAATTGTTATTCTTATAACTTATATATATATATATATATATATATATATATATATATATATATATATATATTGTTATTGTTTTTTGGACGATACTCGACTGGTGATTACGGGTGCGTTTTTATTATTTTGTCGCTATTTTTTTTTTTTTTTAAATATTCAGACGACCGCATTTTTTAATTCGCCCTTAATCGGACGTGTCATCAATTTTTGTTTATATAGATTTTTTGATTAATTAATTTATTACCTAATTTTTGTATATATATAATTTTTTTTAATTAATTTATAAACTTTTGTGTGCACGTAAAAATTAGTTCATAAATTAATTAATTAATTAAAAAAATCTCTCTCTCTCTCTCTCTATATATATATATATATATATATATATTTATATATATATATATATTTATATATATATATATATATAAATACATATAAATATATATATATATATATATATATAGTATATCGAGCTTTTACTCATGATAGGATCTAAGATACAGATATAATATCTATCTTTGTAGTTTCATATATATATATATATATATAAGAGTGAAAAAAACATATTATTTAAGACTGAACATATTTATTCGTACATTTTTTTAATATGTTCAACTAAGCCTTTTAAGTTCGAACTTTTCAAAAAGGATTCTTTCTTCATCAGAGTGGTAAGACAACCTTAGAAATAATAAAAGGTAGCTTCAAATAGTTTTGAGAATTTCACAAGTGTTTTGAATATATATATATATATATATATATATATATATATATAATGCATAGTGAAAAATAAAGATAAAGATTATATCTCTAAATTATATCTTATCTTGAATAGTCAAAGCTCGATACACAAGATAGAGCAATAGTATAAGTAGGTAAATGATGAGAATAATAATTGGATAGAATGCAATATTTATTAAATCATCAATTGTTCAAACAAAGGTAATATAAAAAACGTTTTTCCTTTCCTTAATCCATGGATTTTCAAAGATATGCCGTTATCATCAGAGGAAATTTTACAGAAGTCAGTAAAATGTACTGTAATGCAAACATTTGAAAATTTAAAAATATAAAAGATATAAATAATTTAAAAAGTTTATAATATGCAAAGAAAATCATCAGCATTGAAGAATCATAGAAAAGTTCGCTTAATCAAATCCGAGGATTCACAGTATGAAGCAAGTGATGAGTTGAAGGTAATCCAGACATCCGAAGTTGTGAAAATTTCCATTCCAGGAATATTTTTTATATTACCCTTGTTTGAACAATTGATGATTTAATAAACATTGCACCTCATCCAATTTTTATTCTCATAACTTATTTACTTATTTATGAAGGCATTTTGCCTCTATCTTTATATATATATATATATATATATATATATATATATATATATATATATATATATATTATTTCATTCTTTTTAAAGTTATTTTGAATATATATATATATATATGAATAAAAATGGGGATAAGATGATACGACATAATGGAAAATAAAAAGGGAAAGCCAAAAAATATTTTATTTATGTATTCATCAACGTTTCGTCTTTATTGTAGACTTCGTCAGGATGAAAAAAATGCAGAAAAATCATACAGTCATTAATTTTGATTTGCGTAAAAATATTAGAGTTTCGGTTGTGGAAATAAAAAAGAAAAAATGAAATGAGGAAGTCTACAATAAATACGAAACGTTGATGAATACATAAATAATATAGTTTTTGGCTTTTCTTTTTAATTTTCCATATATATATATATGTTTGTGTGCGTGAAAATATGTTTTAGCATATACTTTTAATACTTTATGTTTATCCACCTCCTACAATATAAGCTCGATAATTGTCAACTAATAACAACAGAGCATATAAAAGTGAAGATTTTATTTTATCTTACGAAAACATTTTCAAAACAGATACTCTTTACTGTAATTATTTTTACGAACTCGTTTCGCTAAAAGTAGACCAACCAACATTAGTCTGTCAATATTGGATCTGTCCTTCTTGAGTTCTTCAGAAAGTACAAAAAGTTATTTGTTTGAAAAATTATACACCGTAGCATGACATGAAAGATCAATGACATTTATCTGATGGTTACTTCAGTTTAATAGCGTTTTCTGGCTACTAGAAAAGTCATTCAAGCAATTACGGGTAATCCTGGCTGATATAACCGACTCCCCCTTCATCAGAAAGATAAAGAAGCAACAAATCCAGAGTATTTATTTACCTCATCTCCAGGAGTTAGGCACAAGGCCAGTTTTTATCTTACTCCCACAAGTAAGATGTGACCCAAGGTCGGGCGGGGAAAGTGGGGTTTAAAAATTGCCTGGGCAGCCACGCCGGCATTCCCCGGTAGGGGCGCCTCAGGCAGTAAGCAATAAACTTACTCCTCCCCAAAGAGGGGAGGCAAAGCCTGGGAAGGTGGACCTCCCAGAACTGCACAGGACAGACCCATTGACTGGCGTAAATCAAGACCCGAAGGCCAAGACAACACCAGTATGGGGTGCAGTATCCATCGGAACAGATACTACACTTTGATCGTAGCCAAATCCAGAGTATTGATTTACTCCTCTCCAGGAGTTAGGCACAAGGCCAGTTTTTTTCTTACTCCCAGAAGTAAGATGTGACCAAAGGTCGGATCAGGAAAGTGGGGTTTAAAAATTGCCTGGGCAGCCCTGTCGGCATTCCCCGGTAGGGGCGCCTCATGCAGTAAGCAATAAACTTACTCCTCCTCAAAGAGGGGAGGCGAAGCCTGGGAGGGTGGACCTCCTAGAACTGCACAGGACAGACCTATTAATCGGCGTAAATCAAGACCTGAAGTCCAAGACAACACCAGTATGGGGTGCAGTATCCATCGGAACAGATACTACACTTTGATCTTAGCAAAATCCAGAGTAATCCAAGAGCAAATCCAGAGATATTAACAAATGGGCGATCAGAGATCGTTAGAAACAAGATTGTCGCCTCTTTGTCTTTCTGATGAAGGAGAGGTTTGTTATAACACCTTGGATTACCTGTGATTGCTACTAACTCTTCCAGAAACATGTGTAAAAGTTATTTTGTTCCGAAATCGTCATTAAACCATAGAATGACATAACTATGATTTAATATTTCATATATATACTGAAACATACATAAAACCTGAAGTTCCAAGGTTCGAGTCTATATAGCCACACTGATGAGTCTTATAGAGACCTGCAAATTCCGCCGATATTTTCGTCATGGGCTAGTAAAAAAGAAGTTTTTTTTTTTCTTCGATCCATAACGAAAATATCGACAAAATTTGTAGATAAAGATGCCAAGTTGGTAAAAATTATGAAAATTAGAATAAAGCAGAGGATTGAAATATCGTCAAAAAGTCACACAACATGCGAGCCGTCATTTTCTGGTGGGGGGGGGGGGGGGAGAGATAAACAGAGGCTGAAGAGAGTCTGGTAAAGAGGCATATTATAGGTTTCCTTCGTTAGGATTAGAAACCGATGGTACCGATCTTCTGTAATACATATATAAATAAATAAATAAATAAATAAATAAATAAATATATATATATATATATATATAATAATAATAATAATAATCCAAGGAATTTCAACCGGGCTTATAAAAAGTGCTCAATATCAAATAGAGCTTTTATATATGATTATTTTTATTTACACAGACATGTACAAAATCTGCGACACTGGCATGTCGATGTTATCGATCAACAGCTGTTATAAATTGAGATCTCATCAGGCAGAGTTAGAATCCGATCTTAACCTTAGATCATATTTGGAAAGATCTAAGGTTAAGATCGGATTCTAACTCTGCCAGATGATATCTCAGTTTATAAAAGCTGTTGATTGATAATATCGACATGCCAGTGTTGCAGATTTTCTAAATAAAAATAATCATATATATTCACACTTCTGAACAATCAGATTTGTAACTTATAGATTTAGTATTATTTGGATTATTCGGACTACTGTTTTCATCTTGGATTTTAATCTTCACAACGTTTCGGCCGATGTAACCTCTGAACTTCTTTCGTGACGTTTTGTCAAACTCGGAAATATGTACGCAATTTTAAATTTATTCATTCCACAAGGGTATCTTGCTCTTGCTCTGGTTCTGTGTCTCCTTCAACCTCCAGAATACTTTTACTTAGAACTGATTATTACTTAACACTTTTATCCGTTGCGCCACGGGTCCTGTGGAATAAACAACGGGCTCCGTTCGAACTTCCGTCAGATTCCCGAGTTCTGACAAGATGCATCTGAAGAAGGTCAGAGCTTACATCGGGCGAAACGGGAGACCAAGATTAATCCAAGATGAGAATAATAGTCCAGATGATAGAAATTATCAATCCTCATCTTAAAAATTCCGAAAGATACAAATCTCGAAAGATGTATGTCGGTGTACCAAACAATTACTAATTCATGGAATGGTGTAAAGAAAGATTTTGAAGAGAAAGGAAACAAAAGACGACATGTTTTGAGACTTCCTTAAATAAATATTTTTATTTTAATCCATTAGTGCCCAATATTTTTTTCTTTAATTTATTACCAAAAATCTTTTGTAAATACTAGTGATTGGACGATTCCAATATTTTTTCTGATTCCAATACAATTACCGATTCTGTTCTAAATTCCTGATTCCGATACAATTACCGATTTCGATTCTTTTTAAATTTCTAAATATTTAGCTATAGAGTTGTTGTTTTTTGTTTTTATGTGCTTATATTTTTGAAACCGTAAAAATAAACTTGTGGGGGGAGGGGATCTATAGATTTTAGTTTTACTGATAGTTTAAGGTCAATAAATATTTACTATTTTATGGAATTTTCAGTTTTAAACAAAAAACAAACAAAAGAAAAACAATTAAAAGAATCGTTTTTGGCATCGGAAAATAACGACAAATTTTTCTGATACCCCAAAAAGTTCTGATTCCTGATTCCAATTAATCGTCCCAACACTAGTAAATACAATATCATATTTGAGCAAAATTAATTTCAAAGATTTACTTGACTTTATAGGATAGTTAGAGGATTCAGTTATAGTATACTAGCAAGACCAGTGTTCCAGCGTTGCCCAGGGGGAATCATTCATTTATACTATATATAAAAATGTGGGTTGGTTTTAAGGACTATTTACAAAAAAAGTTTTGCTTGAATAATAGATGAAACTGATTGTACCCTTCCGCTCTAGATTTTCACAGTAGACTGAAAAACTGAGACATCAGTGTTGCTAATATAGATCAGAGAGTAGGTGTGTAGCCAAATGATCGTCTCAGTGGTCACTCTACTATAAAAATAACAAAAAGCAAGCTGTAGGGATAACTTAGTTGTGCTTGGTGTGTGTGTGTGTGTGTGTGTGTGTGTGTGTGTGTGTGTGTGTGTGTGTGTGTGTGATACCGTCGTGGCCTAATGCTGTCTATTGATCTTTGTTCAGTCGTGTTGGCTCCAGTGACAATCTTCTTTGTCAAACACCGAATTGTTGACTCTCAAACTCTCTTCGCAATCTCCCCCAAACTGAACTCTTCTCAACAGCCAGTCCCCTGAAATATATTTACTCTTGACCGGAAATCCTAAATGTCCGGTCTTCCTCTCAATCATGCTGGTGCTACCAGATCAGGTTGTTTGAAGATATTGGCTTCCTGACCCAAAAATGCACGAAACATTGATGTTTTATTGTTTTATTTTCTCTTTGCAGAACTCAAACATGTTCTGCAAAAACAAAAACAAAAAACAATTTCACTTCCCCCTCCCTCTTTCTCTCTCCCTTCCCCCTTCCCCCTCCCTCTTTCTCTTTCCTTTCCCCCTTCCCCCCTTCCACCTTCCTTTCTCCCTTCCCCCTTCCCCCTCCCTCTTTCTCTCTCTCTTCCTCCTCCCTCTTTCTCTCTCCCTTCCCCCTTCCTTTCCCCCTTCCCTTCCCCTTCCCCCTCCCTCTTTCTCTCTCCCTTCCACCTCCCTCTTTCTCTCTCCCTTCCACCTCCCTCTTTCTCTCTCCCTTCCCCCTCCTCCTCCCTCTTTCTCTCTCCCTTCCCCTTCCCCCTCCCTCTTTCTCTCTCCCTTCCACCTCCCTCTTTCTCTCTCCCTTCCCCCTCCCTCTTTCTCTCTCCCTTCTCCTTCCCTCTTTCTCTCTCCCTTCTCCTTCCCTCTTTCTCTCTCCCTTCCCCCTCCCTCTTTCTCTCTCCCTTCTCCCTCCCTCTCTCTCTTCCCCCTTCCCCCTCCCTCTTTCTCTCTCCCTTCCCCCTTCCCCCCTTCCTTTTCCCCTTTCACTCAACCAAACACCATGAATAAATACTTGAACATATAAGGAACTTGAAGCATAAAAACTTTCACCAAAATAACCGGATTCGGTATTAAATAACCCAAAAAAGAGTTGATATGCTATAAAACAACCAAACCAAACCTCTCAGTCACCCCCAGCCGACCACTTGAACTAGCCACATATGTTTGTTTGTTTCTCAGCTTATCATTATCCGGCCACCTAGAAACTAACCACTAATTGTCATGGCGCCATCCTATCTGAAGTGTACAATAGATTGGCCATTCACTTATCTCACTTCCTCATGGTGGTGTGGAGGGGGGGGGTAGTACATAGTATCACAGGTATAATATTTGAAAGACACTCCAATCTTTATGACTAACTATAGATGTCTCTGAAAAATAGAGATATTGCTGAAACCTGGTTAATTATCCTTCTGGTCCTAAAAAAAGACAATTGACTCTGATGGGTTTATATCAAATGACTATGTAAACACACTTACTAATTATTAATCACTGTGTATCTGCGGCGATTGGTATCATTGTAAAAAATACCCTAAAATCAACCATTTGATTCCTTGTAAAATTTTGCTCAAGTAAAGAATTGTTTGATCTTACTGGAGGGCATTGTGTTAAATATCCGTCTCTCGGTTGATTAAATGTGGTTTAAAAACTTAACTTCTGAATTCTTTCCATATTTATTTTCTTTTTCCTTTATAAGTTCAATAGTCCAAATGAAATATACAATATATATATAAAAAAAAAATTTTTGAAAGAAACAAAAAAAAAATTGGATGAATTACAAAACATTTCTCTCTGTTTTTTTTTTTTATAATCATTTAACACTATTTCCTTTAACACGGCACTTTCCAGGGATTAATTAACCATTTTAAGCGAGGGAATACTATGCTACAGGTAAGTATTACCAATGATCCTCAGTTGCCAGTTTAGTACGATTCTTACCGTTATCTTGGATATGCTCAACAGTTGTATGATTCTTAGCAGCTTTAGGTCTGACCGAGGGACCTTTCTGATGTAGACATTTTTTTTTAGATTCTTTTATCCATGATTCGTAGCTCTTATCACCTTCGGGGGTACTTCAAGCGAATATGATCCACGGTTTTTTGGTAAGTTTTGGAAACGGCTCATAAAACTTTAATTAACGTGGTTAGTAGTTATTAGATGTTAGTTGATTTTTTTTATTGTTTTTGTTTTTGTTTTTTACTATTCGGTCGCCACATATCAAGGCCAAGCGCCACTCGAGGATAAGGGTTAATGAGATGGAAATGATTATCAGCTGAGAGATGAAGAACACTATGGGATTACCAATATTGATCAAAGGCTGGAAAAATGGTTCGATCATTCTACCGCTCCAGAAAGTACCTGACACCTGATACGATCCTCTACCTATATAAGAGTCAGATACGTCCGAAGATGGAATAGTGTTGCCACATCTGGGGAGGTGCCGCACAGAGCACTCTTTCCTGCCTTCACAGAATACAAAATGGCTTTCGAAATCTAGTGGATGATGATATTATCTCTTCCCTACAACTCCTTTCTCACAGAAGAGACGTTGCTAGTCTCTTTCTGCTCTATCGTTATCACCAAGGAACATGCTCGACTGAGCTCCAATCTTTGGTTCCTCCTTGAAAGACATTCACAGCAGGAACTCGTTTTGCTACCATATCGAAAAAAAGTGTTTCCTTTCTCTCTCCATGTGCCTAGCGTCAGGCGGAATTTTCAGAAGTAATAATCAGTTCATACGATTGATCATCAATGTCAGTACTCCCATAGTTTTCCTCATCTTTCAACTGACAAACATTTCAGTCTTATTAACCCTTATCCTTGAGTGGATCTTGGCCTTGATAAGTGGTGATTCAATAGTAAAAAAAAAAAAAAAGGGGATGAACTGCGTTTGGAATATGATAAGAATTTGTTGACATTGGATTTGAAGACGACCATGTTGTAATCATCAGGGAAGCAGTCCCACGGTAATGTGTTCCCTGACAAAGAAGATTTGTCCATGGAAATTCTGCCTGACACGAGGCACATGGAGGGAGTAAGGAAAGTCATTCTCTGTAGAAAGACGGGTTCTTGCTGTGAATGTCTTGCAAGAGGAACAGATAATTGGAGCTCAGTCGAGCAGCATCCATGGAAATTTAATTTTTTTTAATGGAAATCGCTCCAGACAAGACATGGAGCCACTTAATGTAAGGAGCTAAAAAAAAATATTACTTCAAATTCAAAAACTAGCCAACAAAAATTGTTAGATGGATAGATTCCAACCCAGAAAACAGCAATTATTTCCCCTTTGTCAGAAACATCGCTCATGGAATGCGAGGACTAAACGAACAAAATAAGGGAAGCGAGAGTTACGAGGCTACCGAAAGTAAACCGAAAACAAGCAACGTCTCTTCTGTGAGAAATGGATTGTCAGAAAGAGAAGAGATCACCCTCCTCCTTACTAGATTGCGAAGTCGATTGTGTACTCTGTCAAGACCGGAAAGGGTGCTCTGCGCAGCACCTCCGCAGATGTGACAGCAGTACCTCCCCATTTTAGGATGTATCTGACTATTGTATAGGTAAAAGATTGGATCTAAAGTCGGGTACTTGTTAGAGCGATAGAAGGATCCAACCATTTTTGCAGTGACCTTAGCAACAGACTGGATATATGTCTTCCATTTAAGATCTGGATATATTATGTGGTCATTAGGTATTTTATTTACCTTTTCTCCGGGAGGTTAGACACAAGGTCAGGTGTGGGTTTTGATGAAGTGTTTATGTGGAACGAACAGGATTCGAACCCGGCACACCCAGGTCCTCTGTCAATATCGTTAACCACTCAGCCACTGTGCCATAATCGATTTTATGTGTTAAATAATGTGGTTAGAAATTATGAGGTATTTGTTGCTATTATAGATGGGTTAGGGTTAGAAATTATGAGGTATTTGTTGCTATTATAGATGGGTAAAAGATAGTACAAACGAATTTGATTTCAAAATTTTACCGTTCAAAAAATTTTTTTTTTTATTCTGGAAATTTTAACTCGAACCCTAAAATTCTAATTATGGCTAAGATTTTTTTCCTTATAAAGTGACCCCCCCCCCCATATTCACAAAAAAATGTCATCCATCAAATTGTCGATAAAATTCATAATCGTTTCTGCAATCCAACCATATTTTAGTCTATGCCCGACTTGTCCACCAAGTTTCAGTCAGGAATGTCCAACAATCTTTTTTTAACACACCTGGATAGAACAGGCAAAATTGGCAATAACTCTGACACACTCCGGTACTTCTTCAGATTAGGACCCGAGCTAACTTTGACCCCAACCCTAACCCTAACCCTGACCTTGATCCTGATCCTAACGATGGGGTCA
The DNA here is from genome assembly GCA_963556195.1 of Sepiola atlantica. Lineage (NCBI taxonomy): Eukaryota > Metazoa > Mollusca > Cephalopoda > Sepiida > Sepiolidae > Sepiola > Sepiola atlantica. Next base: position 30,131,511 of record OY744535.1, read on the forward strand.
AAGTTAGCTCGGGTCCTAATCTGAAAAAGCACCCACATTCCTATCTTGGCACTGCCCTGATTTGACCCTAACCCTAACCCTAACCCTCTTCAGTTCAAGAATAGTCTGGTAATTGTCTTGATATTTATCATATTTGAGATAACCACACAGATATAAAAATTTGGGTGGTTAAAATCTTGTAAGTGTAAAGCTCATTCAGAATCACATCTCGTACTGATGAGACGATCACCAAAGTGTCCCCACATGTCTTTGAATGGCGATAAATCAAAGAATGTTGGACATTAATGACTGTAACTTGGTGGACAAGTCAGGCATAGACTGCAGTTTCTTTGTACCAAATTTTGTTGGATTGCAGAAAGGATTGTGAATTTTATTAACGATTCCATTTGTGGCATTTTTTGGCGGTCATTCTGTATTACCTACAAGACTTGAGTACTTCCTTGGATCAGAATCATTTCCAGCGGTAACAATCATACTAAACGAAAAGATTACTGGTCGGAACCATACTACACTGGCACCCAAAATTGTATTAGACAAATAGAAACTCTGAAGCATGCGTTTTGCCAATGAAATATCATTTTAATTTGTAGGTATTTTTCCTTGTAGCTTCTGGAACTTCAATTCTTGCTTTTGTAGAAATCATGGCCTTCTTGTATAAGCAGTAACCGATCTGAGGGAGATAACTCTATTTTTCTTAGCCGGCGCTATTCCGAATTCGCTTATACTTTGGCAAGGGAGATAACTTTGTTTATTAATAAAAAAAAAAACATGTTACGGTTTTGAAATGCGTTAAATCCCTAACTCTAAACCCTAACCCTAAACCCTAACCCGTTCAAAATAACTTTTAAGCACTTTTATTTACGTGCCGCAAATTGTATACACTTTATATAAACATAAAAAGAAAAGTTATTTTCTTTCATGCTGCGATAAACAAAGTTATCTCCCTTGCCAAAGTATATGCGAATTCGGTTACTGCTTATACAAGAGCGCCGAAATCATTCAAGGCTGAGCTGACGCTACCTACTTCCAGAACTCCCAACCAGGGTGAGTGAAAGCCTACAGGAAGGGATGGTTTTATCAGAGATTTAAAAAAAAAAAAAAGAAGAAAAGGGTTACCTCTCTTTTTCTCCTATAATAATTATCTCCCTTTGTCAATTATGACAATTAATTATCTCCCCTGTATTCCAAAATAAATGCATGTGATTGAGCAAGACGGTTCTGCTTGACTTTCGGCATCTTCCGGCTGGTTACGTAAAAAGTCGGAAAAAAAGTTAAACCAAAAGTTTGGTTCATAAACTGTACTAGTACCTAAATTTGTAACTTAGTAGAAAGTGGAGGATGGTGGCCGTTTGGATCTTTTTAAGAAGCTCCCCGCCACTAGTGCTAAAGTTAGTCGGCCGCTAAGAATAACCCCGCTGCCAAGGGAGACAAATTTTCGGCTTGCTAAATTCTTTACGCGTTAACCCTTTTCACACGTGTTTGAGTGCACCTTTCCTTAAAGTTTTCTTTGCTCATGAATTTTCTAAGACTCACAACCTGGTTCACGACAAGGAGTTTGCTGTAGTTTTTTTTTTGCAAAACCACGGAGTACTACATCAGCAGCCTCTCTGCAACAATGGTCATCAAATGGTTTATCGAGCAATTGGTCCAGATGGCGATGTAATTCACGTCAATATAACATCCCTTAATAATAAATCATTCTTATTTTGTTAATAAGTTATACATTCTTGGGTGCAATTTTAGTTAAAGGGCGATGCAGTTAATTATTTTCATGTAAAAGCATTATTTTGTACTTACTCAGACATATTTTATCTCTCACGGCACGAAAAAGAATTTAAAAATATCAAGCAGAACTTTAATTAGAACGATTTTTCTATTTCCATAAGGGAGATATGAAATGTCGAGTCGCTGCCATTTTCGGAGTGGCCGGTTAGCTAACTAAGGGCAGATAAGTGTCAGGAACAATAAACTGGGTGCCGTTTTCAGGGAAATAGCAGAACGGCACCCAGTTACCATGTAAATATGAAAAAAGAAAAAAAAACAAGAAAATTATATCGTGGAAAGTATCCCGGTGAACAAATTAAAAATAATTATTTAATTTTCTATTTTTTTATTTAATACATATATATTTTATTATCCATATTTGGTCGCTGTTACCATGTAAATATGAAAAAAAAAAAAAAAAAAAAAAAAACAAGAAAATTATATCGTGGAAAGTATCCCGGTGAACAAAGTATTTAATTTTCTATTTTTTTTTATTTAATAAATATATATTTTATTATTATTGCTTATGTGTTTCTTTCTTTTTATAATCCTAACAATAAAAACGGAGTTAATGCCCTTGTCTATTCTATCGACCGCTCACAGCCAAAATGTCGGCTCGGGCGCAAATACAGGTTGTACATCGAAATGGAAAAATCGTTCTAATTAAAGTTCTGCTTGATATTTTTTAATTCTTTTTCGTGGCGTGAGAGATAAAATATGACTGAGTAAGTACAAAATAATGCTTTTACATGAAAATAATTAACTGCATCGCCCTTTAACTAAAATTGCACTCATTCTTGTTTTATTAATTTTTTTTAAGCAAAAGTGGCTGAAAAGTTGTCTCCCTTGAATAGCGGGGCTTTATTTTTTGGCGGGGAGCTTCTTAAAAAGATCCAGCCGTTTTTATAACATGGACTCACCGCTCTCACCACTAAATCCCGGCACAAGGCTAATAATGTTCAGGGCCTACCGACCGACTACTGTCTAGTGCGCTAAGACAACCCCCATATTTTTTCGACTCAAGTTTAACTTCCATAACACCTTCACCCGTTTGAAAATCTCTATAATGTTAAATTTGAAAACTTGCATCAATTATAAAATATATAATTTATTGAATAAATGCTGAAAATTACATTAAAATCGGATGATAAGTCGCTTGTTTTTTAGTGTTTAAAAATAATGATGTGTTTTGTTTGTTTAAAGAGTAGATGTTTAATATGGTCTCCTCACATCATAAATTGGGTTGGTGGTGGGAGGGGGGATATGGCCTTTATTTCCGGCAATGTCGCTGCGTTTTATTTAAGCAGAAAGAGAGATATTTAAAAATGGTAATTCGGAATTTTAACCTAGATCTCAAAACAGAGCATTTATACGTTTAACTTTTGTAAGTATGGTTGTCCGAAAAGACAATAATCTCGGTAAAAATCTCAAATCTAGGTCTTGGAATTTTTTCTTATGTTTACGTAACATACATATTTATTAAAGAAAATGTATGTTTATACTTTTTTTTAATAAAGAAATTAGATAAAGTTAACATCTTGTAATTCTTTTTCTTTTTTTACATACATTTTTTTTTAAATTTATATTAAAAAAATTAAATAAAATTAACGTCATGGAATTTTTTCATTACAGACATATTTCTTGAAGAAAATTTGTATGTGTCCAAAAATATGATTATTTTTATTTAATGATATTTTTTTTAAAAAAGTTAATAAAATTAACGTCATGGGATTTTTAAATAAAGAAAGTTTGTTTTTGTTCAAAATTTATGTATTATTTCTATGTTTAGTGCTACGCGTGCAGAGCGTCATTATAGTTCTTGGTTGTTAGATTTTTACCAAGATTATTGTCTTTTCCGACATCCATACTTACAAAAGCTAAACGTACAAATTCTACTTTTGGAGGTCTGAGTTAAACTTCCGAATTACCTAAAAATGTGTTAAAAATGCTTGTTTTATTCTGTAAACGTTTTGAATTTAATCCCTAATTTGTATATCTTTTTTATTTTTACTAACACGTTACCGCTTATGAAAGCCGAAAGGCCATTCGAGGATAAGGGTTTCCTTTTCTTTAACGGCAGTAAACTCGAAATAAAAAAACGGGTGGATATGTGTTGACAAAACAACAAAGACAGGGGAACTCGTCTGAATAAGTCAATGTATCATAATGGGAGGTGGTAGTGATGAAGTGGATACTTAGAAGAGTAGAAAGTGACTAACTTTGGTTTACTTTCGGCAGCCTCGTAACTCTCGCTTCCCTTATTTTGTCCTTTAGTCCTCACATTCCATGAGCGATGTTTCTGACAAAGAGTGAAGAATTGCTGTTTTCTGGGTCAGAATCTATCTATACTCAGCCTTTTGGCTGAGAGCAAAGTGTAGTATCTGTTCGGTACTGTCTTTGCCTTTGGGCCTTGATTCCACCGGTCTTGCAGTCCTAGGAGGTCCACCCTCCCAGGCTTTGCCTTCTCACCCTTTGAGAAGGGGTTAGTTTACTGCTAATCGCCCGAGGCGTTCCTACCGGGAAATGCCGATGGTGCTGCCCAGGCATTTTTTTTTGTAGGCCAGAGTGCTTAACCTCTAGGGCGCTGGCTTTTCACCCCCACTTTCCGACCTTGTGTCACATCTTACCACTGTGGGAGGGAGATTAAAAATAAAAAAAATTTAACACTTATCATTGGCTGAGTTTTGACCTTCAAATGAATTTTTTTTATGGAAATTACTCCAGACAAGGCATGAAGCTACTTGATGTAAGGAACTTAAAAAAAAATACCAGTTGATTTCATCAATTTCACTATGGATGTTAGCAACCTTCATGTGGTTCCCCAACAACAGGTCGGCAAATATAAAATAAAATAATTAAAAAATAATCATAATAATAATAAAAAAAAAAATTTTTTAATTTTTTTTTTTGATTTAAAAGAAAAACGTCGCATCATGCTTAGTCATGCGAATGGACGTTTTAATTTATCATCGTAAAACAATGAATTATTTTCCAAGGGAAATAATTATGAATACAAATTCTTTAAGTTATTTCCCTTAGATTTTCTTTTTTTTTTGAGGAAAAGTTTTCTCCAATTCAAGAAATTATTTACATGGTGATTCTTAAGTTTAATTACATTTTTTTTTAATGACAGAAACAAAAAACATTATTTCCTTTTTTTTTTAAATTTCGTATTCTTTGAAAATTTTTAAGAACATTGAATTTAATTAGCATTATTTGATTGTTTTATTCTATGAGTCTGTCTACATCTAGTAGGCGACGTAAATACACAGCTACATCCCCATCCATTCACTGTGGAGGTCCTCAAATGCCGGAGAGCCTTCTACTCCAATATTTAAATTAAATTTAAAAACTATTTTATACCAGCCTCACACTATTAAACTGTTACAATTGCTTTATGTTATAAAATTTATATTTTAATAAATATTATCGGATTGACACCCTCCATTTTATCAACAAACGGTGTAAACACAAAAACAGAAATCAATGCCAAATTCACTTCAACAACAAAAGCTCAAACTGGCGCCATAAAAATCAGCTCCCAGAGACAATCGAACAAAAAGGTGCAAAAAAGCCGAAAATGTTGATCAGGTGACGTGCTCTGTGCTACGTCCGCCAAACCACGGTGAAAACATATAAAAGCAGACCGCACAACATAAAGTGCCTCTTTTCTCTTCTTTCTCTACCCCTCGCCTTTGGGCGAGGTGGTGCCATGCGCGTTGGCTGACTACTAAACACACACACACACACACACATAAAGGCTTATACTCCTATCATTCTTCAATGCGTACAACCACACACTGCTGACAAACACATAGAAATGCCTAAACGAATTATCACCTCTCACGCATACACATTCGTACAACCACGAACAAAAGGCGACACGCACATTCACACACTTCGACGTACTAACGCTAAGCTATACACACACATACAAACATGGTCGCACACACGTGCTTACCACTATTCTCAGAACTGACTTCCAACGAACATTTCCAACTAACATTTTACCACGTAAGATTTGTAAATATATACAGATTTTGTGTTACCTTTAAATTACGTTTTATTCTTCCTTCATATTTATGCATGCCTTATCTTTCATTTAACTTTCATTGTTTTCTGGGTTACAAACATCTTTACCAATTTAAATACTTATACATATACAGGGTGGGCCAAAATAAGGGTCCTATCTTTAAATTTGAATAACTTGAATTTGAATAACTTCCACAAAATAAAAGTTAAACTCACCAAACTTTATGTGTGTGTAGACTGACCCTTCCGAGATCTTTTGAAATAAACAAAACAAATTTTAGCCGAAAAACACTTCTTAAAACTTACAAAAACTAAAGTATTGTTTTTTACACTGTTTTGAGTTTTTTAAGCAAAAATAATGTTTTCTAAATGAGGGTACGTTCCTTAGGGCTAATACGGCTCATGCTTGCTTCGGAAGGGGTCCTTTACTTATTCTAAAAAAAAAATTTTTTTAAATCAATAAATAAAAAAGTTATGAATTTTTTAAAATAGGACCCTTATTTTTGCCCACCCTGTATAATATTTAATTATTTTTACCTACAGACACTAGTGTTTCATGCTGTTTACACAATCATCAGTGTAGGAAATGTTCATTACTGCTGGTCTAAGGATTCGAACCCATTCACAAAGTCACTTGTGACTCAACAGTTGATTCCATCAGTCCATCTTGCTTTTTCGACACTCGGTCATATTTTTTTGGTCTTTTGATAATGAGAGGTCCCGCTCTCGAAAATTTAAGTTTACCTTATTCCGGAACGTTTAATTGCCTGACAGTAATCTCTTTTTTATTTACTGTTCCGGTATTTAATCTGTTTTACATGAAATATTAATAAATTGATTTGAGATTCCATTCTTGTTTCCTCTTCTCGTTTGTTTTTGTTCACCTGTTCCACCTTCCGGTACCTATATCACATTGCTCCAGCCTCGGATTACAAACTTACACTTATATTTACCAGCAATGCTTCTAGCCAACTACAATTTCCTTATATATATATATATATATATATATATATATATATATATATATATATATTTACCAATGTTTGCATAATTGAGAAAATGCTGCCGAAATACACACACAATATATATATATATATATATATATATATATATAATGTATTTTTATGTAATTATTTTTATTGGTGATTGTAGTGTTCGTTGTTATTTTGCTTACTATTATTTCGATTGTCTCACTTTCCTAAGTGATTAAGATGCAGAAAATTGCATTATTAGTCGCCCTTAACATCAATATCGAAGGTTCGACCTCTGTCTAAGTTAGCCATGCTGATGACGGCTGTGAGCCAGAAACACGTGTCCATGGATTACTTTTATGTACGTATAAAATAAATTTAAAAAAAAAAAATATATATATATATATATATATAACCCATTCACAAAGTCACTTGCGACTCATATATATATATATATACACAAATGACATTATGGTCAGTCATCGACATATACTTAACACAGAAAACAAAAGATGAACGCTACTTAACAACTAATTTTTAAAGCAAATAGAATAAACACGGACAAAAGAATAACCTATCTCACCCGGTGGGCTACTTATATGCACACATATATGTAATCAGACAAGTAAAATATACATTTCTTTAGTTTCATGCTTTTTATGCAATCATCAGTGTAGGAAATGTTAATTACTGCTTGTCTAAGGATTCGAACCCATTCACAAAGTCACCTTCGACTCTGCAGGCTGAGCTTTTATCCCCATGCCACCATTAATCAACATCGAAAGAAGAAAATTTAAAGTCTAGAATGTCAAATCGGCGGACATGTACAGCAAGCAGTCAGAGAGTGTTCAACTTGCCGGGGCGAGGAACGTTACTTAGTGTCTTATTATGACTGCCTGTTTATAAATTCACCCAGAGGCCCATCGTTGTATTTAAGGGAGCGATAACAATATTTTAATAAATGTTAATTATTATTTTATTTTTTTTATAGTTCACCTTTCATAATACAGTTGTATCCAATCCATGATTATTAGAGGATGAGTTCTGTAATGAAGAGAGAGAGAGTCTCTATCTACTTGCCTCCCCACGAGGGCAATTGAAAACAAAGCACAAACAAGATACAAACTCCTCGGCCTAACATTCACAGGTAGCATTAATTGGAGCAAATACATAGAAGACATTTACAAGACTGCTGCAAAGAAAGTGGGATCCCTTTACCGTGCTAGAAAACTTATCACACCTGACAATAGCCTATATCTCTACAAACCACCATCCACCCATGCATGGAGTAGTGTTGTCACATCTGGGCTGGTGCACCATCCACTAGTCTCTCCATCTTAGACAAAGTCCAAAAAAGAGTATCTAATCTAATAGGTCCCTCACTATCCACCAAGCTCCATCCTCTGTCCTATCGCTGCAATATTGCATCCTTGTGCTTGTTTTACAAGTACTTCAATGGACTGTGCTCCGATGAACTTGCTGCTCTGGTGCCCCTCGACGTAAATACACTCGACCAACCCGATAGTCAGCTAAATCCCATTCATTCACTGTGGAGATACCTAGATGCCGGAGAGCCTTCTACTCCAATAGCTTCTTTCCTCGTGCTTCATGGCCTTTGGAACTTCCTACCTGCTCCCTGTTCCCCGACTGTACTGATATGCAGAAATTTAAGACTAATGTAGAAAAGCACCTAGCTGCAAAGCTCTCAATTTAGGATGACCCCCTAAACTTTCACCCTAATTCTCAGTAGTCCCTTGCTCTCAATTTAGGATGACCCCCTAAACTTTCACCCTAATTCTCAGTAGTCCCTTGCTCTCAATTTAGGATGACCCCCTAAACTTTCACCCTAATTCTCAGTAGTCCCTTGCTCTCAATTTAGGATGACCCCCTAAACTTTCACCCTAATTCTCAGTAGTCCCTTGCTCTCAATTTAGGATGACCCCCTAAACTTTCACCCTAATTCTCAGTAGTCCCTTGCTCTCAATCTAGGATGACCCCCTAAACTTTCACCCTAATTCTCAGTAGTCCCTTGCTCTCAATCTAGGATGACCCCCTAAACTTTCACCCTAATTCTCAGTAGTCCCTTGCTCTCAATTTAGGATGACCCCCTAAACTTTCACCCTAATTCTCAGTAGTCCCTTGCTCTCAATTTAGGATGACCCCCTAAACTTTCACCCTAATTCTCAGTAGTCCCTTGCTCTCAATTTAGGATGACCCCCTAAACTTTCACCCTAATTCTCAGTAGTCCCTTGCTCTCAATTTAGGATGACCCCCTAAACTTTCACCCTAATTCTCAGTAGTCCCTTGCTCTCAATCTAGGATGACCCCCTAAACTTTCACCCTAATTCTCAGTAGTCCCTTGCTCTCAATCTAGGATGACCCCCTAAACTTTCACCCTAATTCTCAGTAGTCCCTTGCTCTCAATCTAGGATGACCCCCTAAACTTTCACCCTAATTCTCAGTAGTCCCTTGCTCTCAATTTAGGATGACCCCCTAAACTTTCACCCTAATTCTCAGTAGTCCCTTGCTCTCAATTTAGGATGACCCCCTAAACTTTCACCCTAATTCTCAGTAGTCCCTTGCTCTCAATTTAGGATGACCCCCTAAACTTTCACCCTAATTCTCAGTAGTCCCTTGCTCTCAATTTAGGATGACCCCCTAAACTTTCACCCTAATTCTCAGTAGTCCCTTGCTCTCAATCTAGGATGACCCCCTAAACTTTCACCCTAATTCTCAGTAGTCCCTTGCTCTCAATCTAGGATGACCCCCTAAACTTTCACCCTAATTCTCAGTAGTCCCTTGCTCTCAATTTAGGATGACCCCCTAAACTTTCACCCTAATTCTCAGTAGTCCCTTGCTCTCAATTTAGGATGACCCCCTAAACTTTCACCCTAATTCTCAGTAGTCCCTTGCTCTCAATTTAGGATGACCCCCTAAACTTTCACCCTAATTCTCAGTAGTCCCTTGCTCTCAATTTAGGATGACCCCCTAAACTTTCACCCTAATTCTCAGTAGTCCCTTGCTCTCAATTTAGGATGACCCCCTAAACTTTCACCCTAATTCTCAGTAGTCCCTTGCTCTCAATTTAGGATGACCCCCTAAACTTTCACCCTAATTCTCAGTAGTCCCTTGCTCTCAATTTAGGATGACCCCCTAAACTTTCACCCTAATTCTCAGTAGTCCCTTGCCTATTTGGTGTGAACTAAGTAAAAAAATTTTTAAAAGATCAAACACAATTTTTTCCCCCGAGTAAACATTTACAGGGTTTTCAACGATGGCATAAATTTTGCATTTCGGCTTCTTACAATAATATTGTGGGGTCTGCGTTTGCGCCAGAACATCCATAAACAGCAAAGATGGCGTTTTACTTTATTTTATCCTATTTATACGGTTATCATACCACCTGAGATTCTTCTTGGCATCATTCTGGCAACCTAGTTGCTGACTAGAACCTTCAGACTCTTCTTCAGCAGAATGAGGTATGGTCCGGCTGAGCCTTAGTAGGTGTACCTCCTCTTTCAGGAATGGGGTTGGTTTATTGCCGGTCGCCTGAGGCTCCCTGACCGGAGAATGTTGACGGGCCCGTTCTCGGCTATTTTTTGTACCCGACCAGAGTGCCCCTTCGTAGGGGGTTTGGTTTTCCCCATTTTCTGACCTTGTGACACATTCTTGCTGCCATGGGAGGCGAGTAAATACTAACTCTTGTAATTTGAATTATAGAAGCGAGGGGTTTTTTTTTTTTCGGTAAAAAATAGCTATTATATAACGTTTAATCAATCATGCAGAATTGTTTCCTCTTCCAAAGTAATGTAAGGTGCGGAATTAAAAAAAATAGTCAACAAATACTTATAAATAACCAGCATGGTTACTCGGCGTTGCCCGGGGGGCACGGATAATAAAATAGAAGAGTTTAAAAAGTGTGTGTAGAATCTTTCTTTTAAATCTTCACTCTCCTCCCCCTCTCTTCTTCTTTCTTTCTCACTTATCCCCCTATCTCTCTCGCCACCTCTCTCTCTCTCTCTCCCACCCATTTCCTCTCTCTCTCTCTCTCTCTCTCGCCCATCCCCCCCCTCTCTCTCTCTCTCCCTCTCTCTCTCTTTCTCTCTCTCTCTCTCTCTCTCTCTTTTACTTTCTCTAGTAACTGGAAAAAGGTATGGTTTGGTAGTTTTTTTTACGGCATATCAACCCTTTTTGGGTTATTTAATGCCGAATCTGGTCTTGTTTTCTTCTTTTCTTGTTTCTTTCCCCTTTTAATATCTGTTTCTATTTAACCCATAGTTGGGACCCTAACAGGTACTACCACTCCGGGTCAGGGTGGACCTGGGAGCAATGGTAATTAAGAGGAGGCTCCACATTCCCCAAAGTCCGTAAGCCGGATCTCACCATCGGATGTCATATCCAGGACCGGGAGTAGGGTAGGAAAAATAAAAATAAAAAAGGGGAGGGAGAAAGGGAGAAAAAGAAATCGTTGACAGATTATTACATAATAACATTTAAAAAGCGCTCTAAATGTCCACCCCCCTCTAACTAATTCTGTTCTTGGTGATTCCCAAAACAATGAATATTTAAAAGAAGCAAAATGTGCCTATGTTTTGACCGAAGCAATGCCGAAAAAAAATATATATCAGCTTTGTTGGTGTGTTCTTGTGTAGTTTTTGACTTTTTTCTAGACACAAAAATAAATAAATTTTTTGTTTTATTTATAATGGAAATTTGACTATTATAGTAAATTAAAAATTATGAATAAAAATGGTAATATGAGATTTGGTGGCGGAGACTTACCTCGTCGAAGCTAGAGGAGGTGAATTGTTTGTGTTTGTGTTTGTTGACATCATGGTAAACTGGCGAGGCGAGTGTCATGATGAAATGACACAGTGCTTGCGTCATCGGCCAAAACGAGGCTAACCTAAGTGCGAGATTCCAGTTTCACTGCCGAGATTGAGGAGATATAAAAAGAGGTGGTTTTTGGTTGAGGGGCAGTTTCGTCTCTGGGACTTGGTATTTATCTACCTCCCATCGATCGGAACAGATACTACACTTTGATCTTAGCCAAAAAGGCCAAGAAGCAGATCTCTACTTGATATTTATCTACCTCCCACAGCGGTAAGATGTGACACAAGGTCGGGAAAGTGGGATTTGAAAAAAAGAAACAGCACCCAAGAGGAAGAAGAGCGTTCTAGCCGTCAAAAAATGCCTGGGCAGCCCCGTCAGCATTCCCTGGTAGGGGCGCCTCAGGCGATTAGCAATAAACTGCCCCCTTCTCAAAAGGGTGAGAAGACAAAGCCTTGGGGGGGGACCTTCTATAACTGCACAGGACAGTACCTCAGACCGGCGGAATCAAGGCTTGAAAGCCAAGATGATACCTGTCTATAGAGTACAGCATCCATCGGAACAGATACTACGCTCTGATCTTAGCCAAAAGGCCGATGAGGATTTTGTGTAAAATCCTGTGGTTGAGAAAGAGGAAGAAGGGAAAAAGAAAGACACAAAGGAAGAAAGAGATCTAGAGACAAAAGTTTTTTTTTTGTTTTGTTTTTTAACAAGTTACAGTATCAGAATAGGAGTACACGTGGATCGTTATTCATTCCCTGGCAACACCGCGTTTGCCTGCTAATGTTTATATAAAAGAAATTTTTAAAAAGATGTTATTTATTTTACAGACCATAACGCAAGGATTCGATCTGATTAATATGGACATCGATTCTTTATTGTTAGTTTCTGTCTAACAATGTCGGATTAATCAATATAAAATGAATTTCTGAATTGACTTTTTTCGGCAGGCTGTGATTATGCGTTGCGATTGTTGCTATTTAAGGCTGTTAACTCTAACCCTAATCTGCTATATAAGACAAAACCAAAAAACTATAATTGAATCATTTCAGATAAACAAATTAATAAAGGAAAAAATGGACAAATGAATCCTCGGAGATTGAGTTAGTTTATGGAAATTAGTTCAATGGATATAAAGTTCTAGGAAAATTGCATATGACAAGCTCTGATATAATTAAATAGAGACGATCCTAATGGCTGTAACTTAATGGGAAATAAATTGGATACAAAACAACAAAAAACAAAAAAAGGATCGCAAGTTTATCACATGAATTACTATTATTAATCATCTATAATATTAATACAATAGTGTCACGCTTACATCAAAAGCTCTGCGCATGCGTGCCGCACCTAGATTTGGAAAAGCATTCAAGTCACCTAATTTTCGTAATATTTTCACGTATTTCCCTTTGGCGCAACGGTTAGCGACTTAGGATTTTTACGTCGGTTTTTGACGTCGGCCCGACTGGTTTATAGTTCGAACCCAACCAACCTCTAAGATTCTTTTTTCTACATCGAAGGGGAGGGAGGTAGGGAGGGGACGACCGGGAAGACACATATTAATACGATAGCGTGTTATTTTGTGTGTCACGCTTACATCAAAAGCAACGACCTTCCGAATCTGTGTATGCTACTCATGAATTGGAGTTAAATTTAATTTAATCTAAAGCATTTACAAAGTAAGGTTTGGTCGTCGAAATATTACCTTCACTAGAAATATTGTATAGAAAGAAGTTTTGTAAATTGTTTAATGTATTGTTGTTAATTTTAAAAAATAAATATACAAGTCAAATCTTATCATATTTTATTCAAACAGGTTAGGAACAAGATAATTAGTATTGAAAACATCATTTCGTGTAATTTACACGGGTCCCGCTTGTCTATATTAACACGAGAAACGTCTGTCTGTCTGTCTCTATTTACTTTTTTTAATGTCTTTTTTGTGTTTTTAACATAGTTCACTCCAAACAAGGCAACCTGCCACTGTAGACGTAAGGGGTTACCGAGAATTAGGGTGAAAGTTTTAGGGGTCATCCTAAATTGGGAGCTGTGCAGCAAGATGCTTGTTCACATTAGTTTTGAATTCCTGCATACTGGTACAGTTGGGGAAAAAAGGGAGCAGAGAGAGAGTTCCAGAGGCCGGCAGCTTGAGGAAAGAAGCTATTGGAGTAGAAGGCTCTCCGGCATCTGGGGACCTCCACTGTGAATGGATGGGATTAAGCTGATTGTCGGGTTGCACGAGTGTATTTATGTGGAGGAGGCACCAAAGCAGCAAGTTCATTGGAGCACATTCCATTGAAGTACTTGTAAAACAAGCACAGGGATGCAACATTGCGGTGATGGGACAGGGGCTTGAGCTTGGTTGATAGTCAAGGACCTATTAGATTAGATACTCTTTTTGGACCTTGTCTAAGAGGGAGAGACTGGTGGATGGTGCACCAGCCCAGATGTGACAACAATACTCCATGCATGGGCAGATGGTGGCTTTGTAGAGATATAGAATACTGTCATGTGTAATAAGTTTTCTAGCACGATAAAGGGGGCCCACTTTCTTTGCAGCAGCCTTGGCAATGTCTTCTATGTATTTGTTCCAATTTATGTTACCTGTGAATGTTAGGCAGAGGAGTTTGAACGTTGGACTCTCAGGTAGGGTGTTATTTGCCATGGCAATCGATGGTTGAAGAGATTTCTTGTCGTTGTTGAAGGAAAGGAGCTTTGTCTTAGCAGCATTAAATGTTACTATCTATTTATGACTCTATTCTACTACAGGCTGGAGGTCACTTTCTAAGGATTCAGCCATTGTCTCGGATATGTGTCTGTTCATTTTACCCACATGACCAGAGTAGAGCGTGGTGTCGTCTTGTTCCAGCTCGTTTGACTCGTTGGTCTAGTTGTCTCCATCAATTCGCTGTTTTGGTACCTCATTGTTATACAGCCTCCTATTCCAGTAGCTCATTTCCAAGAACTGCAGGCTTGTGGAACTCTCTTCCTGCTGACTGTTTTCCTCCTACCTATAATCTTGGTCTTTTCAAGACTAAGGTCAATAGACATCTCCTGTCTTTGCGATAATCATATTCATTCTTGTTAGCTCCTTACATCAAGTGGCTTCATGTTTTGTCTTGAGAGATTTCCATCAAAAAAAGAAAAGAAAAAGTATACCAATCTCAGACACAATGTCATCAGGAAGATCGAGGGCTAAGTTAGACACAAGGTCGTTTTTTTTATATGGGGTGTACCCAACTCTTCAAAAAGATGTACTCTGGATGAGACAAAAATTTAAATTGCCTCAGTCGAGAAGGATCTTTCAGACTCTGACAGAGGACAGAATTTGGCTATGAGGTCTACGAACGTGAAATTTGGTAGCAATGATACTTTAAGGTAATCAGGTTTATTCCTTTTATTTTCATTTCTTTTAAAAATCTCCCCAAGAGAACATAAACGCTCCCCATGTAAACTGTAGCTTAATTATGCAAAACTATGAAAATTACGCAGTATTTTTACATGTTTTGTTTATTTTTAAGGAGAAAATGGCAGGGAGGTGATGAACAATGAAAAAATGAAAAAAAAGTTAATGGACTCTCGGGCAACGCTGGGTAGGGATAGCTAGTACAATGGCGTTCTGTACAATAGACCACTTCAGGACACAGTTGAGAAGCACAACTGGAGGCCGATTTAAAATGTTTAATTTTCAGAGAGTTTTTAAGGAAATTACGTTCATCAACATCATCATCATCATCATCGTTTAACGTCTTTTTTACATGCTGGCATGTGTTGGACGGCTTTTAGAAATTGACTTCCAAACTAACCTATCTCTGTCAGATCTTTATTTATTCCCCCTCTCTCTTTCTCTCCCTCTTTCTCTCTTTCTCTCTCTCTCTCTCTCTTTCTTTCTCTCTCTCTCTCTCTCTCTCTCTTTCTCTCTCTCTCTTTCTCTCTCTCTCTCTTTCTTTCTCTCTCTCTTTCTCTCTCTCTCAAATTCATCCCTATCACTTTCTCCTATGTTTTTTTTCTTTTGTTGACCTTTCCCTGCGAACTGACCTTGCTACCTCAACTCTTCTACATCTTCTAATCCAATCACTTTCATCCATTCTTTCAATGTGACTAAACCAACACAGTCTCCTGTTTTGCACACACCTCCTTATATTCATCATCATCATCATATTTGGTTTAACGTCTGCTTTACATGCTGGCATGCGTTTGACGGCTTTTAGAAATTGACTTCAAAACTAACCTATCTCTGTCAGATCTTTATTTATACCCCCTCTCTCTCTTTCTCTCTCTTTCTCTATTTCTTTCTCTCTCTTTCTCTATTTCTTTCTCTCTCTCTTTCTCTCTCTCTCTCTCTTTCTCTATTTCTTTCTCTCTCTCTCTCTCTTTCTCTATTTCTTTCTCTCTCTCTCTTTCTCTATTTCTTTCTCTCTCTCTTTCTCTCTCTCTATTTCTTTCTCTCTCTCTTTCTCTATTTCTTTCTCTCTCTCTCTCTTTCTCTATTTTTTTCTCTCTCTCTTTCTCTATTTCTTTCTCTCTCTCTCTCTTTCTCTCTCTCTTTCTCTATTTCTTTCTCTCTCTCTTTCTCTATTTCTTTCTCTCTCTCTTTCTCTATTTCTTTTGCTCTCTCTCTCTTTCTCTATTTCTTTCTCTCTCTCTCTCTCTTTCTCTATTTCTTTCTCTCTCTCTCTCTCTCTCTCTTTCTCTATTTCTATCTCTCTCTCTCTCAAATTCATCCCCATCACTTTTTTCTATGATTTTTTCTTTTGTTGACCTTCCCCTGCTAACTGCTTCTACATCTTCTAACCCAATCACTTTCATTTATTCTTTCAATGTGACTAAAGCAACAAAGTTTCCTTATATTCATCATCATCATCATCATCATCATGGGTTTAATGTCTGTTTTACATGCATGGCTTTTAGAAATTGACTTCCAAACAAACCTATTTATGGCTGGTTCTTTCTCTCAAAGCCACCGTTATCACTCCCATGTTTTTCTTGGCCTTCCACTGCCAATTGACCCTGCTACCTCAACTGTTTTACATCTACTAATTCAAGAACTCTCATCCATTCTTTCAATGTGACCAAACCAACGAAGTCTCCTGTTCTGAACGCATCTTCCTATACTGTCTAGATTTAATCTTCCTCTGAGGTCATCAGAACTAAGTTATATAAATATGTCTTTTATATATATATATATGTCTTATATATATATATATGTATCTTATATGTCTTATATATATATATATATGTCTTATATATATATATATTTATATATATATATGTCTTATATATATATGTATTTATATATATGTCTTATATATATATATATGTCTTATATATATATATATTTATATATATATATATGTCTTATATATATATGTATTTATATATATATGTATTTATATATATGTCTTATATATATATATGTCTTATATATATATATATATATATGTCTTATATATATATATATATATTTATATATATATATATGTCTTATATATATATATGTCTTATATATATATATATATATATATATGTCTTATATATATATATGTCTTATATGTCTTATATATATATGTCTTATATATATATGGCTTATATATATATGGCTTATATATATATATGTCTTCTATGTCAATGAATACCCAAATTTGACTATTTTCTAATTGTTTCTTTTTCTTTCTCTTACTTTCTTCTTTTCCGCAGGCCAAGGAACGGAAAATTCGCGAGAAGCTAGCTCGTTCCCATGATGAAAATCTGGATGATCAAGAAGTTGAATTATTAGACGAGAACATTCAACCGACTCATGAAGACATGGTCAGTATAACAGCCTTATTTTCATTTCGATAAGTTAAATCGTTGTTTGCTTTTGTATTATTATTCGGACTACTATTCTCATCTTGGATGTTTTTCTCACAACGTTTCGGCCGATGTAACCTCCAAACATCTTAAGGTGCGTCTTGTGGAACTCGGTAATTTTTATGTCAAACATCGGCTGAAACGTTAAAATATCAATTCTCATCATCAAAACGTAACACGTCACTCAATAAGTCCTGGGTTTGACAGATGGCGCAATAAAAAATAAATCCATATTATTTTTATAAAGTACTTACCTTCAAATGGCACCTGTCAAAATTTGAACTCAATTGGATTATTAGTTTACAAATTACAGTTATTTAAATGAAGTTGCTTTTGTATTATTCGGACTACTATTCTCATCTTGAATGTTATTCTCGCAACGTTTCGGCCGATGTAACCTTCAAACTTCTTTAGATGCATCTTGTTGAACTTAACTTAATCTTAAACGTTAAAATATTAATTCTCATCATCAAAATGTAACACGTCACTCAATAAGTCCCGGGCTTGATATATAGATGGTGCAACTAATAAAAAGATAATCCATATGATTTTTATAAAGTACTAACCTTCAAATGACACGTGTCAAAATTTGAACTCAATTGGATTATTAGTTTACAAATTACAGTTATTTAAGTGAAGTAAGTTACGGTTGTAAACTTTCAAAACAGTAGAAAAATCTGAATGTGTTGATAAAGCATTGCTTTCTGATGAGAAAAAATACAGTTCAAGCAAAGTGTTATTCGGAATTGATCCATCGTAAACAACGGTTAAGATGCCGTATGCTGACTCTAAACGTGGTTATATAGACACAGACGATGCTGGACGTTCAGGTTCCCTGAATTCGGCATTTGTCTCGGAAAACATAAAAAGTCCACAAACTAGTTTTGGTCGATTGTAATTTGATGAGTGTTATTCGAACTCTACTACTTCATAAACAAAAGTTAAGTCGCAGGCTTTACATTTTTATATGGCATCACTAATAAAAATCAATATGACTTGAATACAGTACTAACCTTCAAATAGCACGTGCCAAAATTTGAGCGGAATCGAATTATTAATTTGAAAATTAGTTATTTAAGTAACAATGGACCAATCTGAATTTCGCGTGTTTATAAAGTATTACTTTCTGAACGGAAATATACTGATCAAGTAAAGCAATGGCTTGATGAATGTTATTCGAACTCTGCTACTTCATAAACAAGAGTTAAGATGTTGTATGCTGACTTTAAGCGCGGTCGTACAGACACAAATGATGCTGAACGTTCAGGTCGACCAAATTCGGCAGTTGGCCCTGAATATATCAAACAACTCCGCAACCTCGTTTTGGCTGATCGTGAATGCAAGTTGTGTGATATAGCAGAGGAGTTGAAGATACTAGAAGGCGAAGGTGTATTCACCATCTTTGCATGAACGTTTGTCAATGAGAAAGCTGTGTTCAAAGTGGGTGCTGCATTTGCTCACAGTCGATCAAAAGCAACAATGTGTCGACGATTCAGAGCATTGTTCGCGACTGTTTCAACGCAACAAAAAGAGAGTTTTTTGCATCAATATGTGACAATGGATGAAACATGGATCTATCACTTCACTCCGGAGTCAAATCGCCAGTCAGCTGAGTGGACAGCAGCATGTGAAAGCCGTCCAAAGTGACCAAAGGCGCAGCATCAGCAGGCAAGGTTTTGGTCTCCGTATTTTGGGGTGCGCAATGTATTTTGTTCATCGATTACCTTGAGAAAGGAAGAACCACAAATAGTGAATATTATACAGCATTATTGGTACGTTAGACGTTAGTCACAATTTTACTACATCCAGCATTCCAAGGGCTCTTTATAACGCATTTGGGGCAATTCTAGCTAATAGTTTTGGGACACATAAGTGTTTAATGCTATTAATAGTAGCACAGAGTGACCCAAAATGGCTGACTTGTCCACCAAGTTTCAGTCAGGAATGTCAAACAGTCTTTCTTTTATCGGCGTTCAATGATAAGCACACGTGGATGTGGCATGCAAAATTTTAAATAACTCTGACGTCACACTCCTCCTTCCTTCTGCACTCTCCTCATTTTGATGGCCTTCTTCAGTTCAGGAATAGTCTGGTTAGGGTTGTTTTGGTAGACATTATCTTTGAGATAACCCCACAGATAAAAATATGGAGAGGGTTAAAGTCCGGTGAGTGTGAACCTCATTCCGGATCACACCTTCTACTCTGATGAGCCGGCCACCAAACTATCCCTGTATATCATTGCACAACGATAAAACGAAGACTGTTGGACATTCGTGACTGAAACTTGGTGGACAAGCCAGGCATAGACTGAAGGTTATTTGTGCCCCATATGATTGGATTGCAGAAAGGATTGTGAATTTTATTAACGATTCCATGGATAGGTATTTGGGGAGGGGGGGGATGAGTCATCCTGCAATAGTAGTAGTAGCGGTAGTAGTAGTGGTAGTAGTAGTGGTAGTATAATTTTGATTCTACTTCATCATACCTGTAATATCAAGAGTGCTTTGTGTCAAGTTTGAATGGAAATTTATTAATAGTTTTAACTATTATGATTTATTATGATTATCAATAGTAGTAGTAGTAGTAGTAGTAGAAGAAGAAATTTGACCCCACGTCCCCTCCATAAGAAACATCTGACATGCCAAAAGTGTTTCATATAAAGTTTGATGCAATTTCTGGCTAATATTTTTCGAGCCTATAAGTGTTTATTGTTTTAGTAGTAGTAGTAGTAGTAGTAGTAGTAGTAGCAAGAGGAGGAGGAGGACGACGATGATGAAAAGGATGAGTATGAAACAAGAGTACCCCCTATGACACATATGGCATCTCCAAGGATGCTTCATGCTAAATTTAGTGCAATTCTGTCAGGTGGTTTTGGAACGCATAAGTGACTGACAAAAAGTGCTCAAAATATAGATTTTTTTTAATGTTGCATCGATCAACATTTTTTTTTTTTTAAATCGTTTTGTTTTTATATTGTTAGATTAATACTGCCTCTTTTTAAAATAAAGTGTTTTTGTAAGATGGGTTGTACATTCAAAAGTATTACTGACCCACCAATGCTTTTGAATGAACAACCCATTTTCTTAAACTTCGAACATGCCAATGCTTTCTTTCAACCAACATTTGAATTCATAACCGTCAACAACATCACCGCGGATACATCCATAACAAGGACATTATATAAAAAAAACAACAAAAAAAGTTTGTTTATTTTTGTTTTTTTGGGGGAAAAAAATGCCACAATACTGGTCAACTCTGATGATGGAATATTATTCCGAAATTAATAAGATTAAAGTAAAACAAAAAAAATTTTTTTTAAATAATCTTGCATTGATAAAAGTTTTTATTTTCAATTTTATAACAAAGTTTTTTGTGTGTGTGTTTTTTTTTTCGGATTACAATAATCTTTTTTAAATGTTTCAAATTTTGGGATTAATGCAATGATTTCAGATTAGTATAACAATAGTTTTGTTTTTAGGATTATTTTTAATCCGTTTTTAATTAAAGCTATCAGATTCGTAGATTAAAGTTATAATCTTTTCAAATTAATGTAATCATTTTTATTGATTACATTATTTCATATTAATCCAATGTTCTTTTTCACATTTCTTTTCTTAAAGAAATGTTTAAATTATACATTAAATGCGTTCACAAATCTTTGATTGTCTGGTTTGGTTTGGTTGTTTTGCTTTACGGCATATCAATCCTTTTCGGGTTATTTAATGCCGAATCCGGTCATTTTGGTAAAAAAAGTTTATCCTTCAAGTTATTTATATTTTCAAATATTTATTCATAGTGTTTTGTTTGGTTTTATTTTTTACGGCATATCAATCCTTTTCGGGTTATTTAATGCCGAATCCGGTCATTTTGGTAAAAAAGTTTATGCTTCAAGTTATTTATATTTTCAAATATTTATTCATAGTGTTTTGTTTGGTTTTATTTTTACGGCATATCAATCCTTTTCGGGTTATTTAATGCCGAATCCGGTCATTTTGGTAAAAAAGTTTATGCTTCAAGTTATTTATATTTTCAAATATTTATTCATAGTATTTTGTTTGGTTTTATTTTTTACGGCATATCAACCCTTTTCGGGTTATTTAATGCCGAATCCGGTCATTTTGATAAAAAAGTTTATGCTTCAAGTTATTTATATTTTCAAATATTTATTCATAGTGTTTTGTTTGGTTTTATTTTTTACGGCATATCAATCCTTTTCGGGTTATTTAATGCCGAATCCGGTCATTTTGGTAAAAAAGTTTATGCTTCAAGTTATTTATATTTTCAAATATTTATTCATAGTGTTTTGTTTGGTTTTATTTTTACGGCATATCAATCCTTTTCGGGTTATTTAATGCCGAATCCGGTCATTTTGGTAAAAAAGTTTATGCTTCAAGTTATTTATATTTTCAAATATTTATTCATAGTATTTTGTTTGGTTTTATTTTTACGGCATATCAATCCTTTTCGGGTTATTTAATGCCGAATCCGGTCATTTTGGTAAAAAAGTTTATGCTTCAAGTTATTTATATTTTCAAATATTTATTCATAGTATTTTGTTTGGTTTTATTTTTACGGCATATCAATCCTTTTCGGGTTATTTAATGCCGAATCCGGTCATTTTGGTAAAAAAGTTTATGCTTCAAGTTATTTATATTTTCAAATATTTATTCATAGTATTTTGTTTGGTTTTATTTTTACGGCATATCAATCCTTTTCGGGTTATTTAATGCCGAATCCGGTCATTTTGGTAAAAAAGTTTATGCTTCAAGTTATTTATATTTTCAAATATTTATTCATAGTATTTTGTTTGGTTTTATTTTTACGGCATATCAACCCTTTTCGGGTTATTTAATGCCGAATCCGGTCATTTTGGTAAAAAAGTTTATGCTTCAAGTTATTTATATTTTCAAATATTTATTCATAGTGTTTTGTTTGGTTTTATTTTTACGGCATATCAATCCTTTTCGGGTTATTTAATGCCGAATCCGGTCATTTTGGTAAAAAAGTTTATGCTTCAAGTTATTTATATTTTCAAATATTTATTCATAGTATTTTGTTTGGTTTTATTTTTACGGCATATCAATCCTTTTCGGGTTATTTAATGCCGAATCCGGTCATTTTGGTAAAAAAGTTTATGCTTCAAGTTATTTATATTTTCAAATATTTATTCATAGTGTTTTGTTTGGTTTTATTTTTACGGCATATCAATCCTTTTCGGGTTATTTAATGCCGAATCCGGTCATTTTGGTAAAAAAGTTTATGCTTCAAGTTATTTATATTTTCAAATATTTATTCATAGTATTTTGTTTGGTTTTATTTTTACGGCATATCAATCCTTTTCGGGTTATTTAATGCCGAATCCGGTCATTTTGGTAAAAAAGTTTATGCTTCAAGTTATTTATATTTTCAAATATTTATTCATAGTATTTTGTTTGGTTTTATTTTTACGGCATATCAATCCTTTTCGGGTTATTTAATGCCGAATCCGGTCATTTTGGTAAAAAAGTTTATGCTTCAAGTTATTTATATTTTCAAATATTTATTCATAGTATTTTGTTTGGTTTTATTTTTACGGCATATCAATCCTTTTCGGGTTATTTAATGCCGAATCCGGTCATTTTGGTAAAAAAGTTTATGCTTCAAGTTATTTATATTTTCAAATATTTATTCATAGTATTTTGTTTGGTTTTATTTTTTACGGCATATCAATCCTTTTCGGGTTATTTAATGCCGAATCCGGTCATTTTGATAAAAAAGTTTATGCTTCAAGTTATTTATATTTTCAAATATTTATTCATAGTGTTTTGTTTGGTTTTATTTTTTACGGCATATCAATCCTTTTCGGGTTATTTAATGCCGAATCCGGTCATTTTGGTAAAAAAGTTTATGCTTCAAGTTATTTATATTTTCAAATATTTATTCATAGTATTTTGTTTGGTTTTATTTTTACGGCATATCAACCCTTTTCGGGTTATTTAATGCCGAATCCGGTCATTTTGGTAAAAAAGTTTATGCTTCAAGTTATTTATATTTTCAAATATTTATTCATAGTGTTTTGTTTGGTTTTATTTTTACGGCATATCAATCCTTTTCGGGTTATTTAATGCCGAATCCGGTCATTTTGGTAAAAAAGTTTATGCTTCAAGTTATTTATATTTTCAAATATTTATTCATAGTATTTTGTTTGGTTTTATTTTTACGGCATATCAATCCTTTTCGGGTTATTTAATGCCGAATCCGGTCATTTTGGTAAAAAAGTTTATGCTTCAAGTTATTTATATTTTCAAATATTTATTCATAGTGTTTTGTTTGGTTTTATTTTTACGGCATATCAATCCTTTTCGGGTTATTTAATGCCGAATCCGGTCATTTTGGTAAAAAAGTTTATGCTTCAAGTTATTTATATTTTCAAATATTTATTCATAGTGTTTTGTTTGGTTTTATTTTTACGGCATATCAATCCTTTTCGGGTTATTTAATGCCGAATCCGGTCATTTTGGTAAAAAAGTTTATGCTTCAAGTTATTTATATTTTCAAATATTTATTCATAGTATTTTGTTTGGTTTTATTTTTACGGCATATCAATCCTTTTCGGGTTATTTAATGCCGAATCCGGTCATTTTGGTAAAAAAGTTTATGCTTCAAGTTATTTATATTTTCAAATATTTATTCATAGTATTTTGTTTGGTTTTATTTTTACGGCATATCAATCCTTTTCGGGTTATTTAATGCCGAATCCGGTCATTTTGGTAAAAAAGTTTATGCTTCAAGTTATTTATATTTTCAAATATTTATTCATAGTATTTTGTTTGGTTTTATTTTTACGGCATATCAATCCTTTTCGGGTTATTTAATGCCGAATCCGGTCATTTTGGTAAAAAAGTTTATGCTTCAAGTTATTTATATTTTCAAATATTTATTCATAGTATTTTGTTTGGTTTTATTTTTTACGGCATATCAATCCTTTTCGGGTTATTTAATGCCGAATCCGGTCATTTTGATAAAAAAGTTTATGCTTCAAGTTATTTATATTTTCAAATATTTATTCATAGTGTTTTGTTTGGTTTTATTTTTTACGGCATATCAATCCTTTTCGGGTTATTTAATGCCGAATCCGGTCATTTTGGTAAAAAAGTTTATGCTTCAAGTTATTTATATTTTCAAATATTTATTCATAGTATTTTGTTTGGTTTTATTTTTACGGCATATCAACCCTTTTCGGGTTATTTAATGCCGAATCCGGTCATTTTGGTAAAAAAGTTTATGCTTCAAGTTATTTATATTTTCAAATATTTATTCATAGTGTTTTGTTTGGTTTTATTTTTACGGCATATCAATCCTTTTCGGGTTATTTAATGCCGAATCCGGTCATTTTGGTAAAAAAGTTTATGCTTCAAGTTATTTATATTTTCAAATATTTATTCATAGTATTTTGTTTGGTTTTATTTTTACGGCATATCAATCCTTTTCGGGTTATTTAATGCCGAATCCGGTCATTTTGGTAAAAAAGTTTATGCTTCAAGTTATTTATATTTTCAAATATTTATTCATAGTGTTTTGTTTGGTTTTATTTTTACGGCATATCAATCCTTTTCGGGTTATTTAATGCCGAATCCGGTCATTTTGGTAAAAAAGTTTATGCTTCAAGTTATTTATATTTTCAAATATTTATTCATAGTATTTTGTTTGGTTTTATTTTTTACGGCATATCAATCCTTTTCGGGTTATTTAATGCCGAATCCGGTCATTTTGGTAAAAAAGTTTATGCTTCAAGTTATTTATATTTTCAAATATTTATTCATAGTATTTTGTTTGGTTTTATTTTTTACGGCATATCAATCCTTTTCGGGTTATTTAATGCCGAATCCGGTCATTTTGATAAAAAAGTTTATGCTTCAAGTTATTTATATTTTCAAATATTTATTCATAGTGTTTTGTTTGGTTTTATTTTTTACGGCATATCAATCCTTTTCGGGTTATTTAATGCCAAATCTAGTCATTTAGGTAAAAAAAATTATGTTTCAAGTTCTATATATCTTCAAATATTTATTCATGGTGTTTTGTTTGGTTTTATTTTTTACGGCATATCAACCCTTTTCGGGTTATTTAATGCCAAATCTAGTCATTTTGGTAAAAAAAATTATCTTTCAAGTTCTATATATCTTCAAATATTTATTCATAGTGTTTTGTTTGGTTTTATTTTTTACGGCATATCAACCCTTTTCGGGTTATTTAATGCCGAATCCGGTCATTTTGGTAAAAAAGTTTATGCTTCAAGTTATTTATATTTTCAAATATTTATTCATGGTGTTTTGCTTGGTTTTATTTTTTACGGCATATCAACCCTTTTCGGGTTATTTAATGCCAAATCTAGTCATTTAGGTAAAAAAATTATGTTTCAAGTTATTTATATTTTCAAATATTTATTCATGGTGTTTTGCTTGGTTTTATTTTTTACGGCATATCAACCCTTTTCGGGTTATTTAATGCCAAATCTAGTCATTTAGGTAAAAAAATTATGTTTCAAGTTCTATATATCTTCAAATATTTATTCATGATGTTTTGTCCTGTTGTTTTGCTTTACGGCATATCAACCCTTTTCGGGTTATTTAATGCCAAAGCCGGTCATTTTGGTAAAATAAATTATAATTCAAGTTCTTTATATCTTAAAATATTTATTCGTAATGTTTGTTTTTTCGTTTTTTACAGCATATCAACCCTTTTCCTTTTATTTAATGCCGAATCAGGCATTTTAGTAAAAGTTTTTATCAAATATTTATTCATGGTGTTCGATTTGGTTGTTTTGTAGAGGGAAAATGTTTTTGTTTTTAGCTTTGCAGAACATGATTGAGTTTTGCAAAGGGAAAGGAGGAAAAAAAACTATAACATCAATGTTTGGTGCATTTTAAGTCCGGAAGCCGGTATCTTCAGACAGCTTGATCCGGTAGCACCAGTTCAGATTGTCTGTCACGCTTAAGTTTCAAATACCACTTTCAGATGCGTCTATGCATCTCTTTAAGAGGCACTGTCTGTCAGTCAGTCTGTCACACCCGTTTGAAATACAATTTTCATAGCTAAACCTGTAAATCGCTAAATCTGTAGATTGAAATCTTATGAATATCGAGTTCTGTTAATAAGTTTTCTACTTGTAAATTAAGGTTTTCAATAAACGTTACTATTGGCAACATAAATTATTTTCAAGGGAATACAGTTCGGAAATTAGTCGAAAACAATTTATTTTGGGTTACCTACATATTTGTGACTTATTTGCGTTAAAAAAAATTTAATTTAATATTCTATTTAAGTTATAAGAATTTTAAGTTCCATAATTATTGGCAATGAGTAAAGTAATCAGTGGCAGACATCTTGTTTATTCACACCGGACCCCTTATTACTTTACTCACAACCAATAATTACAAAACTTAAAATGCTTATGACTTCTATTAAATATTAAATTTTTTTAACACAAATACATCACAAATGAGTAGGTAAACCCAAATAAATTGTTTTTGACTAATTTGCGAACTGTATTTCCTTAAAAATAATTTATGTCACCAATAGTAACATTTAAAATCTATAGAGAGCCATGATTAGATGGATCTGTCATGTCATGCCGGAAGACGACACTCTCTTCGAGACTCTTCTTGCTTGGTATACGGGGAAATAACTGACGTCCTTAAGCTGGCGAGGATGAGTTGGCTTGGCCATGTCGAGCGAAGCTCCAGCTGGATCTCCCGGGGTCAGAAACATGTCCATCGCATCAAGTCGGCAGGCTGGAAGACAGAAGCTTTCTTGGGGTGAGCTGTGTAAATGTGACCGTGCGGCCCTGGGGATTACAAACTTAGATCCTCGCGACCGCCGAGCCTGGAGTGGAAGATTTTGATCAAGACTGAAAGGCAGGCCCCACCCTCTTATAGCGGACTAATCAAAGGCCTGTTCAAAAATAAATCGGAAAAAGAAGAAAAAGGAGAAAAAGAAGAAAAAGGAGAAAACGAAGAAGAAGAAAAAGAAGAAAAAGGAGAAAACGAAGAAAAAGGAGAAGAAGAAAAAGAAGAAAAAGGAGAAAAAGAAGAAAAAGGAGAAAACGAAGAAGAAGAAAAAGAAGAAAAAGGAGAAAACGAAGAAAAAGGAGAAGAAGAAAAAGAAGAAAAAGGAGAAAAAGAAGAAAAAGGAGAAAACGAAGAAGAAGAAAAAGAAGAAAAAGGAGAAAACGAAGAAAAAGGAGAAGAAGAAAAAGGAGAAAAAGAAGAAAAAGGAGAAAACGAAGAAGAAGAAAAAGAAGAAAAAGGAGAAAACGAAGAAAAAGGAGAAGAAGAAAAAGGAGAAAAAGAAGAAAAAGGAGAAAACGAAGAAGAAGAAAAAGAAGAAAAAGGAGAAAACGAAGAAAAAGGAGAAGAAGAAAAAGGAGAAAAAGAAGAAAAAGGAGAAAACGAAGAAGAAGAAGAAAACGAAGAAAAAGGAGAAAACGAAGAAAAAGGAGAAAAAGAAGAAAAAGGAGAAAACGAAGGAGAAGAAGAAAAAGAAGAAAAAGGAGAAAACGAAGAAGAAGAAAAAGAAGAAAAAGGAGAAAACGACGAAGAAGAAGAAGAAGAAGAAGAAGGTATGTGTAGATTGGCCAGTGTGGTTGTAGTCGCTTCTCCCTTTAAAGGTCACATGGATTGGCTATAAGATACACCCAATCACTGCTTCCTTAGGAGTCACGTGAGCAATCCAATATAAGCTCAAACATTTTAGGGTCTCCTTCATTTTCCATTGTCGCAACTACAGTTGACATTGATGAACTGTTGAATGCATTACGACACAAGTCATAGACGGTTGTCAATTTCATTATCATCTAAATCAATACTAATATGAGAGACGTCTGTCTGTCTGTCTGTCTGTTGGTATGCCCACAAACTTGTGACTTGTTTCGTTAAATCCTCAAGACTCAGCTCGTGTCTTTCAATCGTAGGGCATGTCCCTTTTCGTCCTGAGATTCTCATGAATGGCTCTGCTCTTGAGGAGAAATCGACTTGGAAACTTCTTGGTCTTTCTTTCTCATCAACTCTTTCTTGGAGTTCATACATTAGATCCATTGCTCTTTCTGCTTCTCGCAAAGTCGGTCTCTCTATCCAAACACTTTCTCACACCTGAGGCTATTCTCTATCTCTACAAATCTACAATCAGACCATGTATGGAGTACTGTTGTCATATTTGGGCTGGTGAATCCTTGTCCCATTTGAGGGTTCTTTGATAAGGTGCAGAAACGTATCTGTAATTTGATTGGCCACAACCTTTTCTTCTTCTCTGCACACCTTCTCTCTCTCTCTCTCTCTCTCTCTCTCTCTCTCTCATACACACAGACGTGATGTTGCTAGTCTCAGTCTTTTCTATAAATACTATTACCGCATGTGTTCTTCAGAATTGCGTGATCTATTCCCCGCTTCGTTTGTTCCAGCTCGTTTAACTCGTTGGTCTAGTGGTCTCAATCAGTTCGCTGTTTTAATACCTCATTGTAATACAGCTTCCTATGCTAATAGCTTTTTTCCGAGAACCACAGGCTTGTGGAACTCTGTTCCTGCTGACTGTTTTCTTCCTAGCTATAACCTTGGTCTTTTCAAGAATAAGGCCAATGGACATCTCCCGTCTTTGCGATGATAATCTTTTTTTGCTTTTAAGGTCCTTACATCAAGTGGCTTCATGCCTTGTTTGGAGAGATTTCCATTAAAAAAATAAAAATTTAAAAACTATTTTTAGGGTGTAAGACCTAGAAATGTAAGATCTGGTATCAATTACCACATATCTATGCAGATTGTCCGAAGTTGTGTCGCGTGGTAGATTTCCAGAATTCTTTGTTAAGCTCCCCCCTCGAAAATCTATGTATATATTTGAAGAAAACACCCAAACCATTATACCTACATTTCTTAGATTTGAAACAGTAATTCTGTTATCGCAGAAGACTCTGTCCGATCGCCGCAATGTTGCATCCCTATGCTTGTTTTACAAGTACTTCAACAGACTGTGCTCCGATGAACTTGCTGCACTTATGCCCACTCAACGCAAATAACCCCGACAAACCTGATAAGCAGCAAAATCACACCTCTTCATTGTAGAGGTATACAGACGCTGGAAGGCTTTCTACTCTTATAGATTATTTTCTTTGAACTGCTTACCTTTGGAATTCCCTTCGTGCTCACTGTTTCCCTGCCTGCACCAACATGGATACGTAATTTAAATGTAATGTGAACAAATATCTCGCTGCACAACTCCCCACTTAGGATGCCCCTATAAATCTGGCCCCTAATTCACAGTCGCCCTTTATGTTTCAGTGGCAGTGTATCTTGTTTGAGGGGAATTGAAGTAGACTGTATATAATTACCTTTCTTATAAAGGTGTCTGTTAGGAATACTAAACACGTACTGAACACGTACTAAACACGTACTGAACAAGTGTTTAACTTTTAACCCTTTGAGTGCGGGATTCTTTTTTTTAAAGAAAAATGAGTTTTCACACCTATTTTTAAAATGACTCTGTAAGCTGAACCTTTAATTGTATACACAAACAATATGTATGACATTTGTAGCATATAAGTAGGACTATCGAAATAAAGTGTAAAATTTGACTATTTTGCAAATTCGACCGAAGATTGCAGCAATAAGTTCCACATCAGCATATACAAAACTATACATCCGGGGATTCCTCATGACGTCACGAACACAATGCGAACTAACAAGACCGTTTTCAGCCAACAATACGCATGCAGTATCGTCTGCTATTAGAAGTGGTAGACTTGTCGCAATTTTCAATCAGCAGCCGCACTAAGAGGGTTAATATCTATATTATAAAATTGTCAAACCACATCACGTCTGTTTGTAGAAGTTCACGTTTACACGAAACTTTTTAAGTATATTAAAAAAATTTATGTGTATTATAATTTTTTATGTATATTATAATTTTTTAGGTATATTATAATTTTTAATGTATATTATAATTTTTAATGTATATTATAATTTTTTAAGTATATTATAATTTTTTAAGTATGTTATAATTTTTTAAGTATGTTATAATTTTTTATGTATATTATAATTTTTTAAGTATGTTATAATTTTTTATGTATATTATACTTTTTTAAGTATGTTATAATTTTTTATGTATATTATAATTTTTTATGTATATTATCATTTTTACTGTATATTATAATTTTTAATGTATATTATAATTTAAGTATATTATAATTTTTAATGTATATTATAATTTTTAATGTATATTATAATGTTTTAAGTATATTATAATTTTTAATGTATATTATAATTTTTTAAGTATATTTTCTTAGGTATATTATTTTTTCTTAAGTATATTTTCTTAGGTATATTATAATTTTTTCTGTATATTATAATTTTTTAAGTATATTTTCTTAGGTATATTATAATTTTTTAAGTATATTATAATTTTTTTTAAGTATATTATCATTTTTTTAAGTATATTAAAAAAAAATTTAAGTATATTATAATTTTTTGTGTATATTATAATTTTTTAAGTATTTAACAATCTTATTCAATTAATTTAATGACCAAACAATACCATAAATAAATCAATTGAATTTCACAAAAAAACTATTATAAAAGTGAATTGTTCTAGAAAATAAAGTCTGTCATTGCCATAAGATTGAATGAGTGAGGAAATAAACCAATATTTTTTTGTCCAGTTCTCAAAGCATATAAACGACTGAATAAAATGCCAAGTTCATATACAAATCCCTATGTATAAAGTAAAGATGTCTGAGTATGTATATCTGTCCATGCATCAGTTAGCAATGGTTGATCACTGGACGAAACCAATGACATATTTAGAATCAGCAAGTTCCTGTGGATGGTTTAAAATGATTAAAACAAAAATTTATGTATCATAATAAACTGGCTCATTAGGCATAATAGTTAAAATGTTCGCTAATGGACAGCGAGACTGAGGTTCAATCCTCGGTAGAGTCATACAAAAGACTAAAAATAAAAAGAGTGTGTGTTGCCTCCTTGATAAATACTCAGCATTATAAAGTAGGGATCAAGGGTAAGTGGAGCAATCCAGGGAAAGGAATAGCGCTCCTCTATATCTCGGTGTAGTAGCTAATGAAAAGGGATCCTTCAGGACACCTTCTGACTGTGGTCGATCCATTTTTTTTTCATAATAAATGTATAATAAAGCTGTTAGTGTGATATTTTCTTTTATTTCAGTCTATTCATCATTTCTTTGATGTTAATGGCCACTGATATTTGGATAATTACCTCTTACTTGTGCAGCGGAGGATTAAACTCGAACTAAAATGCACTTTCTTGGTCTTCAGACTAAAATCAAAGTGTAGTATCTGTTCTGTCCAAAGATGGTACAATAATATTGTAGGGGTCTACGTTCATGCTCATATCCATGGAAGGGTTTCGGAGATAGGCCGCCTTAATCGTATATATTCTGAAACGATATAAACCAAAGTACTTAGATAGGAAGGTTTCAGTTCGAACAAATATGGTACAATAATATCGTGGAGTCTGCGTTGATGCCGGATGTCCATAGAATGGAAATAGGTCGCAAAATCCGACAGGAGTTTTGGAGATAAGCACGGCAGCAATAAACAACAGATGAAGGATACAACTGTGGAATTTCCACAGGTCTCACTAGTATATTGATATTGTATTTATAGTGCAAATTTTCTGAAAATAGAGGGAACTTAAGAAATAATTATTTGATAATCAATATTGCTATGTGGCCTCAGCACCTTCTACTTGAGGGAGGGAGAGAGAGAGAGAGAGAGAGAGAGAGAGAGAGAGAGAGAGAGAGAGAGAGAGAGAGAGAGAGAGAGAGAGAGAGAGAGAGATTCTCTCACCAGTATATGAATACAATTCAGGCGCCTAAACATTAGCACATGGGAACAATATCAGTAGAGCCAGGCAAAGTGCTCATATGTAAACGCTTAATAACTTTTGTCATATCTTGTATATACTTAATTCCATTTCGTCAGTTATTTATTTCCAATCGATTTCATAGATTACATATTTAATCCTACTGATGTTTTCATTTTGTTTAGTCATATTTCAAAGGAGGGAGGAGAATATGGTTTCCTACTGTCAGATGTCCTCCTACTGTTGGTACCCGGTACGGCATTCACCCAGGGCAGGTTTAGCAGGTTTACTCCGTAAGACGGAGTTTCTAGGCAATATTAAATTCACAAGCTGTCCTCGATCAGGAAAGATGACGACTTTGTTTTTTTTCAGTTTTGTTTGCAGGGAGTTGTTGCCGTTCTCCCCCACATACAATGCCTGGTATTCCCAAACGGTCACCCATCTGGCACTGGTCAGGCTCAACATTGCTTAACTTCAGTGATCTAATAAGAACCGGTGTGTCAACATGATTATGCCGTATCATACCCTCCCACTGTTACTCATTAATAACCGGATTTTATTTAATGGGACATTTTTTGTATGCACCGTTTTTTTGTTTCCCCTTTCTGTCAGACACGTTTTGATTGGTTAATCAACATGATTTGTTATAGTTTTGATCAATCGCTGCGTTTGTTTCAAGTCGTATCTTGTTGTATTTAAAAAATATATTTCCTATATATATATATATATATATATGGGGTAAGGTACACGATAAGTTATGAAAATGAAATGCTGTGGTAGACAAAATGTGTGAAAAATGACAAACGGAAAACAGGTTAAAATGCAGGATAAAAACAAAAAGAAGAGATTTTACCGGTTTCGTTTGTGTTAGCGAACGTCTTCAGAAAAAGTGAAGATTTGGAAACAATTTTATTTTGAAGGCACACACATGGGAGAAGGAAAAGATGATCCGATTGGACCATATGAGAAGACTTTTTTTGTAAGAAATTTTTGTTTCTTGGGATTTTTTGTTGTTGTTGTAAATTGTTTTGTATTTTTTTCTTCTTTAAAGGGGGATTTCATGGATTCTCGTCATGGATGGGAAATGCCACGTCGTTTTATCAAATTACATGATCTTATGGGTAAAGGCATTTACACAGAAGTATGGAAAGGCAGAATGCAAAAGCACCCAACCAGAGAAGATATGGTACGCGTGGCGATTAAACGCCTCATGGGTAAGTAATCATTCATTATATGCATATGTAGATGTATATGCATGTGTCTGTCTATATATATATATATATATATATATATATATATATATATATATAATCTTCTATTTCTATCTAACATATAAAGTAATCTTGTCAGATTTTTCAACTTAGACCCATATAGCAATACATCTGACAACTTTATATTTGCTTCTGACTCTTATTGTTGTTGTGCCATGTTATTTGATCTAAAAAGTTAATTCATTTCGGTTTCTTTGGAAAATTAATTATCCCAGTCCGGAAGATTTATAAAATGGACACATTCTTCACTAATGTCACGAACAGAAAAATAAGCTCATGTCATTGATAAAAACAAATTTTACTATTTTTAAATGTTTTTCGCTATCAGATAAACAATTATATTTATTTTTACATTATATTAATTTAATAGGTTAGATTAGTGTATTTATTTCTTAAAATTACTTTCTTATCGTACTACTATTTAAAGTGATGTTTTCATCTAATACTGTAAGCTGCTGTAATTACAAATGGTAGCACCCTGGTTCTAAGCCTTCAAAATGTAGATTCAAAAGAAAATTGTGTCTATATTCACTGCTAAAGTCGGTTAATATGGTTCATTCGTGCACTTAATACAAAAGAGTTGCTAGCATCTACTGTATCGTTATGTTTATGGTAGGTGCTCGAATCCATGGTCCCCTCCCTGTAAAACATTCACAGCAGGAACTCATTTGGTTATAACCACAGCAAAAAGTTTCCTTTCTCTCTTTCTGTATTTAGAACCAAACTGAAACTTCCATGAACAAAGTTTCTTTCCTAGAGCATTGTATCTGTGGAACAAGATACCACAAGTCTGCTTCCCAACCGACTACAGCATGGTCGTATTCAAATCTAATGTAAACAAATACTTGTGGAGCTGTCCTCTCGGAAAATCAATTCCTCTTAAAAGTAATTGTCTGCCCGTTCTACCCACTGTTTCCAATATAAAAACAAATTGTTATAAATATTCAAGAAAGAGCAACAAAAAGATTCCCACAACTCGCTTCAAAACTAACGGACAACTGAATATTTATTCCTGCATGCCAAACTCAAAGACAAGCCACAATCTCATATCAAGAAAAAAACAATATTTTTCATATTTTTCATATTTTTCATATTTTTATATTTTTTATATTTTTCATATTTTTTTTATTTTTTATATTTTTTATATTTTTTATATTTTTTATATTTTTTATATTTTTTATATTTTTCATATTTTTCATATTTTTTTTATTTTTTATATTTTTCATATTTTTTTTATTTTTTATATTTTTCATATTTTTTTTATTTTTTATATTTTTCATATTTTTTTTATTTTTCATATTTTTCATATTTTTTTTTATTTTTTACAGTTGAAGCAACTGAGAAAGAAAAGAAATTCTTTCTGGAAGAAATGGAAGTACTGAAAATGCTGCCACCGCATCAGAATGTAATTCACATAATAGGATGTTATACTCTTCACGGTAAGTAACATCATCCGCCCCTAATTCTGAATCGTTATTTACTGCTTCTATCCATTACTTCTATTCTGGAATAAAGAGCACATACAAAAGTATTATAGTTATTTACAGCTGTTTCAAGGCAGTGTTTATTATAAATCATACAATGAACGATAAAATCTTTTTAAAACGCAATACCATCTTCGGAACAAAGTCCCTAGGTGCCCTACAAAAGACAACACAATCACTATCCATGTAAATTCTTGGAGATCATTTGTTCATCTTTCTTCCTCTTTTTCGATTGAACGGTTCCTTCTAGAATAGTTTTCCCCTTTCAGAATTTTCTCGGAGCAATGAGAGTGAAGTGTTAGCAGCTAAAAAAAATATCTGCTGACTGACTGGAAATCTTGTCTCCAGTAGAGTTTCTCAAATGTTAGATCTCTTGGTCTGTTATAGGTATGGCCTTGGCTAATATCTCTATCTTTATAAAGTTAGATATGTTTATATGTTTATATACGTGTATACACAGGATTCACTCTTAAACTAATTAACCGATCATTATGAATTTTAGAACACAGCTGCTAGGCATAAGGAGTACAAATGTGGGCTATATTTAGTTCTATTTACTTTTATGCAAAGGGAGTAAAAAAAAATGAGTGGAAGCCCTTTGTGAAAATTCAGATACCTCCGATTTTTTGTGAAATTTTAACAATAGGTAGTGTTAAATATAAAGGCCGGGTGTACCGAAAAGGTCATCTGGCAGGAGTAGACACGCTCCTGGCCCGAATAAAAATAAAATGATTGATTGTTGAAAATAAAATAATCGTTAATTGAAACGACCTGCAAAGGTTAACAGCAGAAAGAAATATCCTATCGCTGAATAAACGCCCTGGGGCCGTGGCTACATTAACAGCGAAGTCCCACAGTTGGTGTTTACAGGTGGATGCGTGGGTGATCAACACGAAGTTGAGATCATCAGTCGATTGCTGGTTTGGGCCCAAGAAAATCACCCTGTCAAATTCCTGTGAGTGCGTTCTCCTTCCTCACTAACCCCCACTTCTTTAAGAACAGCAGAAATTTAACAGTATTAGACATCAATTAATAAATATTTCTCAAATTTCAGTTTGAGGTTTTAGGGGGCATAATTTAGACACCACTCCCTATTTGAAAATTTAAATATATCAGATTTGCATCGATATATATCCATAGTCATTATATCCCAATGAATTTTAATTTCTTCTTAAGACTCCTTAAGTTTAAATTTTAGACATTTTCTTGAATCAAAAGTATGTAATGGATTTTGATACAAAATTGGAATAAGGATTCTAGACATAATGTTTAGTAGCATTATATCTTAATTTTAATGTTTGTAAGGGAGGTATAAAAATGGTGCAAAACTGTGCTGTTCAGAGAATTCATTTTACATGGCTGAGAAGGGTATTCTTTTTGTTATATATATATATATATATATATTCAAAATAATATATAAAAATATTGAGTAAATCTTCCAGTGGAATCATGCTTATTAAAGAGGCCGAGGTATTTTAGTATCCACCTAACCTGGAATGTGTAGCTAGTATGTTTAGCCAGCACACGAGGTGAAGTGCACTCTGGCCTACAAAAAATACCTTAGCAGCCCCGTCGGCAATCTCCTTTAGGGGCCCCCTAAGGCGATTAGCAATAAACTGACCCCTTCTCAGAGAGAAAGTAAAGCCTGGGAGGATGGACCTCCTAAGATTCAACAGAATCATACCTCAGCCTGACAGCAACAAAGCCACTGTCGGACTGATTGTCAATGACGTATCTCCAACTGGTAGCCAGTATGTAGTACACATCACCTGTTAATAATATGTATTAATGACAAAGTCTGTTTTTAATAATATCTCGGCGATATGTTACACTATCCAACAAAACAAAAAGGAGTTAAAAAAAAAAAATTTTAAACAAATAGGCAACAAATAAATGTTACCAAAGGCAAGGTAAGTTACTTTTCTACCTATCTGGATAAGTTT
The DNA here is from genome assembly GCA_963556195.1 of Sepiola atlantica. Lineage (NCBI taxonomy): Eukaryota > Metazoa > Mollusca > Cephalopoda > Sepiida > Sepiolidae > Sepiola > Sepiola atlantica. The sequence continues at coordinate 30,168,523 of OY744535.1, forward strand.
TTTGGTGATTTAACTTATTTTAAAGCGTTGTTTAGTTCAATAAGAAAAGTATGTTCAAGTCTGTTAAGTTAGAACGAAAAAAATAATGGCTAACATTGAACCTCGATAATCGCTCAAATTATTCAAGTTCAAATATATTTTCCATTGAACCTCGATAATCGCTCAAATTATTCAAGTTCAAATATATTTTCCATTGAACCTCGATAATTGCTCAAATTATTCAAGTTCAAATATATTTTCCATTGAACCTCGATAATTGCTCAAATTATTCAAGTTCAAATATATTTTCCATTGAACCTCGATAATTGCTCAAATTATTCAAGTTCAAATATATTTTCCATTGAACCTCGATAATTGCTCAAATTATTCAAGTTCAAATATATTTTCCATTGAACCTCGATAATTGCTCAAATCATTCAAGTTCAAATATATTTACCATTGAACCTCGATAATCGCTCAAATTATTCAAGTTCAAATATATTTTCCATTGAACCTCGATAATCGCTCAAATTATTCAAGTTCAAATATATTTACCATTGAACCTCGATAATTGCTCAAATTATTCAAGTTCAAATATATTCACCATTTAACCTCGATAATCGCTCAAATTATTCAAGTTCAAATATATTTTCTATTGAACCTCGATAATCGCTCAAATTATTCAAGTTCAAATATATTTCCTATTGAACCTCGATAATTGCTCAAATTATTCAAGTTCAAATATATTCACCATTTAACCTCGATAATCGCTCAAATTATTCAAGTTCAAATATATTTACATAATGAACACAAAATCAATATTTTCTTCGAAAGTGCTCGATACAAAGTACAGCTTTTATAAAATTTAATTTTACAAAAGCTAACTGTAACATAATATCGTTGATACGTGTGACGTTGTTTTGATGACAGACACCAAATGTCCATTATCATAAGATTATTAGTCAATTTATATGAGTCAGTATGGTGCGACTTTTTTGACTGGCTTAATTGTGTTGTTTGCATTGATTTTCCCAATTCTTTCTAGAATCAGGTACTCACAGAAGGGACCACGTGAAGGTTGGGAACATCCCTAAGTGATAGTTGTGCTATAAAACCGACAGGATTCGAACTTGGCAGACCCAGGTTGTCAGTTTGTGCCGTTAGCCACTTCATAACTGCCACCTCTCATAAGATTATTGAAATTAATAAAAAAAGTGAATTTATTTGAATATATTATTATGGTCTTACTGGATGTTTTTTTTTTCTTCTTCTTCCTGTGCAACAGAGCCGCAACTAATTGTTTTGGAATATGCGGCCGAGGGAACGTTGAGGAATTATCTCCAACGGCACCGCATTGGTCAGCAGGAGATCGAGATTACCCAAGGACAGAACCAATCAGTGCGGCTACGCAATCACACCCTCACCCCTCAGAAGATGTTTAGCCTTGCAACACAAGTCATCCGAGGAATGGAACATCTGCAGCGATTCAAGGTCTGTGTACGATCATAGTAGATATTCATTTAATTAAATTGAAAAAAAAAGTAATTTTAAAAAAAGCAATTTTTTTTTTTGAGTAATTTTTTTTTAAGTAATTTTTTTTTTTAAGTAATTTTTTTTTCATTTTCATAAAAGAGGCACGTTTTCTGCATATTGATAAATCGTTTATTGATATCAAATTAATTCATCTGTTAGACCATGAAGGTGTGGGCGGGTCTGAGAGATAATGAAAGCTTTCATTGGTCAAACAAGAATGGGGAATTTTTGAGATACATAAGTCAGTCAGCAAGAGACACAAAGCAGACAGTTGTTCGGGTGAAGAGGCTTATCTTTCTGGTCACTGTGGAAAAAGGCAACGGATAATGTACAGTTTGAGGAATTTATGAAGCAACCCACAACCAGGCCTGAAATGATGGTTTGTAAAATTCATATTCATCAATCTATTCAATCTATCAAATACAGAGCATGATTCATATGTAGGGATCCAGAGTGGAGCTACTCAAGATGATCACAGAAAAAAGGTGTATTATTTACCTCCTCTTCAGGGGGTTAGGCACAAGGCCAGTTTTATCTTACTCCCACAAGGTAAGATGTGACCCAAGGTCGGGAAAGTGGGACTTGAAAAGCCAGCGCCTGAGAAGGTGAGCACTCTGGCCATTAAAAATTGCCTGGGCAGCCCCGTCAGCATTCCCCGGTAGGGGCGCCTCACGCAGTAAGCAATAAACTTACTCCTCCCCAAAGAGGGGAGGTAAAGCCTGGGAGGGTGCACCTCCTAGAACTGCACAGGACAAACCCACAGACCGGTGGAATCAAGCCCTGAAGGACAAGACGACACCGGTCTAAAGGGTGCAGTATCCATCGGAACAGATACTACACTTTCTTCCTATTTAAAAACCTAAAATTATGAAGCAATTTATGAACCGGTTGTTGGGTGGTTTTTAAAATTAATACATACATATTATGAACTAGATGTCCCTTCCCAGCATTGTCCGGGATTATTTTTACTTTTTAGATAAACTCTTTTTTATATTTCAGTCATGTAAATTGTGTCCTTGTTAGAAAAGTGAAAAGTAGACTAAAAAAGGAAAATAACAAAGGGAAATACATATTTACTTCCCTTTGTTTGATCGATTTTTTACTTTTTAAAAAAAGGGAAGTAAATCTATAAAAAAAAATACAAAGATACTTCCCTTTTTCTTAAAATACCGTCATTTTGAAAATTATTCCTGTTGTATAAAATAATTTCTCAAACGAATTAAATCAAATTACATTTTTTCTTGCTAATAACATGCACCAACATTGCACAAAGAACCCTGACAAACCAGAATCAAATATTGATTTTGTAGGACGAAACTGACTGACTTTACTTTATTATATAGAAGATAAAGAATATGTTAAATCACTTTTGTTCATCCATTCATCTCAAGGAAGATTCCAGCTACTAAAGAAGATGATGAAATCCACGATGGCTACTTAAGCTCGATTCCACACGTGGAGTCCAAATAAAAACACTAAGACAATAATTACCATCATCATATTCAGTTTAATGTCTGTTTTACGTGCTGTCATGCATTGGATGGTTTTTCGAAATTAACTTCCAAACTAACCATATCCCTCTTTCTCTCAAACCCATTCTTAGCACTTCCTCCTCTGTTTTCTTTGGTCTTTCCTGTGAACTGAACCTGCTACCTCAACTGTTCTATATCTACTATTCCAAGAACTCTCATCCTTCTTTCAACGTGGCCATACCATCGAAGTCTCCTGTTCTGCACACATCTCTCTATATTGTCCAGATTTAATCTTTCTCCTATCTTATCAGATCTAAACCTGTCCTTAAGACTTATGTTACATCCATCGTATCATTCTCATGTCATTTCTCTCTATGCAACACATGTCCTCAAACCTCACTTGTTTTTTTTGTTTGTTTTTATTTTCAGTTTAGCGGCATAAACATTTTTGGATGGTTTAGTTAATATTTATTATAACCGATTCATTGTATATTATTAATTGGTTTGATTTGGTTCGGTTGTCTTGTTTTACGGAATATCAACCCTCAGGTTACTTAATGCCGAATCCGGTTATTTTGGTGAAAATTTTTAGGCTTCAAGTTCTTTATATGTTCAAGTATTTATTCATGGTGTTTGATTGAGTGAAAGGGGCTAATGGAGGGAGATGGGGAAGATGGGAATTGTTTTTTGTTTAGGATTTTGCAGAACATGATTGAAAATTATTCCAGTTGTATAAAATAATTTCTCAAACGAATTAAATCAAATTACATTTTTTCTTGCTAATAACATGTACCAACATTGCACAAAGAACCCTGACAAACCAGAATCAAATATTGATTTTGTAAGACGAAATTAACTGACTTTACTCGTCCTACAAAATCAATATTTGATTCTGGTTTGTCAAGGTTCTTTGTGCAATGTTGGTACATGTTATTAGCAAGAAAATGTTTTGGACCCTCAAGAGAAAAAGAAGCAATAAAACATCAATGTTTCGTGCATTTTGGGCCAGGAATATAGATATCTAATATATATATATATATATATTGATATATATATATATAATATATCTATCTATCTATCTATATCTAATATATATATATAATATATCTATCTATCTATATCTAATATAGATATATATAGATATATAGATATCTAATATGTATATATATATATAATATAGATATATATAGATATATAGATATCTAATATGTATATATATATATAATATAGATATATATAGATATATAGATATCTAATATATATATATATATAATATAGATATATATAGATATCTAATGTATATATATATATATAGATATAGATATAGATAGATAGATATGTTAGATATATATATACATATAGATAGATAGATAGATATATTATATATATATATTAGATATAGATAGATAGATATATTATATATATATTAGATATAGATAGATATATTATATATATATTAGATATAGATAGATATATTATATATATATATTAGATATAGATAGATAGATATATTATATATATATATTAGATATAGATAGATAGATATATATATTATATATATATTAGATATATATATATAGATAGATAGATATTATAGATAGATAGATATATATATTATATATATATTATATATATATAATATATATATATATTAGATATATATATATATATATAGATAGATAGATATTATATATATAGATATATTAGATATATATAGATAGATAGAGAGAGATATATTAGATATATATAGATAGAGAGAGAGAGATAGATATATTAGATATATATAGAGACATAGATATATTAGATATATATATAGAGATAGATATATATAGAGAGATATATATATTAGATATATATATAGAGAGAGATATATTAGATAGATATATATAGAGAGAGATATTAGATAGATATATATATAGAGAGATATTAGATATATATATATATATAGAGAGAGAGAGATATTAGATATATATATAGAGAGAGAGATATATTATATATATATATATAGAGAGAGAGAGATATTAGATATATATATAGAGAGAGAGATATTATATATATATATATATAGAGAGAGAGATATTATATATATATATATAGAGAGAGAGAGATATTATATATATATATATATATATATATATATATATATATATATATATATATATATATATATATATATATTTGTCGCGAGGTTTAAGACGTTGGGTTGGAGTTGAAAAATACTTATAATCCAGAGTTTCGAATCGTGTGACCAGTAGTGAATAGTCAAACTTCTACGCTGAAGAGTCTTGATTGAAAAAAGATGAAACGTATACGTCCGTAGATAATAAACAACAACAAATATTTTCATATATATATATATATATATATATATCCGTCCTGTCATACAAAAGTTTTTTAAAAACTACCGGACAAATCCATTTCAAGTATTTAGGGGAATCGAAGAAAGCAAATAGCAAATTAGACAACCTTAAATCAATTTCAAAAACGAAACGTGTTCTTCTTTAGCTTTCTTATTTCTATGCCGATTCATACGTTTTTCTTAATTTCATTTTTCTGTTTATAAACTTTCTACACTGAGAAAAAGAGGCTGAAGTCTTCAGCATTTGAATTTATATAGGCTGGCTTACATTACCTCTAAAGAAGCAATGATTGGGTTTCCTTTTGGGCAATCCACGTTACCCCTTAAAAGGACAAGGGAAGACAACCACATAAATCAATCGATTAGTTGTTTGTAAATTTCAACATAATCTGGCAAAGACTATTCAATGTTTTACGCAACATCCAACTGCTTTAGGGTCATGGCAGTGGTGGATCCTCTTTCATCATTATCTTAGTTGTTTTGTTTGAGATCTGGACCCTTCACATGCTGAACTATATTTTGGTGATCGTCTTGAACTTTGTAGTCATTTGGCTGAACTGCATGGATAAATTGATGATCATGAATGCCATAGAATGGTTATAATCTGCCTATGCATCGAGCGTTGTCGCCACATCTGTGCTGGTGCACCAACCACTAGTCCCCCCCCCCCTGAACAGGGTCCAAAAAAGAGTCTCTAATCCATTAGGTCACACACTGTCTTCCAAGATCCAACCCCTGTCCCATTGCAACTATATTGCATCCCTGTCCTTGTTTTACAAATACTTCAACGGAATGCGCTCTGACGAACTTGCTGCACTTGTGCCCCTTCAATGTAAATACACCCGGCAAACCCGACAAGCAGCAAAAGCCCACCCCTTCACTGTAGAGGTCCCCAGATGCTGGAAGGCTTTCTACTCTAATAGATCCATTCCTAGAACTGCTTGCATTTGGAATTTCCTCCTTGCTCCCCCGACTGTACCAACATGCAGAAATGCAAATGTAGTGTGAACAAGCATCTTGCTGCCCAACATGCAGAAATTTAAATGTAATGTGAACAAACATCTTGCTGCCCAACATGCAGAAATTTAAATGTAGTGTGAACAAGCATCTTGCTACACAACTCCCCACTTAGGGTGCCCCCTTATAAATCTGACCCCTAATTCACAGAATCCCCTACCGTCTCAGTGGCAGTGTGCATTGTTTAGGGGTGAATGGAAGTAAAAAAAATGAACAATTCTTTAATCTTAATTTAAATTACTTTTTTCTGTTAAAGTTTTAATCTCTGAAATATTATTTCTAAAATAGACTAAAAAGTGTTTAAAATGGATAAATTTGATTTTTGATTTTCCAAAAAGCAACTATAACGAGAATTGGTCAATCGGGAAAAATAAAATAAAAAGTAAATTAATAAACATCTTAAATGAGATATTTTACCCTCAGTTTTTTGAAGCATCAAATAAAAAGTGTTTAAAATGTAAGAATCACCGGACAATTTGAATCGCCATCTTTTTATTTTGACATGAGAAACAAGAAAAAAAAACAAAACAAAAAAAAACAATATTAGTTTATTCATTCCCGGCAGGGTTGTGGGTTGTTTCATAAATTTCTTGAACTTTACGTTGTCCATTCCCTTTTTTTCATGATGGCCATATGGAGAGCATCCACATGATCCACTTGCTGCTAGCTTTGTGTTTTACCAACTGACTTAACTATTTCAAAAGTACCTTCTCTTCAACAAAACGTGAGCTTGTTTGATCAATCAGATTTATTGCAACCCCCCCCCCCTCCTCCTGCCTTCTTTATCTAATAATAGAAAAAAAAATTGTTCGCAATCATTTTATTGTTGTCGGCTTAAAGATTCGGTTATAATCAAAACAAACACAGTGATATAATAAACAAAAGTATGCGTCCGATTCTGTGGCCATAACTGCCATCAATAACTGCCACGACGCTTTATCGTAACTGTATTTATTGTGTCTGGGTGAGTCCATTTATTTCCGAAATAGGTAGATCAACTTACACCATTACAATTATATACATTATATATATTTTTTAAATATTCAGAAAGTATCTTTTGTTTTCCATTGTAGTTGATCAGCTATCGACTGACATCTGCCAGCATCCTGGTGACAAGAGGAGGGGTGGTTCGTCTCTCGGGATTTGGCTTTCCTGATGATGTAATGGCCAGAAATCTCTATGAAGCTGTAAGTAATATGTTGTTGTTTTTTTTTTAATTTTCATATAAACTAAACATATTTAATGGTTTTCCAGAATCACCAATGTAGATAACAAGATGACATACAAGGCCACCCCCACCCCACACCCACCCCACCCCCCACCCCACACCCAAAAATGCCACCTATAAAAACGTCTGTAAAATGTTTCATGATTGAGCAATTGTTTAATATTTCAGATTTATGAAGAAGAATCATTACAAGGAAGATTCAAGGTGGGAAGTCAAGGGAGCTAATTCATCGACATAATGAACAAAGGGAGATAATTATTTTAAGAGAAAGAAGGAGATAACACCTTTTTCATAAGTGATTAATGGGCAAACAGACATTTAAAAAAATGGTCAATTATAATATAGATTCATCTATTACAATGTGCCCCCCCCCCTTCAAAAAAATAAATACTACTATGAAAACGTCTGTAAAATCTTTAATAATTGAACAATTGTTTTAATATTTCCGGTTTATGAAAAGGAATCATTGCAAGGAAAATTAAAGTAGAATAGTTTCTAAAATGCCTTGGACAATTAAAAAAAAAATCAATGGTGACTGTACAAGCTTATTCTTAAATTTTCACTTACCGATGCATGTATTAATACAAATACACCTGTGTCATCGTTGTGAACCCAGGTCCTTGCTTGCCTGTGGATACAGTCACTCGGACGCCAATGTTTAATTCTTAATAAAGGTTTATTACAAAGAGAAGAAGAGTCACAGAAAACATCAGAGAGACAGGTTACTTTCGTATGCATGAGAGGAGAAATACAGACAGATAGATAGATGAATAGGTCGTCCCATTACACCTAGTTACGTTGTGCACGCCACTCATGTACAGGTTGTTCCACAACTTGCGGGCCCATGGAATCATCTTAAACTTGAACACTCATTCAGTGCCAACCAAAAGATGAGTTTGTCGGAGTTCTGCTTGTCGTATCTAGGTATGCTTGTAATACAAACATGCAAGTCTGGAACATATCATCAGACGGCGATAAAACAAAGACTGTTGGACATTCATGACTGAAACTTGGAGGACAAGTCAGAAATCGACGGAAGTTTACTCATACCAAATATGGTTGGATTGCGGAAAGGATTGTGAATTTTTATTAACAATTCCATGGGTGGCATTTGAGGAGAGGTCATCCTGTAATATTTATCTTGTAAATAAAGTAAAGTCAGTTTTGGGTCACCCTGTAATATATATCTTGTAAATAAAGTAAAGTCAGTTTTGGGTCATCCTGTAATATTTATCTTATAAATAAAGTAAAGTCAGTTTTGGGTCATCCTGTAATATTTATCTTATAAATAAAGTAAAGTCAGTTTTGGGTCACCCTGTAATATATATCTTATAAATAAAGTAAAGTCAGTTTTGGATCATCTTATAATATATATCTTATAAATAAAGTAAAGTCAGTTTTGGGTCATCCTGTATTAATTAAGATCATTTTCATATAGTGTTTGTCTAATACTTGAGGTTGCTCTGTTTACAGTACATTAACCGGTTTGGGTCATTTAAGTCCATTCAGGATCACACCTCCTATTTATGAGACGATCACCAAAGTGTCCCCAATATCATTAAATAGCAATATGCTTGACATTCATGACTGGAACTTGGCAAACAAGTCATGCACGGACTGAAGTTTATTTGTACCTGAATTGATGCTGAGTGTGTGTAAATTTAAATATGTGAATGTGAGTTAATAAACAAATATATGAGAATAAATTTGAATGAGAAAACTTAGTATGGTCAATAATTAATTATTTATTTACTTTTTACAATTGAAAGAAGAGGATTTACTAATTAATTTAAACATTTATGATTGAGCTTGATATGACAACGTCTTCCTAGAATGTCTGTCTCTGTTGGAAGCCCCAAGGAAAGTGACTCTGCAATTGAACACAAGGGAAGTAACTCTGGCAAGTTATCTTCCTTTAATATGTCTATTTTGAATGTTTCATTATTTTCCTAAGTAAAAATACTTCTACCTAACAGTACCAAATATGGTTGGATGACAGAAAGGAGTGTGGATTTTATTAATGATTCAATGGATGCCATTTTTCTTTTGGGGGGGGGGGGGTCACTTGTCGGAACTGAAGATTGCTTTGATATCAGTTAGGTCTCTGTAGTTGTGTCGGACTTATCATAAAAACGAAACTTAAACTGTTAGTCGTGTTGTAATGAAAATGCTAACCCTAATCTTGTAAAGAATGAGTCGGAGAACGATAAAAATATTTATTTGATGTGCCATTATGAGAAAATGTGTTGGCAGTATTACATAATAAAGAAGTGTTAGTTGGGGGTGGATATCATGTTTAATGGTTTTGCATAAGATTTCATTCAGAATCACCGATGTAGATCACAAGATAAATGATACTGAATGAGTGTTCAAATTTAAGATGATTCCGTGGGCCCGGAAGTTGTGGACCCACTTGTACATGAGTGGCGTGCACAACGTAACTAGGTGTAATGGGATGAACTATCCGTCTATCTATCTGTCTGTATTTCTCTCTCTTATGCATACGAAAGTAACCTGTCCCTCTGATGTTTTCTGTGACTCTTCTTCTCTTTGTAACAAACCTTTATCAACCCTTTCATGCATTATTATAAATATTACAGGATGACCCAAAACTGACTTTACTTTATTTATAAGATAAATATTACAGGATGACCCAAAACTGACTTTACTTTATTTATAAGATATATATTACAGGATGACCCAAAACTGACTTTACTTTATTTACAAGATAAATATTACAGGATGACCCAAAACTGACTTTACTTTATTTATAAGATATATATTACAGGATGACCCAAAACTGACTTTACTTTATTTACAAGATAAATATTACAGGGTGACCCAAAACTGACTTTACTTTATTTATAAGATAAATATTACAGGATGACCTCTCCTCAAATGCCACCCATGGAATCGTTAATAAAATTCACAATCCTTTCCGCAATCCAACCATATTTGGTATGAGTAAACTTCCGTCAATTTCTGACTTGTCCACCAAATTTCAGTCATGAATGCCCAACAGTCTTTGTTTTATCGCCGTTCAATGATATGTTCCAGACTTGCATGTTTGTATTACAAGCATACCTAGATACGACAAGCAGAACTCTGACAAACTCTTCTTTTGGTTGGCACTGAATGAGTGTTCAAGTTTAAGATGATTCCATGGGCCCGCAAGTTATGAAACCACCTGTACATGAGTGGCATGCACAACGTAACTAGGTGTAACAGGGCCAGTTATCCGTCTATCTATCTGTCTGTATTTCGCTCTCTCATGCATACGAAAGTAACCTGTCCCTCTGATGTTTCTGTGACTCTTCTTCTCTTTGTAATAAACCTTTATTAAAAATTAAATATCAGCGTCCGAGTGATGTCATGCATTCAGAGCTAGGCTTGGTATATTAAATTTTGTATGGAACTTCATATTAAGATCTGTTATACCTAGGAAGTGGAGTTTGGTTTTACTTTTGGAAGCTTCGTAACTCCTGCTCTTCGCCTTTTCTCTCATTTAGTCCTCACATTCCATGAGCGATGTTTCTGATGAAGGGGGAAGAATTGCTATTTTCTGAGGCGGCTATTATTGGTTTCAGTAGGTGGTATACGGCATAATCACATTAACACACATGTTCTCATTAGATCACAAAAGTTAAGCGGTGTTGAGCCTGACCGGTACCAGATGGGTGACCATTTGGGAATTACAGGCGCTGTGAGTTTGGAAAGCAATAGCAACTACCAGACTTAATCTTTCTGCCGAGACACGTATATGATAACTTGAAACACGATCAACGAGTTTAAGAGTTGCTATGTGGGCTGCGACGACCTGAACAGGTCATGCTGATGTCTTTGAATATGAAGATTCCACTCATAGTATTCATCATCATTCAACTGTCAATCTATCCATCTCATTAACCCTTATCTTCGAGTGGCTTTTAGCCTTAATAAGTGGTGACTCATTAGTACAAAAATCCTCTCATAATATTCTTCATTATTCAACTGACAATCCATCCATCTCATTAACCCTTATCTTCGAGTGGCTTTTAGCCTTAATAAGTGGTGACTCGTTAGTACAAAAATCCTCTCATAATATTCTTCATTATTCAACTGACAATCCATCCATCTCATTAACCCTTATCTTCGAGTGGCTTTTAGCCTTAATAAGTGGTGACTCATTAGTACAAAAATCCTCTCATAATATTCTTCATTATTCAACTGACAATCCATCCATCTCATTAACCCTTATCTTCGAGTGGCTTTTAGCCTTAATAAGTGGTGACTCATTAGTACAAAAATCCTCTCATAATATTCTTCATTATTCAACTGACAATCCATCCATCTCATTAACCCTTTTCCTCGAGTGTTTTTTGGCCTTGATAAGTTGTGACTCATTAGTTAGAAGAAAAATTAATCTCCTCGTTGCTTTTGGGAACTTAAAAAAATCCAATAATCTGGATTAAAAGATAAAATTTAAGTATTCGTAACGTAGGTAGTCAGCTCAATCAGTTGTGATGCCTCTCTCTGTAGTAATTGTGGCAGTGTATAGAGTTGATCTGTCTCTCTCTCTCTCTCTTTCACTATGTTTTCATTGTTTTTAATAGCTATAGTCATAACAATTAAAAAAGACAACACTAGATTAAAAACAAGAGTTTTTTTGTATATTGGGGGGGGGGGGCTAAGAGGTTTTTAGAATTGTTACAATTTGTAATTTTCCAATTTCTTTTCTTTTTTTTTTTTTTTTTTTTTAGACTTCTCTCCCCGTTCGATGGATGAGCCCGGAATCAATTCAAGAACGACTCTTTAACCTGCCGGCTGACATTTGGTCTTTCGGGGTCATTTTCTGGGAAATTACACATTTTGGTAAGTATCAGTTTTTCATTATCTAACAACAGGTCTATTTTGGCCAAGATCAAAGTGTAGTATCTGTTCTGATGGATACTGCACCCCCCCCCCCATAGACCGGTATTGTCGGGGCCTTCGGGTCTTGATTTATGCCGGTCTATTGGTTGTCTGTCCTGTGCAGTTCTAGGAGGTCCACTCTCCCAGGCTTTGCCTCCCCTCTTTGGGGAGGAGTAAGTTTATTGCTTACTGCCTGAGGCGCTCCTACCGGGGAATGCCGACAGGGTTGCCAGGCAATTTTTAAATGGCCAGAGTGCTCAACTCTCAAGCGCTGGCTTATCTAATCCCACTTTCCCGACCTTGTGTCACATCTTACCTTGTGGGAGGTAGATAAATAGAAACAGGTCTATGTAGGCCACAAATAAAAACGGAAAAGGTGCAAATTATTTTTTTTAATGGCAATCGCTCCAGACAAGGTATAGAGCCACTTGATGTAAGGAGCTAAATAAAAAGAAATAATACTTCCAGGTCAAAAACTAGCCAACGATAAGTGTTAGATGGATAGATTTCGACCCAGAAAACAGCAATTCTTCTCCCTTTGTCAGAGACTGCCGAAAGTCAACCCAAGTTAGTCACTTTCTACTCTCTTACTACTTTAATTATTATATGGTCTAGGATTGAGTCAGCTTGTTTAGGTTTATTATCCTCAATTTCTTGAGGAAAAAATAACCGGACATCTCATTGTAGCACTACAGTTGACTAATTCTTTGTCTCCACTCAGACAATGGCTCGTCACGTAAATAGCTAACAGCTGTTTTGTTTTGTTGACACGTTATAGGTAGTCAGCTCAAATCAGTCTTTCTGACGTCTTTCTGTAGTAATCGTGGTAGTGTGTAGATTAGATTCGTTTCCCGCTCTTTTTCACTTCTTTTTCGTTGTTTTTAATGGTCATGGTCATAGCAGTTTAAAAAATTCAACACCATTACTTTCGCTCTGCATCTTTCATTTTTTTTGTGCAGATTGTTTTGTTTTTTACAAATAAAATTGTATTACGTTTTTTTATCTTCACTTATTGAGACGTTATTCTATAGTATATTAGTGCGAACACTAGCGAAGCATAATATTTTTTTTTTTTTTTTTTTTTTTCATTTGTGATGAAGAGTGTTCACTCGTATTACAATGGATAATAGTATCTCATATTTGTGATTGATGTAAAATTTCGAAATTAAGTACGTTGCCAAAAAGCATTACATTTAAAGAGAGATAACCATTCGGTGCTTTCTTAGATTAGGACCCACGCTAAAATCAACTTGGCGTTGGTACTTTCCTGATGTTTATGTAAACTGCTGGAAAGTACCGGCGCCATCTCGGTTGACCTACCTGCGTCCAAAAATAAAAAATAAAAAAGCGATGCTGGATTTACAAGTAGGGAAAAACAAAAAAACATTAACCAACATTTAAAGCAAAAAAAATCAAATAATACATTTATTCAAATTGTACGAAAGAAATATTTATTTTTTTAACGAACAAATAAAAATAAACAGGTGATAAATTATATTTTTTAAGTGTTTTTTTTTTTTTTTACTGAAAAACATTTTTGGTTTGTAATCAGGTAAAAATGGCGTCGTTAGGGTTTACGGTTGGGTTTTTTTGATTTTTTTACTGAAAATTATTTTTGGTTTCGTTAGGGTTAGGTATATAAGTTTGTTGTTTTGGGGTTTGTTTTACCTGAACATTTTTTTTTTTTTGCGATTAGTTTTTCTTCCTGACAAAAGATAATCACTCCTTCGAGAGACGCAACAGCCAGTGATAGCTCGTGAAAATTATTTGTAGTACTTTCGCGTTTCAATCAGTTGAAATGTTGACATGTTGTCTGCTTATTTGTTTCAATCAGTTGAAATGTTGACATGTCGTCTGCTTATTCGTTTCAATCAGTTGAAATGTTGACATGTCGTCTGCTTATCCATTTCAATCAGTTGAAATGTTGACATGTCGTCTGCTTATTTGTTTCAATCAGATAAAATGTTGACACGTCGTCTGCTTATTCGTTTCCATCAGTTGAAATGTTGACATGTTGTCTGCTTATTCGTTTCAATCAGTTGAAATGTTGACATGTTGTCTGCTTATTTGTTTCAATCAGTTGAAATGTTGACATGTCGTCTGCTTATCCGTTTCAATCAGTTGAAATGTTGACATGTCGTCTGCTTATTCGTTTCAATCAGTTGAAATGTTGACATGTTGTCTGCTTATTCGTTTCAATCAGTTGAAATGTTGACATGTTGTCTGCTTATCCGTTTCAATCAGTTGAAATGTTGACATGTCGTCTGCTTATTTGTTTCAATCAGTTGAAATGTTGACATGTCGTCTGCTTATTTGTTTCAATCAGTTGAAATGTTGACATGTCGTTTGCTTATTCGTTTCAATCAGTTGAAATGTTGACACGTCGTCTGCTTATCCGTTTTAATCAGTTGAAATGTTGACATGTTGTCTGCTTATTTGTTTCAATCAGTTGAAATGTTTACATGTCGTCTGCTTATTTGTTTCAATCAGTTGAAATGTTGACATGTCGTCTGCTTATTCGTTTCAATCAGTTGAAATGTTGACATGTCGTCTGCTTATTTGTTTCAATCAGTTGAAATGTTGACATGTCGTTTGCTTATTCGTTGCAATCAGTTGAAATGTTGACACGTCGTCTGCTTATTCGTTTCAATCAGTTGAAATGTTGACATGTCGTCTGCTTATTCGTTTCAATCAGTTGAAATGTTGACATGTTGTCTGCTTATTTGTTTCAATCAGTTGAAATGTTGACATGTCGTTTGCTTATCCGTTTCAATCAGTTGAAATGTTGACATGTCGTCTGCTTATTCGTTTCAATCAGTTGAAATGTTGACACGTCTGCTTATTTGTTTAAAGCAGTTGAAATGTTGACATGTTGTCTGCTTATTCGTTTCAATCAGTTGAAATGTTGACATGTCATCAGCTTATGAATTTCAATCAGTTGAAATGTTGACATATCTGTTTATTTTCTCGCAATTTGATTGGCTAACCGCTTCGGTACTTTTCTGGTGGTTTACGTAAACATCCGGAAAAGTACCGACGCCAAGTCGATTTTAGCGTAGGTCCTAATCTAAGAAAGTACCAATCATTCAATATGAATACTTACTGCTACCAGATCAGTTTGTTTGAAGAGACTGGCTTCCCGACTTAAAATGTACCAAACATTGATGCTATTGTTTTTTTTTTCATTTCCCTTTGAAAAACTAAATCACGTTCTTCAAAGCTAAAACAAAAACATTTTTTCCCTAAAAAAATAAATTTAAAAAATAAAATAAATTAAAATAAATTTTTAAAAAATAAATAAATAAATAAAACAATAAAAAATTAAAAAAATAAAAAATAATAAAAATAAAAATTTTTTTTTTTAAATAAATAAATATAAAAATGAATAATAATAATAATAATAATAATAATAATGACGACTATTACTACTACTACTACTTTTGACATCATCAGTCTTACTGGGTTGGCCGCTGTGACGCCAGCTGCCCTGCTCTGTTGGGCTGAGGTATAATTCTGTACAGTCCAACTAGGTGAACTCTCCCAGGCTTTACCTTTTCTCTTTGACACAAGGCGTATTGCCAATCACCTGAGGAGCCCCTACTGGGGAAGGGCCAGAGTGCGCTACCTCTGGTGCGCTGGCTTTTCTATCCCCATCTTCCGGACTTGTGTCACATCTTCTTGTGATGGGAGGAAGGTCAATACAATTAGGAGATTAATATCTTATTACTGGGCTTATATAAACGAGTCTGGCTTTTAGATGTGTAATCGTATTTCTTTGAGAGGCTCTGTCGGTTGGTCTGTCACACATTTCTATTGCAAAATGTGCAGATTGTGTGCTCCCTTATTATTCGAGATGCGTCCAAGCATTTCTATAAGTTTTGTCCGTCAGTTGGTTTGTCACACACGTTTGAAATGGTATTTTCATTGGTCTGTCATCCTTACGCTTAAAATAGCATTTTCATTGGTCTGTCACACAAATTTTAAATGGTACTTTTATTGGTCTGTCATGCAAAGCCTGAAGTGGCATTTTCATTGGTCTGTCATGCATACGTTTAAAATAGCATTTTCATTGGTCTGTCACACAAATTTTAAATGGTACTTTTGTTGGTCTGTCATGCTAAGCCTGAAATATCATTTTCATTGCTCACTGCATAAATTGAACGGACACATCTTCGGAATATCTGTTCTGGTTTTAATTCTAAATTCTGTGATGAAACTGTCCGACTATATTCCTAGTTCTAAGCTTTTATCTCCAAATTGGGGGGGGGGGGGAAGGGGGGGTATATTTACGTAATTACTGTCCCTTATGAAGAACACAGACTTGTCAATCGCACCAGCATGAGAATCAAGAAAGGCAATTAATTGAAAATTATCTTTGATGATTTTAGGTGTGTCCTTGCAAGTCTATGAGAGGCTCTGGCCGTCCGTTAGTCGGTCGTGCTTCGGTTTAAATCGCCAAATGCATAGATGGATGGAATGGATGCATCCAAATGTCTATAACAGTGCTCTGTCTCTCAGTCAAATTTATGCTTAGAATAGCATTTTTGATAGTCTGCCATGCCTATTTCAAATTTAAACATGACAGACTGAGGAAATTGTTAAATAGGCATGACAGACTAACGAAAATGCTATTTCAAACGTAAGTGTGACAGACTGCAAAAAATTCTGTTTGGAATGACATTTTCGTTGGTATCTCATGCTTGTTTCTAACTTACGCGTGACAGACTAAGGAAATTGCTAAGTTTTAAATAACATTTTCGTTGGTCTGTCACGTTTAAGTTTGAAATAGCATTTTCGGTAGTCTGTCATGCCTATTTCAAATTTAAGTGCCACAGACTGAGGAAATCTTAAGTTTGAAATAGGCATGACAGACTAAGGAAAATGCTATTTCAAACTTAAGTGTGACAGACTGAAGAAAATGCTAAGTTTAAAATCGCATTTTCATTAGTCTGTCATGCCTATTTCAAACTAAAGTGGGACTGACTGAGGAAATATATTAAGTTTGAAATAGATGTGACAGACCAACGAAGATGTTTGAAATAGATGTGACAGACCAACGAAGATGTTTGAAATAGATGTGACAGACCAACGAAGATGTTTGAAATAGATGTGACAGACCAACGAAGATGTTTGAAATAGATGTGACAGACCAACGAAGATGTTTGAAATAGATGTGACAGACCCACGAAGATGTTTGAAATAGATGTGACAGACCAACGAAGATGTTTGAAATAGATGTGACAGACCAACGAAGATGTTTGAAATAGATGTGACAGACCAACGAACATGTTTGAAATAGATGTGACAGACCCACGAAGATGTTTGAAATAGATGTGACAGACCAACGAAGATGTTTGAAATAGATGTGACAGACCCACGAAGATGTTTGAAATAGATGTGACAGACCAACGAAGATGTTTGAAATAGATGTGACAGACCAACGAAGATGTTTGAAATAGATGTGACACACCAACGAAGATGTTTGAAATAGATGTGACACACCAACGAAGATGTTTGAAATAGATGTGACACACCAACGAAGATGTTTGAAATAGATGTGACACACCAACGAAGATGTTTGAAATAGATGTGGCAGACCAACGAAGATGTTTGAAATAGATGTGACAGACCAACGAACATGTTTGAAATAGATGTGACAGACCCACGAAGATGTTTGAAATAGATGTGACAGACCCACGAAGATGTTTGAAATAGATGTGACAGACCAACGAAGATGTTTGAAATAGATGTGACACACCAACGAAGATGTTTGAAATAGATGTGACAGACCCACGAAGATGTTTGAAATAGATGTGACAGACCCACGAAGATGTTTGAAATAGATGTGACAGACCCACGAAGATGTTTGAAATAGATGTGACAGACCAACGAAGATGTTTGAAATAGATGTGACACACCAACGAAGATGTTTGAAATAGATGTGACAGACCCACGAAGATGTTTGAAATAGATGTGACAGACCCACGAAGATGTTTGAAATAGATGTGACAGACCAACGAAGATGTTTGAAATAGATGTGACACACCAACGAAGATGTTTGAAATAGATGTGGCAGACCCACGAAGATGTTTGAAATAGATGTGACAGACCAACGAACATGTTTGAAATAGATGTGACAGACCCACGAAGATGTTTGAAATAGATGTGACAGACCAACGAAGATGTTTGAAATAGATGTGACACACCAACGAAGATGTTTGAAATAGATGTGACAGACCAACGAAGATGTTTGAAATAGATGTGACAGACCAACGAAGATGTTTGAAATAGATGTGACACACCAACGAAGATGTTTGAAATAGATGTGACAGACCAACGAACATGTTTGAAATAGATGTGACAGACCCACGAAGATGTTTGAAATAGATGTGACAGACCCACGAAGATGTTTGAAATAGATGTGACAGACCCACGAAGATGTTTGAAATAGATGTGACAGACCAACGAAGATGTTTGAAATAGATGTGACACACCAACGAAGATGTTTGAAATAGATGTGACAGACCAACGAAGATGTTTGAAATAGATGTGACACACCAACGAAGATGTTTGAAATAGATGTGACACACCAACGAAGATGTTTGAAATAGATGTGACACACCAACGAAGATGTTTGAAATAGATGTGACAGACCAACGAAGATGTTTGAAATAGATGTGACAGACCAACGAAGATGTTTGAAATAGATGTGACAGACCAACGAAGATGTTTGAAATAGATGTGACAGACCAACGAAGATGTTTGAAATAGATGTGACAGACCAACGAAGATGTTTGAAATAGATGTGACACACCAACGAAGATGTTTGAAATAGATGTGACAGACCAACGAAGATGTTTGAAATAGATGTGACAGACCAACGAAGATGTTTGAAATAGATGTGACAGACCAACGAAGATGTTTGAAATAGATGTGACACACCAACGAAGATGTTTGAAATAGATGTGACAGACCAACGAACATGTTTGAAATAGATGTGACAGACCCACAGAAGATGTTTGAAATAGATGTGACAGACCCACGAAGATGTTTGAAATAGATGTGACAGACCCACGAAGATGTTTGAAATAGATGTGACAGACCAACGAAGATGTTTGAAATAGATGTGACACACCAACGAAGATGTTTGAAATAGATGTGACAGACCAACGAAGATGTTTGAAATAGATGTGACAGACCAACGAAGATGTTTGAAATAGATGTGACACACCAACGAAGATGTTTGAAATAGATGTGACACACCAACGAAGATGTTTGAAATAGATGTGACAGACCAACGAAGATGTTTGAAATAGATGTGACAGACCAACGAAGATGTTTGAAATAGATGTGACAGACCAACGAAGATGTTTGAAATAGATGTGACAGACCAACGAAGATGTTTGAAATAGATGTGACACACCAACGAAGATGTTTGAAATAGATGTGACAGACCAACGAAGATGTTTGAAATAGATGTGACACACCAACGAAGATGTTTGAAATAGATGTGACAGACCAACGAAGATGTTTGAAATAGATGTGACAGACCAACGAAGATGTTTGAAATAGATGTGACACACCAACGAAGATGTTTGAAATAGATGTGACAGACCAACGAAGATGTTTGAAATAGATGTGACAGACCAACGAAGATGTTTGAAATAGATGTGACAGACCAACGAAGATGTTTGAAATAGATGTGACAAACCAACGAAGATGTTTGAAAAACATTTGCATCGCAAAACACACAAATTTATTGTGCGCACATTAATAATATCCATCCTTATTATATTCATAGCAACCATGTCTTCCACCCAAATCAGTGAAGTTTTTAATGAACTCTAATCAGTTGGTCAGAAGTCGGAAAATGAAGCTGCCTTTTTAATGATTTCACAGATCAAAACTAATTGTTATCTGCCGTCATTGTTAATGGATGACAAAAGTTTTGGCATCCAAAACGAGGCTAATTTTTTATGCGTTGTCATAAAATCTCTCGGATTTCTTCTTTTCATCAAAATTACATCAACAGAACACCGGTTCATAGCCTCTTATTATTTATAGAATTATTACTTACGCAAAAATATCTACAGTAATTAGACAATTTAATTTTATACTTTTCGTAATATGTCCGATCTTTTTACAAATAATAATAACATTACATGCAACTGAAACTGCAATGGTGTAAAATACTAAAATCAACCCTAACCCCCTGTAAAACAACATTCACAGCAAAAACTCGTCTAGCTACAACCACTGTAAATAATTTTCTCTTTTCCCTTTGTGTACCTGGAGCTAAACGGATCTTCCATGAGCAGAGTTTCTTTCTAAGTGTTGTGACCCTGTTTAGGGGCCGAAATGAAGACACGGAACACAGGGTTAGGTGAACAATATATATTGAAAAAAAGATACGTACAGAAAACAAGAGAAGTGGTATATCAGTCCTGACTGCCAGGGTATTCTGGAGTTCAATCCAATTACAAGAAGCCTAAATGCTTCCAGTATTTTATTAGGAATGGACGAGTCCAACTGCTCGTCTTATAGGTACGGCACCATAACACTAAGAAATACCCGTCTGTGGAACACAATACCCTGGGGCTGCTTCCCAGCTGACTACAACATGGTTGTTTTCAAGTCCAATGTAAACAAATTCTTGTTGAGCTGTCCTCTTAAATAATCCAATTCTGCCCAGTTTCAACCATCGTCTCTAATCCTCAAGGCGTTTGTCTCGCCGTCCACCTGACAAATAAATCATTTTTTTTTTTTTTTTTTTTTTTTTTTTAACATAGTTCACCCCAAACAAGGCAGGTCGCCACTGTAGACGTAAGGGGCTACTGAGAAAAAGAAAAGGGGAGAAGGTAGGGGGCGGTCAACCTAGATTGGGATCAGCGCAGCGAGGTGTCTGTTTACATTAGTTTTAAATTTCTGCATGTCTGTACTGTTGGGGAAACAGGGGACAGGAAGGGAGTTCCAGAGGCCAGCAGTACGAGGAAAGAAGCTATTTGAGTAGAAAGCTCTCCGACATCTGGGGACCTCCACAGTGAATGAATGAGATTTAGTTGATTGTCGAGTTAGTCTAGTGAATTTACGTCGAATCATTAACCTTTATCCTCGAGTGGCCTTTGGGCCTTGATAAGCGACGACTCATTTGTACAAAAAGATTTGTTTTCTTTAGTATCAGAATTTTAGTTACATTTATATTGGCCATGGCATTTGCAGGTAACTGAGAAATGAACAATTAAGATGTTGTCATAATTGGAAATGCAAAGAGCATCAGATACGAGATACAAGATGGAGCACTTCTTGCGTTGACAGACTAAAACATCGACTTCGCAATCTAGTGGCATATGCTCTTTTTTTTTTCTTTACTACAGCCCCTTTCTCACAAAGGAGCTGTTGCTAGTCTTTCGCTGCTCTATCGGTATTTCCATGTAAGGTGCTCGACTGAGCTTCAATCACTGGTTCAACCTTGTAAAACATTCACAGCAGGAACTCGTCATTCCTACCACACCTGAAAAGAATTTTTCTTTCTTCCCCGTGTGTCTAGAAACAGGTAAAACTTCCATGAACAGAGTTTCTGTCTAGGAACTTCCATCCGTGGAACACATTACCGTACTTTATCATAGTTAATTCCTAGCTTTAGTCCTTAGCCATTCGAGGAGGGGGAAGAAGGAATCTCATGCCTGTATTCTCTTAGGGAAATAAATTCCCCTTTTCATTTCGGACTACATAGAGAAATACATCCGTTCGGCTTGCTTCCAAAAACCAGACTGTATGGGTCCACCCGCACTAAATCGTGCAAGCCAAACCAAACGATCTCCAACACATACGTCCACTTCAACATGCGTCCGGCCTGACAGGGCCATTATCCAACACTATGAGTCTGACTGAGAGGAGTTGTTAGTGTTTATTTTATACGACAATGTCTAGTTTGATGGTCTTAGCTTTTATGTATCTGCCTGCCCGTATGTTTTTGTCATAGAATGCGGTCACCTTCCCGTTTGATGCTGTGAGTGAAGATTCATGCTCCCAGATGTACTATGATATATCAAATTGCATCTCCCCTCGGATCTTTCAGCGAAGGTGTCTACATACTTTGACGTTTTCTGTGAGCTTTGTGTTTGAACATTGCGTCAGTCTGCACGTCGAGTGAAATAATAATCCAAGAATATATAAGACATCAGAAGCAACTTTGACAGCAAAAGCATAAAAAAGAAAAAGTATCAGATGTGAAAAAGATGGATGAGGAACTAGATGAAAAAAGAAAACGGTAGAAATATTGTATTTAATGTTAATGACTTACCTGAAGCTAAAATGTCACGTGGCCTCTGCTTTCTTTGTCCGCCATGTTAAGTCTGGAAAAGACGCATTGCACAGGCTGCTTCAACTCATTTACACTTATCATTATTCGTATATAAACTCTCTCTATATATATATAATTAATTTTTACGTATATAAAAGTAATCTATGGATACGTGTTTCTGGCTATCAGTCGTCATCAGCATGGCTAACCTAGACAAAGATCGAACCCTCGATTATATTGTTTGTAGTTTTCCCTCTCTCTCTCATATATATATATATATATATATATATATATATATATATAACAAATAATTTGCGTTGTCCAGGTTTTCAAAATATTTTAAAGAAACATTCTCCTTATTATTGCCATTTCAGCAACGTTTTCAATGTGTGACTTTTCAAACTACCTTATTTACGTAACCGCGTGCTACACACAACGGCATATCAACATTAGTCGTCGATAACATCAAGACGAATTTCAACTTGACTGTGATAAATATGTCTCAGTCAGGGAGGATTATACGAAAAAAGAAGAGAAAAAAAATATGCTTATACTTCTGACAAGGGTGTTTATCACTGAAAGTACTCAAGTTTACCAAAAAGAAGTTTTTAAAGTAAATAAATAATTTATTTTAAAAAACAAATAATTTGCGTTGTCCAGCTTTTCAAAATATTTTTTAAAAAAAATTTTCATTATTATTGCCATTTTAACAACGTTTTCAATATGTGACTTTTCAAACTATATATATATATATATATATATATATATATATATATATATATATATATATCATCCGTTTGGGCTCAAAGTAATAAGAGAACACAAAGGAAAAAAAGAATGAGAAGGAAGGTCGGAAGAGCATAAAAAGGATGCAGTGAGTGTCAGATGGTGAAGAGGAAAAAGTGTATCTTCTGATAATTCTTAATTTTCACAGCTACAGGTGTGATACTATAGAGCGCTCTCCCCTCCACAGCCGGAAAATATTAGCTATAAAGTAAAGGACAATACGAAAGTAATGGACCCATTGTGCTATACAGACAAAGACATGGCATGGACAGTTAGCCATTAATAGTGAGGCGAAGGGTCAAGATAGAGAATTTGGAAGGAAGTATTTAGTTACTCTCAGCTTACTTAAACCGAAACTGAGAAGACCGGATGTATCAAAAATTTTAGTAGAAAGTAGATATATTTGAAGGGCACTTGAAGTAGACGGATTTGGGGAGATGACTCCGAGTGGACGACAGTGAATGTTTACGATGGGCAGATCGACGAGAGATCTCAGAGTGAGTCTTAGTGGATATCCTGAACTTAAGAGACAGCAGGCTTAACTCAGAAGTAGTGACCCTAAGGACAGGACCCCAACGACACACACACAACCGTGTTCAACAAGTCTTGCATACAATGGATATATATGTTTGTTTGGTTTATTATGTATGCAAATCGTGTTAGCTATGCTTTGTTCCCCGGCTGCCTACTACACAACAATCAACACGGCCAGAATAAGAAGAAAAATCACGACACATTGTATTTGGGGTAAGGTATGGTTGCACACAGGCTATTTCGGCAATCTTTTGCCATGTCGACCCTGTTGCCAAATGTGTAGCAGATAACATTGACAGCTCCTTGCAGGAACTACATCAATGTGAGGTGGTCACACAGCTGCGACTGCATCTTAAATCTATATTTTATATCCTATGCCTATAACTCCCATTGCTACTGCTGGTATAGTATTGTTAAATGGGGCTAGTGTTCAGGAGAGATGAGGAAAAAAAGTATACATTATTTGAGCCATGCATAACTATACAGATACAATTTTCATAAAAAAGTGCCTGTAGAGATCAAATTGCAAATCAAAAAATGATAATGTACTCAAAACTTGCTGCTCTGGTACCCCCACAATGCAAATTCACTAGACCAACCCGACAATCTGCTAAATCCCATCATATTCACTATGGAGGTCCTCAGATGCCGAAGAGCTTTCTATTCCAAAAGCTTCTTTCCTTGTGCTGCCAGACTCTGGAACTCCCATCTTGCTCCCTGTTATCCTGACGGTACTGACATGCAGAAGTTTAAAACTAATGTAAACAGACATCTCGCTGCACAGCTCCCAATTTAGGTTGACCCTCCCCTCCCCCTAAAAAAAACTTGTTTGGGGTGAACTATGTTAAAAAAAAAAATTTTTAAATGAAAGATTTGAAATTAATTTAACTGAAATAGGATTTCTTCAAAAACAGCTGTGATCCATTTAAAGGTTTGACTTTGTCGAAAAATGGGACGCAAGACGTACGTTTTTAGCCTCCTAAATTCTATTTTAAGAAGCTGGAAAGACTATGTGGGACGCTGAAAACGTATCCATGGAAACAGCGTCCCAAATTCGCGTTTCAATAGACGAAAAGTTAATTTGGGACGCTGAAAACGTACATGAAAGTTCTTCTAAAGATGATGTTATCTATTCACAGGTATGACTCCTTATCCAACAATGGGACCCCAGGAAGTTTGCGAAAAAGTTGTGACTGGTTACCGGATGCCACAACCACCACAATGCAGTGCAGAATTGTAAGTTTTTTTGTTTTTTTTGTTTTTTCATCTTTTTTAATCCGTGTTTTGTGCTAGACTTTTGTTAATTTTTGCAGTTAATTCATTTGCAGTTGACTTGCAGTTGATTTATTTGCAGTTGACTTGCAGATGATTTATTTGCAGTTGATTTATTTGCAGTTGATGCAGTTGATTTATTTGCAGTTGACTTATTTGCAGTTGACTTGCAGTTGATTTATTTTCAGTTGACTTGCAGTTGATTTGCAGTTGATTTATTTGCAGTTGACTTGCAGTTGATTTATTTGCAGTTGACTTGCAGTTGATTTATTTGCAGTTGACTTGCAGTTGATTTATTTGCAGTTGACTTGAAGTTGATTTATTTGCAGTTGATTTGCAGTTGATTTATTTGCAGTTGATTTACAGTTGATTTATTTGCAGTTGACGCAGTTGATTTATTTGCAGTTGACTTGCAGTTGATTCATTTGCAGTTGATTTGCAGTATATTTGCAGTTGCCGCAGTTGATTTATTTGCAGTTGATTTATTTGCAGTTGACTTGCAGTTGATTTGCAGTTTTATTTGCAGTTGATTTATTTGCAGTTGATTTGCAGTTGACTTGCAGTTGATTTGCAGTAGATTCGCAGTTGACTTGCAGTTTATTTATTTGCAGTTGACGCAGTTGATTTATTTGCAGTTGATTTATTTGCAGTTGACTTGCAGTTGATTTATTTGCAGTTGGCTTGCAGTGGATTTATTTGCAGTTGATTTGCAGTTGACTTGCAGTTGATTTATTTGCAGTTGATTTATTTGCAGTTGATTTGCAGTTGACTTGCAGTTGACGCAGGCGATTTGCAGTTGATTTATTTGCAGTTGACTTGCAGTTGATTTATTTGCAGTTGACTTGCAGTTGATTTATTTGCAGTTGACTGCAGTTTATTTGCAGTAGATTTGCGGTTGACTTGCAGTTGATTTATTTGCAGTTGGCTTGCAGTGGATTTATTTGCAGTAGATTTGCAGTTGATTTATTTGCAGTTGGCTTGCAGTGGATTTATTTGCAGTTGACTTGCAGTTGATTTGCAGTTTTATTTGCAGTTGATTTATTCGCAGTTGACTTGCAGTTGATTTATTTGCAGTTGACTTGCAGTTTATTTGCAGTAGATTTTCGGTTAACGCAGTTGATTTGCAGTTGATTTATTTGCAGTTGACTTGCAGTTGATTTGCAGTTTTATTTGCAGTTGATTTATTTGCAGTTGATTTGCAGTTGATTTGCAGTAGATTCGCAGTTGACTTGCAGTTTATTTATTTGCAGTTGACGCAGTTGATTTATTTGCAGTTGATTTATTTGCAGTTGACTTGCAGTTGATTTATTTGCAGTTGGCTTGCAGTGGATTTATTTGCAGTTGATTTGCAGTTGACTTGCAGTTGATTTATTTGCAGTTGATTTGCAGTTGACTTACAGTTGTATTTGCAGTTGATGCAGGCGATTTGCAGTTGATTTATTTGCAGTTGACTTGCAGTTGATTTATTTGCAGTTGACTTGCAGTTGATTTATTTGCAGTTGACTTGCAGTTGATTTATTTGCAGTTGACGCAGTTGATTTATTTGCAGTTGACTTGCAGTTGATTTATTTGCAGTTGATTTGCAGTTGACTTGCAGTTGTATTTGCAGTTAACGCAGGCGATTTGCAGTTGATTTATTTGCAGTTTACTTGCAGTTGATTTATTTGCAGTTGATTTGCAGTTGACTTGCAGTTGATTTGCAGTAGATTCGCAGTTGACTTGCAGTTTATTTATTTGCAGTTGACGCAGTTGATTTATTTGCAGTTGATTTATTTGCAGTTGACTTGCAGTTGATTTATTTGCAGTTGGCTTGCAGTTGATTTATTTGCAGTTGACGCAGTTGATTTATTTGCAGTTGACTTGCAGTTGATTTATTTGCAGTTGATTTGCAGTTGACTTGCAGTTGTATTTGCAGTTGACGCAGGCGATTTGCAGTTGATTTATTTGCAGTTTACTTGCAGTTGATTTATTTGCAGTTGACTTGCAGTTGATTTGCAGTTTTATTTGCAGTTGATTTATTTGCAGTTGATTTGCAGTTGACTTGCAGTTGATTTGCAGTAGATTCGCAGTTGACTTGCAGTTTATTTATTTGCAGTTGACGCAGTTGATTTATTTGCAGTTGATTTATTTGCAGTTGATTTATTTGCAGTTGATGTAGGCGATTTGCAGTTGATTTATTTGTAGTTGATTTATTGCAAATCAACTGCAAATAAATCCACTGCAAGCCAACTGCAAATAAATCAACTGCAAATAAATCAACTGCAAATTAACTGCAAGTCAACTGCAAATAAATCAACTGCAAATCAACTGCGTTAACTGCAAATAAATCAACTGCAAGTCAACTGCGGCAACTGCAAATCAACTGCAAATAAATCAACTTCAAGTCAACTGCAAATAAATCAACTGCAAGTCAACTGCAAATAAATCAACTGCAAGTCAACTGCAAATAAATCAACTGCAAATCAACTGCAAATAAATCAACTGCAAGTCAACTGCAAATTAATCAACTGCAAATAAACTGCAAATTAATCAACTGCAAATAAATCAACTGCAAGTTTACTGCAAATCAACTGCAAGTCAACTGCAAATAAATCAACTGCAAATCTACTGCGTTTACTGCAAATAAATCAACTGCAAATAAATCAACTGCAAATAAGTCAACTGCAAATAAATCAACTGCAAGTCAACTGCTAATAAATCAACTGCAGTTGATTTATTTGCAGTTGACTTTATTTGCAGTTGACTTGCAGTTGATTTATTTGCAGTTGACTTGCAGGTTATTTATTTGCAGTTGACTTGCAGGTTATTTATTTGCAAGGAAAATATGTGAGGAAGTGATAAAAATGGGCCTGAGGGAAAGAAAGATAAATAAAGACGTGGCCAGAAATACTTAAAAAAAAAATGATATTTCACCCCAAACAAAGCAGGACGCCACTGTAGACGTAAGGGGGTCACTGAGAATTAATGAGTAGGTTTAGGGAGTCATTCTAAGTTTGGAGCTGTGCAGCGAGATGTCTGTTTACATTAGTTTTAAACCTCTGCATGTTGGTACTGTCAGGGAAACACGGGCAGGGAGGGAGTTCCAGAGGCGAGCAGCACGAGGAAAGAAGCTATTGGAGTAGAAGGTTCTCCGGCATCTGGGGATTTCCACAGTGAATGGATGGGATTAAGCTGATTGTCGAGTTGGTCTAGTAAATTTATGTCGAGGGGGATTAATTTCTTAAAGCCGTCCAAAACATGCCAGCATGTAAAGCGGCTGTTAAACCGAATATGATGATGATGATATTAACTAATAACCGAATATGATGATGATGATGATGATATTAACTAATAACCGAATATGATAATATACTTTCATATATCAAACGAGAAGTGTCTGATGTTTCGACTGATGAGAAATTTGTAATGAAATAAATAAAATAACAATTGTCTCTTTTTTTTTTCCTTCTCAGATATGGGTTGCTGTTATCATGCTGGCAGTCCCATCCTGCCAATCGGCCATCGTTGGAAGAACTGCATCACTTGATGAAGAACATGTCACGCGTACACTCGGATCACATCCTCTTCGAGAAAATGCCCGAATATCAACGATCGTCTCCTTACGACCAACTTGACAGTGACTTGTGAACGTTTCACACAAAATTAGAGGCAACTTTTTTTTTTTCGTTGAGAGTTGAATTTATGCGACCTCAAATGACTTGGTACGACTACAAGGGGTAATAAAAAAGACTGCAAGAATTGAGAGAAATTTTATATTGAGGCTCGTTGGTTACTTGTGCGTTAGATCTGCTGCCTTAAACAAACCAAAACAATTATTTACAGGTTATAAAAATAAATATATCTAGATAGAAAAAAGTTTTAAAATGTTAAGACGACTATTTTTTAGGGTTTATAACCTAGGGTTTTTAGAGGTTGCAGCTTAATAAACAGCAATCGTTTTACACAGCTGCAGCTCAGGGGAAGGGCAATAGCTTTGTGGACGCTGTGGGTTAGGGTAAGGCTCAGGGGAAGGGCAATAGCTTTGGGGACGCTGTGGGTTAAAGTTAGGCTCAGGGGAAGGGCAATAGCTTTGGGGACGCTGTGGGTTAGGCTCAGGGGAAGGGCAATAGCTTTGGGGACGCTGTGGGTTAGGCTCAGGGGAAGGGCAATAGCTTTGGGGACGCTGTGGGTTAAAGTAAGGCTCAGGGGAAGGGCAATAGCTTTGGGGACGCTGTGGGTTAAAGTTAGGCTCAGGGGAAGGGCAATAGCTTTGGGGACGCTGTGGGTTAAAGTTAGGCTCAGGAAAAGGGCAATAGCTTTGGGGACGCTGTGGGTTAAAGTTAGGGGAAGGGCAATAGCTTTGGGGACGCTGTGGGTTAGGGTTAGGCTCAGGGGAAGGGCAATAGCTTTGGGGACGCTGTGGGTTAAAGTTAGGCTCAGGGGAAGGGCAATAGCTTTGGAGACGCTGTGGGTTAGGGTGAGTGTTAGGCTCAGGGGAAGGGAAGTAGCTTTGGGGACGTTGTGAGTTAGGCTCAGGGGAAGTGCAGTAGCTTTGGGGACGCTGTGGGTTAGGGTTAGGTTCAGGGGAAGGGCAATAGCTTTGGGGACGCTGTGGGTTAGGCTCAGGGGAAGTGCAGTAGCTTTGGGGACGCTGTGGGTTAGGGTTAGGCTCAGGGGAAGTGCAATAGCTTTGGGGACGCTATGGGTTAGGGTTAGGTTCAGGGGAAGGGCAATAGCTTTGGGGACGCTGTGGGTTAGGCTCAGGGGAAGTGCAATAGCTTTGGGGACGCTATGGGTTAGGTTCAGGGGAAGGGCAATAGCTTTGGGGACGCTGTGGGTTAGGCTCAGGGGAAGTGCAATAGCTTTGGGGACGCTGTGGGTTAAAGTAAGGCTCAGGGGAAGGGCAATAGCTTTGGAGACGCTATGGGTTAGGGTTAGGTTCAGGGGAAGGACAATAGCTTTGGGGACGCTGTGGGTGGCATTATGGAATCCAGAACCGTCAGAAATTCAGTGAAAAATAAAAAATGTTATCTATTTTTTAAAAAACACAATTTTTAGACCATTTAGTATGATCTGTTGCTGTGAGAAGATAACTTAAAGCAGAAATATATCTGATGCTTCAAAAGTAGATAATTCACATAAAAAAATAAAAAAATAAAACTTATTACGTATTATCTGCTACCTGAAGCACAACTGAAAAACAATTAGAAAGTGCGTCGTATGTTCTGGAAAATAGAATATGCGTGTGTGTAATTATATATAATATATATATATATATATATATAATTGTGTTATAGTGAAATAAATTGCAGAAGGAAATCCGGGTATGAGAGATTTATGTAATAAACAGCATGAATAAAATAAAGTAAAGTAACACGGAATTACATAATCACCGGTGCAATAATTTATTTCAACCTTCTGGAATTGTCAAGCATCCCAGTGAGGTGACTACATTTTTGAATTGGTGAGTATGAATTTCTCTTTTCTCATTTTCAAAAATGTAGTCACCTCACTTGGAGGCTTGACAATTCCAGAAGATTGAAATAATTTATTGCACCGGTGATTATGCGATTCTGTGTTACTTTATTATATATATAAGTTAGGTATGTGTATACATTTATATATTTTTATGTATAGAATTCACTTCTAAATCTATTTAACCGATCTATATGAAATTTGGAACACAGCTTCAAGGTATAAGGGGTCGTATTGTGCGCTATATTTAGTTTTAGACAATGAAAGCGAAGAGCTCTACATGAAAATACGGATACCTCCGATTTTTGTGAAATTTTAACAATGGATATTAAATATCACTTAATAGATATTCCCTAAATATCCAAATAATCTTTAGGGGTTTTAGGGGGCATGATATGGGAACAATCTCCGATTTGAAAATTCAAACATTTCAGATTAGCATTGAATTGATCCATAGTCACGAGACACCAGTGAAGCAAGATTCCCTGAATTTAAATTTATCCTTAAGACCCCTTAAACTTAAGCCTTAAAATTGAGACATTTTTAGAATTAAAATCACGTAATGGATTTTTATAAAAATTGAATAATGATTCTAAACATAAGGTTTAGTATCATTATATCATGATTTTAATCGTCATAAAAGTGGTGCAAAACTGTTCTGTTCAGGGAATTCATTTTTATCCTGGGACGGATATTCTTCTATTATATATATATATATATATATATATATATATACTAGAAGAATACTTGTCCTAGGACGGGGGGGGGGGGAGGGATTAATTTCCTAAACAAAACAGTTTTGCACCACTTTTATGTCCCCTTATGAATCACGATATAATGATACTAAACCTTATGTCTAGAATTCTTATTTCTAATTTTGATCAAAATCCATTATGTAATTTTAATGCTAAAAAATATGTCAATTTTAATTTTAGTAAATGTTAAGGCTTAAGCTTAAGGGGTCTTAAGAAATCGAAATTCAAGGAATCTTGCTTAATTCGTGTCTAATGGCTATAAATCAAATTTAATGCAAATCTGAAATATTTGAATTTTCAAATGAGAGCTGTGCCCATATAATGCCCCCTCCCTCCCTAAAAAAAAAAACATTTTGAATTACTCCCAAGAAATTGAAATTTGGGTTATATTTATTAATTGAGATCTAATACCTATTGTTAAAATTTCACAAAAATCGGAGGGAACATCTGAATTTTTATGAAAAGTTTCCACTTAGTTTCATGCAAAGGGGTAAAAGTAAATTAAAGTAAATATAGCCTACATTACGACCCCTTACACGTAGCAGCTAAGTTCTAAAATTCATAATGATCGGTTAATTATTTTAAGAGTGAATCCTGTACATCCATATTTATAAACATATACACATACCATACACATAACTAACTTTATGTAGATGCAGATATGTATGTATGTACAAATGATATATAAAAACACACAAACACACACACATTATATATATATATATATATACACAAATATAAACACTCACATTGATAATTTATAATATATATATATATATAAATATATATATATATAAAACATATGATCTATACATAAACATGTCCTCACATACATCATATTATGCCTATTTGTGTGTGTATATATATATATATATATTTGTGTAATTATTTGAATAAAAATAATTACATAAAAATACATGAAATATTTAGGTGATAAAAATCGTACATATTTCTAGACAGAGCGTCTTGGTCCGATGGTAGAACGCTGGACTATAGACATCAATATCGAAGGTTCGATCTCTGTCTAAGTTAGCCATGATGACGGCTGTGAGCCAGAAACACGTGTCCATGGATTACTTTTATGTACGTATAAAATAAATAAATATATATATTATATATACTACTACAGAAGTTCAGACTGACATGGTACCTTAGGTTTCAAGCTGCATTGTGGGTGGGGGCGGACTGAGACGAAAAAATTCTGGGTTTTCTTGAGTTTTAATTATAAACCACTCTCTCACTTTCATCAGCCATCTTTTGATCTCATATATAAATAGGCATAATTATATATACATATGCACATAAACGAACAATAAATTACTACAATTACACCTGCACAAACAGCAGTTCTTCATCATCAGCTGATGACCCTTGTGTCAGGCACGGTTTAGAGGTCAAACGATCATTACCACTTGGGGCCCGATTAGCATCTCTCAATCCCACCAGTCATATATATATATATATATATATATATAAATCTCATACCACCACTTACCTATTTATCTATGTATCATACATGTTTCTTATTTATTTTTTCCTCTTATTGGTTTATGCACGAGTGGACACCAGCGAGAAGGGGCCGTTTTATATGGACGTTGTGTAGTGCCTTAAAAATGTCTGTTTCAAATTTTAACAAGGACAAAGACTGACCACTAAACGAGGCAAGACACGAATGTCGTCTGCTCATCACAATTAAATGAGTGCTTCTTAAACTAATACCATTCAACCAGGACTCATTATTGAAACAAAAGTCATCTCTTCAAGTAAATTTAAAAAAAAAATGTATCTTTCCTTTTCTTGCCCTGCATTCTTACTTCACCCTCAAGCTTTCACAAAAGGAAATAGTGTGCAAAATGCGACGGATTATCTAAATATTATCCCCCCCCCCAGCATATTTTTTCTGTTTCGATTACACAGAGAACGTCTTTGTTTCATCACCGCTAAGAAAGCAATACGAAACTAATAGAGACAAAAACATACAAACATTTGGAAGTTAACAACTTCAATATAGTCAATTTTTCTTTATAATATTAGGGGTGGGACGTAATGGGTGAAAATTTCAGATTTATGCGAGTAGTATTTTTTTGTGTTCATTTATACATAAATAACACTAAACAATCAAACATTTTAAAAATTTTGCAAAATTCAGAAGGTGCAGGCCAAAAATAGCCGTTAGGGCTCCACGGGACTCAAAATCCATCATTTTTCGGTGAAAAAGTGGTTTCATGCGACATTGCAGGTCCTAAAACATCATCAAAAGCTATGAATGGATATAGATGGTTAAATCTGATATAGTACTTTAATTTAGGACCATTTTCAGGCTGTGAAAGGGTTTTCATGAATGTAAAATAGCCAAAAGCTAGTGGCCTGCACCTTCTGAATTTTGCAAAATTTAAAAAATGTTTGATTGTTTAGTGTTATTTATGTATAAATGAACACAAAAAAATACTACTCGCATGAATCTGAAATTTTCACCCATTACGTCCCACCCCTAACAATATATCATTTTTAATTTGGCTCTTTTTCGGTCTTTTTTCCTCCACTTCAGTTTTCAAACAGACGAATTATAAATAGGTAAACCATAAACAACCTTTGGAATGCCCTCCCTGTTTCCCCGATTGTACGAACACGCAGAAATCTAAATGTAATGTGAACAAACATCTTGCTGCACAACTCCCCACTTAGGTTGTCCCCCATAAATCTGGCCCCTAATTCACAGTTGCTCCTTACGTCCCAGTGACAATGTGTCCCCTTGTTTGGGGTGAATATAAGTAAACCAAAAAGTTTCATCCATAATTAGAGCACGGCTCAATGTGATCAGATCAAAAGATAAACTAGACAGTATCCGGTTTTAAAAATGGCTACACAGGTCTAGTTGTTGTGGCTCATTAAAAAAGGACTTGCCACATGAAATAGAGAGAGATTAGATTTGCTAAGATACCAGGTGGAAGAATAGAAGTTGCCGCAGTTGCAATTATGGTGATGCCGAGATTTTGGCGCGTCTCCAGATTAGGACCCAAGCTAAAATCGACTTAGCCTCATTAGAGTCAGGGTTAGCATTAGAGTTAGGGTTAGAAGTTGCCACAGTTGCAACTATGGTGATGCTTTACTTATTAAAAAAATTTACAGCATCACCATGCAATTTGGCCATAGGAGGAGAGTAGAAAGTGGACCTCGGGCTTACTTTCGCTTTCCTTATTCTGTCTTTTAGTCCTCACATTCTATGAGCGATGTCTCTGACAAAGGAGGAAGAATTGCTGTTTTCTGGATCAAAATCTATCTAGATAACACTTATCGTTGGTTAGTTTTTTTTACCTTTAAGTACTATTTTTTTTTTTAGCTCCTTACATCAAGTGGCTTTATGCTTTGTCTGGAGCGATTTCCATAAAAAAAAAAAAAAAGAGAAAATCTATAAACTTCCAATCTTTGTATTAACTGTAAAAAAAATAGTTTAATTGCGTACATATTTCTAACAAGATGGAGGTCAGTGTGTAAAAATAATGTTAAAAACGGTATTTTCCACAAGGTTAGGTTAAGCATCTTCTAGTGGAAAATTCCATGAGACGATAAAAACTAGAGTTAGGGCTGACGAGTTCCAGAAGTTGCGTCATGGATGGGAAATCGCCAGAGACACATAATGGATAAGCTGAGAAACTCTTTCTCTATTTACTTACTGCGAGAAAGAGCAGTCATGCTTTGGGAACAGCTTCTCCAATCTCCCTATGAGGGATGGGTTGGGGGGGGGGTGTTATGTAGGTACACTAGAGAAGAAAAATAAGAAAAGCCTAAAAGCATTGCTGTCATTTTTAATAAGTAATTATGAAATTATTACTTTTGCTGCCTAGGAGATGTGCTGAGTGCTGGGCGTGGCCGTTCAACTATCAGAGTTACGACAGCTTTTGGGAAAGTTCAGAGAACTTCTGCCAATCCTGACATCCTGAGCCATCTCAATTATTACTAAGGGTAAAGTATATGATAGCTGCGTAAGAAGTGTTATGTTATATGGTAGTAAATGTTGGGCTCTCGTCTAGGCCTCACTTGCCCGACTCCAGAGAAATGCCAGAGCAATGATTAGGTGGATGTGCAACGGAAAGCTAGACCATATCCAGAACATTAGGTCAGACAGTCTAGTTAAGAAATTGGCCATCCCAAAACTTGATGTTCTAATAAGAGCAAATCATCTTCGCTTGTTCGGGCATGTCGAAAGGAGCAAGGGGTACATCAGCATTTGCGGAGACTTAACACTGGGTATTCACTTCCTTCCCACTACAGATAGATGTGCCACAAGTCCGGAAGGTGGAGAGAGTCAAAGGATGAAGCACTCTGGCCTTTGAAAAATTTCCTAGGAAGTCCTGTCAGCATTCCCTGGTTGGGGCGCCTCAAGCAGTATGCAATAAACTTACTCTTTCCCAAAGAGGGGAGGCAAGGCCTGGGAGGGTGGATCTCCTAGGACTACCCGGGACAAATGCCTCAGTCCAACTGATAAAAGGCCACCGAAACGACCCAGTTTCTGACGGACTGATTGTCGAGAATGGATCCTCGTCTGGTATCTTCCAGTCAACGTCTCTGAGAAGCAGATATTGAATCTCTGGAACTGATATAAATATTATGTTATAATTTTGTTTATTTCAGTTTACTATATAATAGCTCTTATTGACCTAAACGTTCAAACATTGAGCTGAGTTGATACCTGCAGTATTTCTGAATATATGTTACTATAAGCTTGACTTAACCTCCGTTATATCTTTAAGGTGGGACTAATTCTTGCTCATTTGTGTACTGCCTAAGTCTCTGTATTTGACTTATATATATATATATATATATATATATATTTAAAGAAGGAAAGATGAAGATAAAAAATTGCATAAAATTGATACAAATTTTATTACATCGAAAGTTCAGATGCAAGGAGTTACACTAATCCTTAAACCATGGTTTTTCAAAGATAAAACTCTTCTTGAAACCCTGTAAAACTTTTTAAAAAAAACAACTTTTTTCCAAATCTACAAACTTTTGCTATTTTGATATCTGCACCATAGCGTCCCCTTTTGTCTTCGACAATGGCTACTCAATACTGCTACCATTCTCCCTCTCGGCCATTTATTTCTTTACCCCCAACCTTTCCTGTTGTTTCTTCTTCAATTTTCAAAGTGAAATGGAACAGGTAATATTTATTTATTATAAATATCACATTACCGAATTTTATCCTCTGACGAGAAGAGTTTTATCTTTGAAAAACCATGGTTTAAGGATTAGTGTAACTCCTTGCATCATGGAAAGAAACCATTAGGCAAGACTGTAAACAGTGGCGATTGGTCACAGTCAATCCCCACAATCGTGATCACTGGAGACTTATCATAAGAACAGCCAGACAACGTCGAACCTCTTGTCAAAGGGAACATAGACGATAAACCTGCATAGTGAGTGAATTACAACTACTGTTATTAAGAAAGAGATGACTATAACAAGAAGCAGAGACATCACTATCCATTGAGCAAAAGCAAGACTTCAACTGTGCATTACAAGACACGGTCAAGATATTTTGTTACGGCCTTGCATCAAAGAATTGGTCCACTGTAGCGCTGCATATATAATTAAACTTACTAAATTCTACTTGCATACAATTTACCCATAATATTCTAAAAAAAAAATTACTCACTAAAAAAAATTACTCTCACTACAGCAGCCATGTTCGCCATTTTGTGTGTTGTGTTATCACGGATATCACACACGCGTATCAGAAGAAAGAAAAAAGTACAACAGTGAATAAACATACAAACACATTTATTCACAGACAAACCTAAAAGGGAACACATGTAAGGTGGTACACAAGATAATAATATATAAGTAAATAACAAACATAAGTACTAAAGGAGGAATACATTAAGATCCCAAATAATATGAGAAAGCACACATTTTGCCAGGGTCGGATATAGAGAACTATGCGTAAGTAAATGTTACTTATTTTGTGTTGTATGTTTCTGAGAGTCTATGCGACTGCTATCAGAAGATGTAACCTAGAGGTAAAGCCTTTAAGAGTTTGGGAAGGCATGCTGGACGAAACGTCTGTCTGCTTTGAAAGACATGCCAGACAAAGAACAGTTATGTTCTTAATTTTCCACACATAGGCAGAACAAGTTTTCTTAACTTCCAAACAGGAGAGTGCATTCTCTACCATTGGCCATGAACAAATCCAATTAATTAATTTTATTTTTAAAAGTGTTTTATTTACGTATTTTTAACTACATTTTTTATTTATTCAAATCTTTTCATTTTTAAAAGTGTTTTATTTATCTATTTTCTAATTAAAAAAAATATTTTATTTATTTAAATTTTTTTTTTAATCTATTTTCCTTCTTTTTTTTAATTTTTTTTATTTATCTGCTTTTTAATTTGAAAATTCACTATTGACAATATTTGCTTTAAAACATTTTCTCATTTGTTTAGAGCCAGCGTAACAAACTGAATTGTTTTTGTTTTGTTTTTTGTTTCATTAGAAAAAATGTCTGGATATATTCAATTTGAGAGCAACTTCCATCATGGAAAAGTTTTTAAGAAACCATATTTGAATTGACAACACTGTATTGGTGCCCTTGTGAATATGAGGAAGATCCCAAATGCACAATATACTGCTTTCTATCACCTGACACTCGAGGGTTGGCTGAGCACTGTAGGTCACCTTTGAACTTCACTACAATTCGACAAATGCCCCACTCTCCTTCTCAATTATTTATTTTTTTGTTTTTTGCAATTCGATCAACATCAACATTTTTCAAATTTTGTCATCTATTTCTTGACCCTCGTTCTTCCATTTTACTCATCCCCTCACCACCACAACATTAATCCTTACTTCCTTTTTTCACCCACCCATCTATACGAATAACCTTCCTCCACGATAGAAAATATTGTACAAAAAAAAAAGCAAAGTTGTTTCCTAAATTAATGTTGTCTGTGGTTTCCTTTTTAGAAATTAATCTTCATGTACAGGGTGATTAAAAAGACCACCCATGGAATCGTTAATAAAATTCACAATCCTTTCTGCAATCCAACCATATTAGGTACAAATAAACTTCAGTCTAAGCCTGACTTGTCCACCAAGTTTCAGTCATGAATGTCCAACAGTCTTTGTTATATACAGGGGCACTTTGGTGATCGTTTCATCAGCAGGAGGTGCGATCCTGACTAGGATTCAAACTCATCAGATCATAATTCCCCAGAATTTTATCTGTGGGGTTATCTCAAAGATAACGTTTGTCAAAACAATCCGCAGACTATTCCTGAGCTGAAGAGGGTCCTCACGGCTAAAATCAGGGCAGTGACAAGAGAGGAGTGTGTCGGAGTTATTGAAAATTTGCATGTCGTATCTAGGTATGTTTATCATTGAACAGAAATAAATTAAGACTGTTGGACTTTCATGACTGAAACTTGGTGGACAAGTCAGGCATAGACTGAAGTTTATTTATATCATATATGGTTGGATTATCGGAAGGGGTGTGAATTATATTAATAACTCTACGAGTGGAATTTTTAGGGGTCATCCTGTACCTGTATGTATATATATATATATATATATATATATAGTAATCCAGGTAGGGTAAAAATCCACAGGGTAGAAATCCAAAGGGAATCAAACCGGGCTTATAAAAGAGTGCTCAATAAAATATAGAGCTGGATTTCACCGACCGGGTTGGATCACAAAAAAACTACTGCCTGATGAGACCTCAGCTCTTGATAGCTGTAGATCGATAACATCGACATGCCAGTGTAGCAGACTTTGTACATGTTTAAATAAAAAGCATTCACTAATATATATATATATATATATATATAATTAATTTATAGCATGTGGTTGGATTAAACTAGTTCAAAGCAGTTCTCAGTTTGTTGAACCGTAACCTTCAAAAACTAAATCTACTAATCTATCAAGTAATTAGATGTGTTTTTTGTAATAATCGAACAATAGAATTTTTTTAACAAATTGCTTCATCTCGGCACCTATAGTTTTCTCGTTGGTTTTATGTAAACCCAACATTCCTAATCAAAAATGTAACCTATACCTGGAGAAAATAAGAATTTAAAAATATGAATACAATAATATATTAAAACAGAGAAATGAGCTAATTTTGAAATGCTGACACAGAAACAAATTCAAAATAACAGATCGGTGAGCCCCCTATATATTTTCTCCCTCGAATTAGAATGGTATTAGACTATAACTACATAATTATAATTGTACATTTACTTTAATCAAATCAAGAAAAACCTTAAATACAACATATATTAAACTTAAGTATGTTTTTGCTACCAAATAATTTAATGTATTTTTCCTTATTGAGCAATAGAATTTTTCTAACAAAATGCTTCATCTAAGCGATTCTACAAATATAAATTGAACACATTCCGTGTTGAAACTACTATTTGAAACAAGTGTTTTTTTCCATTAGAGGTCAAGTTGGAAGTTAGGCTGACGTGTATCGGAAGTTACGTCATGGGAGGAAGAATGTGGGAGAAAAAGCTAGAGAGTTCCTGCCTCTGGGGAGTTTGGCATCAAAATAAGCGGACACTATTTTCTAGGCGTTCATCACTCTACACAGGTGCGTGTGTGTGTGTGTGTGTGGGGGGTGCAGTTCATCTAGATGTAAATTTCTCTAAAGATTACTGCAAAAAGTAAACGAAATCTCAGAGCAAATAATGAAGTTATTTGTTGCTCTTTTTAATTGCTTCTATCATTTCAGCCATGAGGAGAAAAAGGGAAGACCATCTCTACGACTGCTACTGTCACCACTTCTGAGAGACAACTACAATGTGTTAACGAGAGAGACGAACAGCTGTTTCTCGCAATGAAGGGGATGACGTGGGGATCAAATCAAAGGGGATGACGTGGGGATCAAATCAAAGGGGATGATGTGGGGATCAAATCAAAGGGGATGATGTGGGGATCAAATAAATCCCCTATGCTATGTTACAAACTGATGAACGGACAAACTTACGAAAGAGTAAAAAAACAGACCGACAGACCAATGGCTGGATAAATGTAACCCCTTATAAAAA
This sequence comes from Sepiola atlantica, assembly GCA_963556195.1. Lineage (NCBI taxonomy): Eukaryota > Metazoa > Mollusca > Cephalopoda > Sepiida > Sepiolidae > Sepiola > Sepiola atlantica. The sequence goes on from OY744535.1 coordinate 30,209,156, forward strand.
GTAAATTTGTATGAATCAGCATCATACAACTTTTGTGACCGGCTCGATTCTGTTGTTGGCATTAGCTTCCCCCGATTTTTTCTAGAATCAGGCACTTACAAGAGGAAGACCACATGAAGGTTGCCAACATCCAGAAGTGAAAGTGGTGCTATGGGACCAACTGGATTTGAACTCGGCACACCTAGATCGTCAGTCCGCATCATTATCTACTTCACAACTGCCACCTCCCATATTGAACGATGTATTTATTTTAACCGTCTCTTCACCAACTTTGTTCAATCTGACCGTCTAACCATAAAAATGCAATTTCAAACTAAAGCATGACAGACCAACAGATAAACGTTAAAATATCTATATATTAATACAATAGCGTGTGTGTGTTCGCGTGTCATGCTTACATCAAAGCTCTGCGCATGCGTGCAACATCTAGATTTGGAAAAGTATTCAAGTAACCTAATTTTCGTAATATTTCCGAGTATATCCCTTTGGTGCAACGGTTAGTGACGTAGGATTTTGACGTCGGCCCGACTGGTTTATAGTTCGATCCTAACCAACCTCTACAATTTTTTTTTACATCGAAGGGGGGTAGGGAGAGGACGACCGGGAAGACACATATTAATACGATAGCATGTGTTTTATTTTGTGTGTCACACTTACATCAAAAGCAACGATCTTCTGAATCTTTGTATGCTACTCGGGAATTGGAGTTAAATTTAATTTAATCTAAAGCATTTACAAAGTAAGGTTTAGTTGTCGAAATATTACCTTCACTAGAAATATTGTATATAAAGAAGTTTTGTAAATTGTTTCATGTATTGTTCATTTTTTTAAATAAATATACAAGTTCAAATCTTATCATATTTTATTCAAACATGTATAGGTTAGGAACAAGATAATTAGTATTGAAAACAACATTTCGTGTAATTTACACGGGTCCCGCTAGTTAATTAATAATATATTAAACATGAGAAGTGAGCTAATTTCACGAAGCCAGCACAGAAACTAATTCGGGGTTCGGAATTAATTACAACCTGGAAGTAATTACAACTTGAAATTAATTACAACTTGGACTTAATTTATCAATTTTATTTGTTATTCAACTAATAAATCTCATTTTATTTCTTTCATTTGCAAAATTATATTGTACGAATTAAAAAAAAAAGTTTTATTTCATTTTATCATCAAGAATTTATAAAGTCCTACATTAATCATATTTTTAAAAGAAATGTGTAAAGTCGTATATTAATCATATTTTTAAAGAAATGTGTAAAGTCGTATATTAATCATATTTTTTAAAGAAATATGTAGTATATTTTATCATTTAAGAAAATTCGTAAAGTATATTTATCATATTTTTTAAAGAAATTTGTAAAGTAAATTTATATTTAGGTTTGTAATTAATTCCAGTTTGTAATTAATTCCGTCACCCACAAATTCAAAATAACAGTAATGTATGGATGCACCTAAAAATGTTATTTGAATTTAAGATGCCGGCACGGAAACAAATTGAAAATGATATCACAAATTTATGGATGCACCTAAAAATGTTATTTGAATTTAAGATGCCGGCACGGAAACAAATTAAAAATGATATCACAAATTTATGGATGCACCTAGAAATGCTATTTCAAATTTAAGTTTGACAAACCGGCGATTTAACATTACTGGAATTATTTTTTCAATTGTTATTAGGTTGTAATTAATATGTATACAAGCTTTAACATGTTTATTTAAATTAACTTGGATCAGTTAAATTGACAATACCATAGATGTCGGAGAGTAAAAGTGGAACAAAGACATTTCATTTATTAATAGTATGCCTACAACAAACTATGAAGACAGTGAAGGAGACATCAGATTAAACATACAAAAAACATTGTTCCCATACAACAGAAGAATCTTGTGTTCACAGGGTTTTTGGCGTGCATTGGATTATTAATGTTGAATATATATATATATAAATATATATAAACAATGGTATGCTAAATTCCAGTGACCAAGTCTTTATAGCGTTCTCGCTTGTCAATTGTTATGTGAATCTATTAATATTCGGCTCGCGACATAATAGATACTTATACATACAATGCGAAGCAGAGAACGTGGAATGAATAAGAGAGAGACATGGTTGATGTTTACGCTTCAGAGACCTTCTTCCAAGAGAGCGATCTTCGTCAGCATTCGTTTATATATGCAAGAGAAATATACAAAGGGAGATAATTATACAATGTAAGGGAGGTAACTATGATACATTGTTGTTGTTTCTAAATGTAAGATACTACACCCTCTCTCCACCTTAATTAAGCGTACGCGTGTGTGCGTATGATAAGTGGAGGGAGTACAGTCCATTCATTTTTTCTTAGAATTTAGCATACCATTGTTTACTTATATATGCTCTGGTGTTAAAAGTTAACATTCATTGAGCTTTTACCGTGAATAGTTTTGGTCAATTTAAAAATATATATACACAAATATAAATTTTCATACACTTTATATGAATATATAGGTATTTAATAAGGCTGTTTGCAATGCCGAAAAAACGGAACGATGAAAGAAGGGATGATTGAAAAAAATAATTAGAGATAATATATGCGAAGATCCCATGATGGCTATCATATTTGAATGCATCCAAATATAACATCCATCTTGGAACCTTTCTTCTCTGAAAACGGAAAGAGCCTTTCTTTTTGAAAAGGAGAGTGTTTCTTACGAAATATATAAGATATAATATATATATATATATATATATATCTTCCACCATCCCATTCTACAGGGTGGGCCAAAATAAGGGTCCTATCTTTAAATTTGAATAACTTGAATTTGAATAACTTCCACAAAATAAAAGTTAAACTCACCAAACTTTATGTGTGTGTAGACTGACCCTTCCGAGATTTTTTGAAATAAACAAAACAAATTTTAGCCGAAAAACACTTCTTAAAACTTACAAAAACTAAAGTATTGTTTTTTACACTGTTTTGAGTTTTTTAAGCAAAAAATAATGTTTTCTAAATGAGGGTACGTTCCTTAGGGCTAATACGGCTCATGCTTGCTTCGGAAGGGGTCCTTTACTTATTCTAAAAAAAAAAATTTTAAAAATCAATAAATAAAAAAGTTATGAATTTTTAAAAATAGGACCCTTATTTTTGCCCACCCTATATTAACAGTAAGTGAAAGATTTACTGACAAATAAATAGATAATTTTTTTGAAGAAAAATATCGCATGCATCGTCTCTAATTATTTGTTTTTTGTTCATCTGTTCCGGTTTTTTTACTGCATTGCAAACAGCCTTATTAAATACCTATATACCTATTTACCAGCAATGCTTAAAGCAAACTACCAGACCCTTTTATATATTATATTTCTTATGAAGAGGTCCTTCATGAAACCCATACTCTAATTTCAAGGTGATTTAAAATTTAGGAAAATGTTGTGTTTACTTTTACGAGATGAGGAGGGTGAGTAAGCTATTTTAGAAAGGGAGATCACTCTGACTTAGCAACCAGTTTCTCCCCAAGGGAGATAACTCGAGTCCCGACACAACCACTATTACGTTTCACATGAGCAAACCTGTAAGATTATAAAACAGAATCAAGTGCGGCCATCTTTAAGTTAAAAACAAATAATACTCCATCAAATAAAATAAACAGTTATTCATGTTAAAGTAGTATTGGAGGAAAAGTGACAGTTTTGCTTTGTGTTCTTTTTTTTTTTCGCCAGGCTCAACTTTGCTGAAGTTTGTTACAGCCTGGCTCAACTTTGCTGAAGTTTGTTACAGCCTTGCTGAAGTTTGTTACAGCCTGGCTCTACTTTGCTGAAGTTTGTTACAGCCTTGCTGAAGTTTGTTACAGCCTGGCTCAACTTTGCTGAAGTTTGTTACAGCCTGGCTCAACTTTGCTGAAGTTTGTTACAGCCTTGCTGAAGTTTGTTACAGCCTGGCTCTACTTTGCTGAAGTTTGTTACAGCCTTGCTGAAGTTTGTTACAGCCTGGCTCAACTTTGCTGAAGTTTGTTACAGCCTGGCTCAACTTTGCTGAAGTTTGTTACAGCCTTGCTGAAGTTTGTTACAGCCTGGCTCAACTTTGCTGAAGTTTGTTACAGCCTTGCTGAAGTTTGTTACAGCCTGGCTCTACTTTGCTGAAGTTTGTTACAGCCTTGCTGAAGTTTGTTACAGCCTGGCTCAACTTTGCTGAAGTTTGTTACAGCCTGGCTCAACTTTGCTGAAGTTTGTTACAGCCTTGCTGAAGTTTGTTACAGCCTGGCTCAACTTTGCTGAAGTTTTTTACAGCCGGGCTCAACTTTGCTGAAGTTTTTTACAGCCTGATTCAACATTACTAATTTGTTAGGACAATCATTATTCTACGTTGTAGAATTGCAGCCATTTTTTTTAAAATGACGATTTTTTTCCCCCTTAATTTATAATTTGTAAAGATAAAAGAAAAAGAAATATAAATAAATTGTAAACAATTTTTTTTTTCAAAATGACACTTTAAATGTTTGTAATTATTGATCAATCAAGTATTTGCATTGATCTACAAACCTAGGCAGATGTTTATCATCGATATTGAAAATGTTGTTCATCTTTTTTGTATTCTTTATGTAAATGTTATACGGATCTGTTTCCAGATCTGTAGGATCTCATCATTTTTTTTAAAACATTTATTTATTTATTTATAAACATCTCGATCACCATTTATGGATCAAATCTTCAAATGTCTGGTAAAAGTCCAGAATAGTTAATACTTGAGAACTCATAAAAAATAAAAAAAAAAAAAAAACACACATAAGTTATGTAAAATGCATAAGAATGAAATTCTTTACCAAACTTTGCTAGTTTTAATGTGTGGAAACGATTTTTAAGACTTTTTACGAAATAAAAAAATCTTACGAATCGTTTCTACACTTAAAAAAAAAAAATGGCTGTTTCCACCCTTTTTTTAATTTAAATTTTTTTTTATTTACGAGTTCTTGGTGCTAACTTTTCTGTAATTTTACCGTTTAAAATATTTTTTCCACACGTTAACATTAGCCGGGTTCTGTAGAGATTTTTATTCTAATGCTTTTTACATAAATTATGTGTTTTAGGGATTTTTTTTGGGGGGGGGGCGGGAGTGGTTACGAATTCTCGAGTGTTAACTATTCTGGACTTTTATCCAAATGTCCCAATCATCACAGATGAGTGAACTTTTATTTTCTTTTGTTTTAAAAATTTATAATTATGATTGTCTTTCACCAACCATTTTAATTATGGGAAAGATAAGTTCAACAAAGGCTACCCGATGTTGCCCGGGAGGAGGGAATAATATTACATATAACATTCTTTGCGTTGCTTTTTTTACAATTACTACTACTACTACTACTACTACTACTACTGTTGTCCTCACCATTGCTATTTCTTTTTAGATTACGGCCGATATGTTCTCCGACCTTCTTCAAGTGTATTGTTCATCCATGGTGATGCTTTTCCTGTATTCAATGTTGTTGATTATTTAGCTATTAAATACGGAAAAAGCATCACTGCAGATTAAGAATAAATCTGAAGAAGGCAAGAGAGCACATCAGCCGAAATGTAGTCGGAAAATAAATAGCAATAGTGAGGACAATAGTCCGAAGAAATACAATGCAAAATGATAACTCGCCCCCAATAATTAAAATAAAAAAATATCACATATAACAAATATATATATATATTTTTCCCACCATATTACAAAAGTATATATGTATATATATAAAGAGGTGTACTAAAAGCGAACTTTTAGGAAAGGTAAAACCCTATTGTGAAGAGTATACAGCTCAATATCCATGATAGAGCAGGTAGAAATGAAGGAGAATGGAAAGGAATTAGAGAAAGCAAAAGCCAAATCAAAATTCAATTCAAAAGTTCAAAGCAAGGTATATTCCGCAAAAAGGCAATTTATTCAAGTTAAATTTTCCTTAAGCCAGGCTTTTCAAAGATCAAAATGTATATCAAAATGTATATCAAAATGTATATCAATATATATATATATATATATCAAAAATTGTATAATATTCTAAATGAATGAATTATTTAATCCATTTAGAAAAAAGGAGTCATTATTTTTCGGAATTTTAGGTAGCTTGCTTTAGTTTCGTCAGCCATGACCGGGTAGAAGTCTTGCATACATGTGGCGAAACGGATAAAGTGCTAAGTAATAATCAGTTCTAAGTGACAGTTTTCTGAAGGTTGAAAGTTCAATCCTCAGTGCGAGCGATACTAAGAATACAATTACGAATTACTTAAGACTCCTACCAAAAATACATTTCTAGAAACATTGAAAATTTACAGAAATTTCAAAGATATATTTCTAGAAACATTGAAAATTTACAGAAATTTCAAAAATACATTTCTAGAAACATTGAAAATTTACAGAAATTTCAAATATACATTTCTAGAAACATTGAAAATTTACATAAATTTCAAAGATATATTTCTAGAAACATTGAAAATTTACAGAAATTTCAAAGATATATTTCTAGAAACATTGAAAATTTACAGAAATTTCAAAGATATATTTCTAGAAACATTGAAAATTTACAGAAATTTCAAAAATACATTTCTAGAAACATTGAAAATTTACAGAAATTTAAAAATACATTTCTAGAAACATTGAAAATTTACAGAAATTTCAAAAATACATTTCTAGAAACATTGAAAATTTACAGAAATTTCAAAAATACATTTCTAGAAACATTAAAAATTTACAGAAATTTCAAAAATGACTTCTATGAGTATTGAACATTTACAGGAATATCACTACCCTATATTTTCAGGGAAACTAAAACAAAGGATCAAAAAGGAAATAAATAAATAAATCCATCTACAAATGGACAAAGAAAAATATAATTTGCATATTTCGGACTGCTGTCTTCATCTTGGTTGTTTTAGTCGTAGTTGTGTTTAAAATGGCCAAAGCATTGTTACCATAGCAACCACCAAGATGAGAGAAGAACAGTCCAAAACATGTAAATAACAACAATTGACCTCATCTCAAAAATATTCTCAAAGAAAAAATTATTTTAAAATTTATTTGATAAAAGTACAGAATAGTTAACACTCGATAACTCGTAACCCCCCCCCCCCAAAAAAAAATCCCAAAACACATAACTCATAGGAAACGTAAATGGCAGCCATTAAATATAGACATTGATTGTCGAGATTTTATAGAAGAAAATAAAAATGTTATAAATGTTAAAACTAGGCGAGTTAGATCGAGAATTTCATTTAATACGTTTGATATAAATTATGTGTTGCTTTCTTTTTGTCTACAAATTATCGAGTGTTAACTATTCTGTACTTTCACCATTTAATTTTAATAAGTTATTGGTGCTTGTGTACCGTAGGGCCGAAAAAAAAATGTTTATCTTTAATTTTGAAGAGTCAAATAAGGGGGAGATAACTCTAGTTTTAAACCATGCTTTATCTTAAAATGGATTTTAACTCTCTGAACTGGCAAGCTATTTTATATTTAACCAGAGATAATGGCAAACTAATAGACTGAATTTTACCCAGTGTAAAACTTTGATTCATTTCAAAAAGTTTATTTCCCTTGTTTCATGTTTTCCCCCTTTCCATTTAAGTATTTTTTTATTTTTTTCCTTCTTTAATAATAAATTTATTTTAATAAATCATTTTATTTCTCATTTGTGCCGAATGCGTTGTGATTGTTTTATTCCTAAATTATCCTTTTACGTATACATTGTTTTAACTTTATTTTAGGTAGTTTTGGTAGTTTTGTTTTACGGCATATCAACCCTTTTTGGGTTATTTAATGCCGAATCTGGTCATTATAGTAGAAGTTTTTATGCTTCAAGTTCTTTATATCTTCAAATGTTTAATCATCGTTTTTGGTTTGGTAGTTTTGTTTTACGGCATATCAACCCTTTTTGGGTTATTTAATGCCGAATCTGGTCATTATAGTAAAAGTTTTATATAATTTATATAATGCTGTGACTGCATAATGACCATTATAGTAAAAGATTTATGCTTCAAGTTCTAAAAATAAAATAAAAAAGGGGAGGGAGAAAGGGAGAGGGGCTGTTGTTTTTGTTTTTGGTTTTGTAGAACATAATTAAGTTTTACAAAAAAAAAAAAAAAAAAAAAAAAAAAAAAACGTCAATGTAGGTGAATTTCGTCTCAGGGAGCCACAGGGCAGCCTGATCTGGTATCACCAGCTTTATTTTAGAATAATTACAATAGTCAAATCTATTTTAAGTTAAAGCGTGGTTGAAAACTAGAGTTATCTTCCCCTTATTTGACTTTTCAAAATTAAAGATTAAAAAAATTTTTATTTTTGCCCCCTACGGTGCATAAGCACCAAATTATTTTTTTTTTTAAATATCCCAAATGCTTCGGAATCTTTGAGATGATGATTGCTAATTTGGATTATTCGAACTACCGTTCTTGGATGTTATTCTCACCAAACGTTTCAGCTAATATATCGTCCAACCTTCTTCAAGTGCATAATTTTGAAATCTCGTAGAAATTCCCGAATTCGACATAAACATTCTAGAGTTCAAAAAGATGCGACTGAAGATCGTCAGAGCTTACATCGGCTGAAACGTTGCGAAATAACATCGAAGACGAGAATATTAGTCCAAATAATACAATACTCAAAAATATTTGTAAAATTTTAATTTCTAATCGAAAAGAAAATGACAACTTTCGTTAATACTGCTTTTTTACAATGATCATCACCATTGCTGTCATTACTACTATTATTGTTGTTGTTATTACTACTATTACTACTACTACACTTCAGATAATGTCATCATCGAAGGCATGAAACCTCATGTCCCTTTGAATCTCAATTTTGTATCACAATTGCTGTTTTTCATGTTTTCTCTTTTTTTTAATTATTATTTATTACCTTAATTTTATTTGTGCATAAAAAAAATAAGAGCTGCTTTGTAAAAGTGTAAAAAATGTCCTTTAAGGACACCTCCCTAAAAAAATGTAAAAAAAAATGTAAAAAATGTAAAAAAAAAAAAAAAATGTAAAAAAAAAATGAAAAAATGAAAAAAAAATGTAAAAAAAAATAATAACTTGGGTGGAATTGATTTCTACTTATATGTGTGTAAAAAATGAAAAAACAAAAACGGTGATTACATTTAAAAATAAAAACTGAATTAATTTGCAATTTTCTTCTTTTTATTCATTTCTGGTCGTACCTACCCGACGTTGACCGGGAGTTTTTTTAACATTCATTTTTGTTCCATTAATTACCTCCCTCCCTCCCACTCATTTGTCTTTTCTCTTAATTTCTTTTCAGAAAATATTGATATTTTTGAAAAAAATAATTCAATGAACAGATATGTTTTTATTTTTATTAAATCGGTTTTGCAATAAAATGGCTCAGATGTCTTACGAAACGTTGAAATTTAAATTGTATAATAGTTTCACGTTTTTTAGTCTCATATTTTAATAATAACTAGCAGGACCCGTGTCCCGGAGTTGTCTGGTGAGAAAATAAAAGAATGGTCTATATCTATAAAATAGTAACTGTGTATGTATGTGTCCGCCTGATATTTGTGTCTTATGTTCACCGAAACCGTTGAACAGAATTGCTTCAAAATGGGCATGTGGACTACTGACCTTTCAGTGAAGGTCATAGGCTATATAAGAAATATATCACTTAATCGCTGGGGGTCACCGGGGGGACCCCTCCGCCCCCCCCCCACACACTGAAAACTGTTTTCCCTTTGATTCAAATAAAATTTAAACCATAGGTAAATGACCAAAAATTATGTTATTCCCAAAATTTCAGCAAATTTTGATAATATTAAGAGAGTCCCCGGGGGCACAAGCCTCCCCCCCTCCCACACACTCACTGAAATTTAAACCATAGGTCCACCGAAAATTTAAATAGATCCAATTTCAATGAAATGTATACCTTATTTAATACATATTGAATAAAAATTATTTATATATATATATATATATATATATATATATATATATATATATATAATAAATGTGAAGTGAGAGCTAGCGGGCGAAGGCAGCTAGTTTAACTATAAAAAAAATATCCACAAAAAAAGGAATCCCCCCCCCCCCAAATATTTTAGCTTTTAGAGTGGGGTATCACCTTCCTATATAAATACATTGAACATAAAATGATATGGAGGCATATGTGTTTTAACTAAGCTTATATTTTGTTTTTTCAGGGAGATCCTACAAAAAAAATGAAGTATGGAAACAATATTTAATGTTATAGGATACATTTTTTCTGACCCCCACCAATTTTTGTGTGTGTGGAGGGGGTGGGGGGAGGATTACATTTTTTGGTGAATTATAAGAATAGGTATCCAGAAATTTGCAGTTGTGACGTAAGCAGTTCAGACCATACGGAGAAAACCGAATCACGTTCCAATGTTTCTACACAATACGAACCGAATAAATCTAAAACTTAGCTTAGAGTTAGTGTAGATTATCTTAGTGCTAGGTTAGGGATAGCTTAGGGTAAAAATTAAAAAAAAAAAAAGTAGTTTGGCTGGTATTGTGTATTGTGGTTCAGTGAACCTAGTTAATATCTGTAATCATCACTTTTACTTAGCAAAACACGGGTATTTTCTGTCATGGTCGATTTTTTTTTCTCTAAAATTAATTTAATTAAAAACATCACAAAGAAATGTTAATCAGAAACACTAAAAAACAATGACAGAAAACTAATTTTGCTACTGTAGATTTGTAGCAGTTACATTTTCATGGACTATTTTCTTTACATGTAGGAACTGTTTCTATGCGGAGTGATTGATCTATTATCCAATGACAACAGTTTGTGTGGGATGTACTTCTGCCGAACTACTTACACATTCCCCCTATACCCCCGCTTCTAAAATGGACATAACTCTGACCTATAAAACAATTTGTTATTTATTTATCTTTTGACCAAATGTTTTTTATCTACAGATTAAAAAAAAAACAACAAAAATACATCTTACCTTTTTGTGATCATTCGTTTTCCAAGGTAAAAGGGATTGCATCACATGGACGGCGGCACCGGGGGGGGGGGGGGGGGGCTCAAGCCCCCTCACTTTTTGACTTGGGTCCCCCCACTTTACGGGCATCAATAATTAAGTTGATATGCATGTGTTTAAACGGCACCCCCACTTTTTAGGACCCCCCCACACACTTTTATAACTGTCCCGCCGGCCCTACATCATACCATTTTTTTTCAAAGTGCAGGTGTGATCAAAATGTATCCAGACTGAAGACATATTCATTCACCGTGTCAGAAATTAACAACAATAAATGAGACATCCAGACAAACCCAACACATTAGATCGATGGATTTTTTGAAAGTACTATATTTGCCCAACATAAAGGTTATCCTAAGGACGAATCGGTTACAGAAGCATGGATGTCTTGAATCGCAGGAAGATTGGCCGACCAAGGTAAACTTGGAAGCAAGTGATTGGATAAGACCGTACAGAGTGGAATTTGGAAACGACCTACTGAACCGTGAAGACTAGACAGTGAGTTTGCGAAATATCAAAATTGGTTTACAAATTACAGTTATTTAAGTGAAGCTACTATAGCAAATTTGCAAAACAATGGAAAAATCTGAATTTCGGTGATTTCTGATGGGAAATATACTATTCAAGCAAAGTGTTATTCAGACTTTTCTCCATTGGAAACAAAGCTGTTAAAAGCGACCAAAGATGCAAATATCAGCAGGCAATGTTTGGCCTCCGTATTTGGGGATGTGCAAGGTGTTTTGTTCATCGAATACCTTGAGAAAGGAAGAATCACCAATAAGGAATATTTTATAGCATTATTGGTGCATTTTAAGGAATAAATTTAAAAAAACAAAAACAAACACAAAAAAACGGCTACACATGAAGAAAAAAGTGCTTTTTCACCCAGACAATGCACCGTGTCAAAAGTCGATCACAATGATGGCAAAACTACATGAATTGTACTGAAAATTGCTTCCGCACCAACTATACTCTGCAGATCTGGCCCCCAGTGATTACTGACCGTTTGCAGACCACAAGGAATGCTCCAGGGAAAGATTTGGCTCCAGTGATAATGTGATATCAGAAACTGAGGGGTATTTTGAGGCCAAAAGACAAAGTATTCTACAAATAAAAAAAAAGCACCGAATTGTTAAAGAAGCATTGAAATCAGTGTATCATGTGAGAAGGAGACTATGTTGATGAATAAAGTCGAATTTCGCCTAAAAGTTGTTTTATTAGTTAGGCCCATGACTTATTGAGTGATGTGTTATGTGTGTGTCTATCTCCTCATTAAACTGAACTTTGATGATATTATTCAGAGATCCAAATTAAATGCCACCCGTTGAAGCGTTAATAAAATCCACACTCCTTTCTACAATACAAACATATTCGATACAAATAAACTTCAGTCTAGGCTTGACTGTTCACCAAGATTCAGTCACGAATTTCCAACAGTCTTTATTTTATCACCGTTCAATGATATCTGATAATTGATTTGGGCTGTGAAGACTCTTTTCAGTTCAGGAATAGTTTTGATATCTTCGAGATAATCCCACAGATATAAATCGGGGGGGGGGGGGGGTTATGGTTAGGTGAGTATGAAGCCCATTCAGTAGCACATATCTTACTGGTGAGACAATCACCAAGGTATACTTGCATAATATTGAACGGCAATAAAAAAAAGACTTGGATATTCATGACTGAAACTTGGTGGACAAGTCAGGCATAGGTTAAAGGTTATTTGTTTAAAATATGGTTGAATTGCAGAAAGAACCGTGAATTTTATTAACGATTTCCTTTACCTTCGCGTATAAAATTTGGCAGGAATGATCTCTCATATATATATATATATATGAAAATTATCCTAATGCGTATGAGGTTGCTTCTCTTGGTCAAGTGCGTGTTACCCATCCATGACCCATCGGTCATCCCAGCCTCCTAGGGTGCGCCGGATTTCTTTTGAAATTTAATACTTTTTATTGCTTTTTGCCATCTCCAAGAACAAAGTCGCGTCTGCGTGTGTGCGCGCGCCCGTATGCGTGTGGTCTAATCTTGAGTCTTGTGAATAGGTGAGCGATACATACACACATACACATAAATACGCACACACACACCTGCGCTCGCACACACAGGCGTGTGGTTATAGTGACAGAGAGGGGGATAAAGGTTGAATTATATACACATACATACATACATACATACATACATATATATATATATATATATATACACGCATACATATACACATATACACACATATTTGCAAAAGATAAGTTAATGCAAACGGTCCAAATAGATTTGAACTTGGTTTGGCCGATTTCATAGTCCGGTATTTAATGTGAAAATTTAATGTCTATTGTAAATGATTCATTTAAAAGCAATAAAAAGTATTAAATTTCAAAAGAAATCCGGCGCACCCTAGGAGGCTGGGATGACCGATGGGTCATGGATGGGTAACACGCACTTGACCAGGAAAAATGGCAAATAAAAAATAAAAAATAAAAGATACCCACACACCCGCAAACCCACGCATGCGCAAAAACAATAACAAATTCCTCAAATGAAACATTTGCTCAAATCGAAAGACATTTCTTCAAATGGATTTTCATATCTGATGAAAGCGGAACACCGCTTTAAACGCGTTATATAACATTATAAAATGGTAAAACAACAAAATAATAAATAAATGTTGAAAAAAAAGATTCTACAAATGTTAGTAGCCTTATTCCTTTACATATATATATATATATTATATAATGATGACTAGAAAATCTCTTTATATGTGAAAGGTTTCTTTCATTCCAGATGAGGTAGGTTGCAGTATATTATACAGATACTTATTTAGATACGTAAAAGCCAAGAGAAAAATTCTCAATTAAATTTTACTGTTCCTTCAGTAAACACAGCTTCAAACTATCCTGCCTATTCTCCTTCACACCGTCTCTTCGTCAGACTTATAAAATTCCCCTAACTTTAACCCTAACCCATGTTACATAAAATGACAATCGACCACTACACAACCACCAGCCAATACCACCCCCATATACAGATTTAGGATAGCTGCACCGACGCTGATAAAGTCTCCTCTCCAGATATTGAATTAATCAAGAGAAGATAACTCTACCGGAAGTGTTCTCTTTCCGCAGTGCTGATTACATCACTCAAGGCTTCTTGTATTATTAACTAGTTTTGCTTCTATACCAACCATTTTCGTTTTTTTTTTTTTTTACTTTAATTCACCTATCTACAATACAACAATATCTGATACAAATAGACTTCAGTAATGCCAGTCTTTGTTTTATTACCATTCAATAAGTAAGTAAATTCGTATAGAATCAACATGGTACACCTTTCTTGATCAGCCTGATTCTCTTGTAGGAGGGACCACATAATGGTTGCCAACATCCTTCAGTGAAAGTGGTACTGTGGAACCGGCTGGATTCGAACTTGGCACACCCAGGTTGTCAGCCCATGTCGTTATCCACTTAACCACGGCCATCTCTCAATCGACCATTTAATAATATACTACAAATGTACACATCTGTGTTGCAAGTTTTTTAACCCGCCTAATAAACCGGTATATCCGGGCCTTCGGTCTATCGGTTGTCCGTCCTGTGCAGTTCTAGGAGGTGCACCCTCCCAGGCTTTGCCTTCTCCCCCCTTTGAGAAGGGGTTAGTTTATTGCTAATCGCCTGAGGCGCCCTACCGGGGAATGCCGACGGGGCTGCCCAGGCAATTTTTAAATGGTCAGAGTGCTCAAATTCTCGAGTGCTGGTTTTTTTCCCACTTTCCTGACCTTGTGTCACATCTTACCTTGTGGGAGGAAGATAAATAGAAGCAAACCTGAATATGACTTATTTTGCAGTTCAGGGATAGTCTGGGATTGCTTCGATAGACATTATCTTTCAAATACCATTACAGATTAAAATCTGAGTAGGGGGGAGGGGAAGGGTCCGATTCAGGACCACACCTGCTACTGATGAGACGATCACCAACGTGTCTCCGTATATCATTAATTAGTGATAAAAAAAAGACTGTTGGACATTCATGACTTAAACTTGGTGGACAAGTCAGGCATAGACTGAAGTTTATTTCTACCAAATATGGTTGGATTGCAGAAAGGACTGTGAATTTTATTAACAATTCCACAAGTGGCATTTTTACGGAATAATCCTATGTATTCAAAAAAATGTTTTTAACATAGTTCACTCCAAACAAGGCAGGCTGCCACTGTAGACGTAAGGGGCTACTCAGAATTAGGGTGAAAGTTTTGGGTGTTACCATAAATTGGAAGCTGTGCAGCAAGATGTTTGTTCACATCAGTTTTAAATTTCTGCACGTCGGTACAGTAGGGGAAACATGGAGCAGGGAGGGAGTCCCAAAGACCGGCAGCATGATGAAAAAAGCTATTGGAGTAGAGGGCTCTCCGGCATTTGGGGGACCTCCACAGTGAATAGATCGGATTTAGCTGCAAATAAGGTCCGCAGTCTGCTCTTTATCATCTACTACTCCTTTGTCACCATGACAGCCGACATCTTCCTTGTAGGTCTCTTTGGTGCGGCCCATTTTGGAATATGGTCTTCAGGTTTTATCCTTCTACCTCATGTGGGATATTTAGCACCAGAGGCTAGTGATGCAGATGGACTGCACACAAAGTCTTATAAACTATGACGAGATGCCCCCAACATGTACTTGTTGAAGTGTAGACGGCCGCGTAGGAACCTCATCCTCACTTTTATCATCGTATGTGGCGACTATGGTGTGTCACGAGGCCTCTTCACACCGGCTCTACAGAGAGGGCTTCATGGAAACTCACAAAAGTTCTACCTGAAACGATTTCGTCTGAATCTTTGGAAGGCTTTTTTTTTTAGTTTAGGTCACTGAGCCGTAGAACAAACTGATGGAAGTAGTGGTCAGCATGCAGATGTCCAAACCGTTCAATACATTGTGGTTGTTGATTTTTGGATGTTTACATAACCCTCTCTTCTCTTTAATAGCTAACTTTTACATGGTTCTAGTCCTGCGCTAATATTTTGCCAATATACGAAAATGAAAAGCTTGCATGCATGGAAAAAAAAAGGAAAAGATTAGAAATAGTATTTTTTTTCTCTACGACCACCAGACAGATCAGACGTTGAAATCTGCGCTACTTGGTTCCGACTTTGTACTTATATGAAATTTACTTAAAGAGGCAATAAAAAGAAGTTTATTTTCATATGATATGAAGTTCAGGAATATTCTAGTTATATAAGTTCGAATCAGGCTGACATGAAAAGTGCTGAACAAGTTAGACAAGATTTGGAAATCAAGACTTCAGATCCACAGTTGAAAGTGTTTTGTTGTATGGGGCAGAAAGTTGGACTCTTACAAATGTAATTTGCAAAAAGCTAGATGGTACCTATACCAAAATGTTAAAAGCAGTACTAAGTGTCACTTGGAGCGCAACGATCTATATCAGGGGCGGACAACCTTTTCAGAGATGAGACTTTTGGAAGGAGATTGCGGGCCGGAGTGAAAAACGAAATCTCAGAATTACTATATTTTGTTTACATAAATAAATTGAACACAAATTGCATTGAACACTCTACAAATCTGATATTTTTTCTCAAGAGACTTCTGTATGTGATGTTATAAAAGGCGCCGACGAAGAGCCATTTTGGAATCATAAAAAATAATGACGGGAAAAGTAGCAAGTTGATCTAGCATTCGTTTTGACACACATCACATAAGTTCTGTGATTCATGCCCTTTCCTCGCCCCCTCTTTGCCTCTCTCTTTCTCTTTTTCTATTTTTATCGCTTAATAGTTAAGGAAAAATGAAATATACATGCATCATCGCTCGCTGATGTTTATAAATTTTTATCCCACTGTAAATCTTAATCGAAACCTACTTTTACGTCTACGTCACAAAATGATATTAGTTTTACTGGGATGTCCGCGAGCCGGATTGCAATAATAAAGCATAGCAGGGTGGCGGGCCGGATGCTAAGCCTTCGCGGGCCGGATGTGGCTCGCGGGCCAGAGGTTGCCCGCCCCTGATCTATATAGAGAACTGAGTAAAGTAACAGCAGTGTTCAAAGACAGAAGGTTAAGATTTATTGACCATATTTGGAGGAGGGAGCGAGAGTTAGCCAATTACTGATGTGGGAACCAAAATAGGGCAGAGAGGAAGGCCAGCAATTACAAATGTGGACCAGTTAAGAAATGACATCGGTTTGTCGACGGAAGAAATAAATATCGCAATGGAAGACTGTGAAATATGGAAGATTCAATACAACGGTGTCTGATTGAGCTCCAAATAACTAAGTTATCTCCCTTTATCATAGAACTCTTCATGGATATCATGTGAGATATCAGAGCTATCTCCTCTTTTTAAACAAGCCTACCATATAATAATAATTCTGACAAAGAACGACACAATCTATATACTATCAAAAAGTCATTGTTTTTTTAGTTTGTTCGTACGCAAATAGAAACTTATCATTGGTTGACAAAAAAGTTGTCATTTGGAAGGATAGGATAGCAAACAAACGATCGAAATGGAGAGCTGAGTAAAATAAAAACAGTGCTCAAAGACAGAAGGTTAAGATTTATTGACCATATTTGGAGGAGGGAGCGAGAGTTAGCCAATTACTGATGTGGGAACCAAAATAGGGCAGAGAGGAAGGCCAGCAATTACAAATGTGGACCAGTTAAGAAATGACATCGGTTTGTCGACGGAAGAAATAAATATCGCAATGGAAGACTGTGAAATATGGAAGATTCAATACAACGGTGTCTGATTGAGCTCCAAATAACTAAGTTATCTCCCTTTATCATAGACCTCTTCATGGATATCATGTGAGATATCAGAGCTATCTCCTCCTTTTTAAACAAGCCTACCATATAATAATAATTCTGACAAAGAACGACACAATCTATATACTATCAAAAAGTCATTGTTTTTTTAGTTTGTTCGTACGCAAATAGAAACTTATCATTGGTTGACAAAAAAATTGTCATTTGGAAGGATAGGATAGCAAACAAACGATCGAAATGGAGAGCTGAGTAAAATAAAAGCAGTGCTCAAAGACAGAAGGTTAAGATTTATTGAACATATGTGGGGGAGGAAACATAGTTGGTATGTTAATTATTGGTGTGGGGAAGCAAAACGGGGAAAAAGGAAGAGAGGAAGGTCAGCATTTACAAATGCGGACCAGTTAAGAAATAACACTGGTTTGTTGACAAAAGAACTAAAGAGTGTGAAATATGAAAGATTCTAGCCAATGATGTCCGAGCGAGCTCGAAATAAGTTAGTTCAGGCGATTCTTTTATCCTATATGGTTCAACACTTATCAAGGCCAACAGTCACTGGAGTATAAAGGGTTAATGAGATGAAATGATTGTCAACAGAGAGATGAGGAACACTATGGTAGTGCTAACATTGATTAAAGGTATGAACTGCATTTGGTTACTTATGGGGTGGTTTATGACAAGAATTTGTTGAAGTTATAATCAACAGGGAAGCAGTCCCGCGGTAATGTGTTCCATAGACGGAAAGCCCTTGCAAAGATGTTTTGCCCATGGAAATTCCACCTGATGCCAGGCACATGGAGGGAGAAAGGAAAGTCACTTTCTGTTGTGGTAATAAGTTCTTGCTGTAAATGTCTTACAGGGAAGAACCCAAGATTGGAACTCAGTTGAGCACTTTCCATGGAAATAATGAGAGAGTAGAGAGAGACTAGCAACGTGTCTTCTGTGAAAAAGGGGTTATAGGAAAGAAAAGAGCGACATACTTATGATCCATGTTGAAATAAAAAGAAACTAATGACTGAAAAGAAAGGTCAATTTTTTTGGTGAAAGTGTGATGCATTTAAAAAAAAATTTTTTTTAACATGATTCACCCCAAACAAGGCAGGCCGCCACTGTAAACGTAAGGGGCTACTGAGAAAAAAGAAAAGGGGAGAAGGTTTGGGGGTTCAGCTTAAATTGGGATCTGAGCAGCGAGATGTCTGTTTACATTAGTTTTAAATTTCTGCATGTCAGTACTGTCGAGGAAACAGGGGGCAGGGAGGGAGTTCCAGAGGCCAGCAGCACGAGGAAAGAAGCTATTTGAGTAGAATGCTCTCCGGCATCTGGGGACCTCCACAGTGAATGAATGAGATTTAGTAGAATGTCGAGTTAGTCTAGTGAATTTACGTCGAGGGAGCACCAGAGTAGCCAACTCATCGGAGCATAATCCATTGAAGTATTTGTAAAACAAACATAAGGATGCTACATTGCGGCGATGGGACAGGGACTGGAGCTTAGCTGACAGTGAGAGACTTATTAGGTTGGCGACTCTTTTTTGGACTTTGTCAAGGAGGGAGAGACTAGTAGATGTGGCAACAATACTCCATGCATGGGTGGATGGTGGCTTTGTAGAGATACAGGATAATGTCAGGTGTAAGGAGTTTACTAGCACGGTAGAGGGAGCCAACCTTCTTTTGGCAGCCTTGGCAATGTCTTCAATGTATGTGTTCCAATTCATGTTACCTGTGAAGGTTAGGCCGAGGAGTTTGAATGATGAACTCTAAGGTAGGGTGTTATTTGCCATGACAATCGGTGGTTGGAGAGGCTTCTTGTAGTTATTGAAGGAAAGGAGCTTTGTCTTTGCGGCATTAAAAGTTACCAACCATTTATGACCCCAATCCACTACAGCCTGGAGGTCATTTTCTAAAGATTCAGCCATTGCCTCAGATATGATAGCGTCTGTTTTGCCAACATGGCGAGAGTAAAGCGTGGTGTCGTCAGCAAATAAACCAATCTCAGACACTATGTCATCAGGGAGATCGTTTATATAGATCAGGAACAACAAAAGGTCCAAGAATAGATCCCTGGGGTACACCAGCATTTATGTCATGTTGCTTAGATGAACGGCCATCGAGGACAACCTGGATTTTTCTTTTGTTTAGGAAGGATCTAATTATATTAAGTAGTTGCCCAGTAATATCATATGAGCGTATTTTCAGGAGAAGCCCTTTATGCCATACCTTGTCAAAGGCCTTGGATATATCAAGCGCTACTGCCCTAGCTTCACCTGCTTTGTCGAGTGTATGATACATGCGTTCAGAGATGACCGTTAGGATGTCTGCAGTAGATCGTGCTTGTCTAAATCCATACTGGCAGTCAGATAGAAGTTTAGCATTAACTAAGTGCCGTACTATCGCTAGATTGATTAAGGATTCAAAGATTTTGGCAAAGATCGGCAGTAGACTTATTGGGCGGTAGTTCTGAGGGTCGGCTCTATTCCCAGAACTCTTGTAGACTGGTACCACAGAGGCAATTTTCCAGCTATCGGGGAAGCAAGATTCGGCTAGGCATTTATTGTAGAGTTTGGAGAGGACAGGGGCCAGTTCAGCAGAGCATTTCTTTATTACTATTACAGGTATAAGATCAGGCCCACAAGCTTTAGAGGTGTCAAGGTTTTTTATGATGTCTCTGAGCTGGGATGGGGTGATGACCAGGTTATGAAGTGTGGCTTCGGTCCGCAAAGGTAATTCAGGGAGAGGGTGGTTATCTGAATCTAAAGTAGAGTTAGAAGCTAAAACGCTGTGCAAGTAGTTCAGCATTATGGGAAAGTGTGATGCATTATGGGTAAGTGGTTGGGGGGGGAATAAAAGCAACCACTATTGGTGCGGAGAGATAACAATCTTCTTTCACTAAGTTGGTCATGTAGCATCGCGTTGAGAATCATCAGCAGCATATTCAGTTTAACGTCTGTTTTACATGCTGACACGTATTGGACGACTTTTTCTATCTCTGTTTAGGTCTTTATTTATCCCTCTTTCTCTCAAGATAATTTTTATCACTTCCTCCTGTTTTCCTTGGCCTCTCTCTGCCGACTGACCTGCTATATGAACTGTTCTACATCTACTAATCCAAGAACTTTCATCCACTTTTTTAACATGACCATACAAAGTCTTCTGTTTTGCATATACTCTAGAGTAGAGAGAAAGAGAGCAAAAGAGAGAGAGATAGCAAAAGAGAGAGAGAGAGAGAACAAAAGAGAGAGAGAGAGAGAGAGAGAACAAAAGAGAGAGAGAGAGAGAGAAAGAGAGAGAACAAAAGAGAGAGAGAGAGAACAAAAGAGAGAGAGAGAGAACAAAAGAGAGATAGAGAGAACAAAAGAGAGAGAGACAGAGAGAGCAAAATGAGAGAGAGAGAGAGAGCAAAAGAGAGAGAGCAAGAGAGAGAGCAAGAGAGAGAGAGCAAGAGAGAGATAGAGAGCAAAATGAGAGAGAGAGAGAGAACAAAAGAGAGAGAGAGAGAACAAAAGAGAGATAGAGAGAACAAAAGAGAGAGAGAGACAGAGAGAGCAAAATGAGAGAGAGAGAGAGCAAAAGAGAGAGAGAGAGAGCAAAAGAGAGAGCAAGAGAGAGAGAGCAAGAGAGAGATAGAGAGCAAAATGAGAGAGAGAGAGCAAAATGAGAGAGAGAGAGCAAAAGAGAGAGAGAAAGCAAGAGAGAGAGCAAAATGAGAGAGAGAGCGCAAAAGAGAGAGAGAGAGAGCAAAAGAGAGAGAGAGAGCGCAAGAGAGAGCAAGAGAGAGAGAGAGAGAGAGCAAAAGAGAGAGAGAGAGCAAAAGAGAGAGAGAGAGAGAGCAAAATGAGAGAGAGAGAGCAAAATGAGAGAGAGAGAGAGCAAGAGAGAGAGAGCAAAAGAGAGAGAGAGAGCAAAAGAGAGAGAGCGCAAAAGAGAGAGAAAGGGAGAGACTAGCAACTTCTCTTCTGTGAGAAAAAGGCTGTAAAGAAGAAAAGATATCACCCCCACTAGATTTCAAAGTCGAGTTTGTACTGCTTCAAGGAAGGAAACGGTGCTCTGTGCAGCACCTCTCCAGATGTGGCATCTTAGGATGCTTCTGATCCAAAAGTCCACAACAGATCAGTTAAAAAAAAAGAAAAGGAAAAAATGGTGTTTCTTGTGGTTAAAAAGTTAAATAAAAAAATAAATAAAAATCTCATGTCACATGATTAAAGAGAAAACAGAAGAAAAAAAAAGCAAACAATTATTTTTCAGTTTTTTATTCTCTTTAAAAGTATAGTTTATTTTCTTCCCTTTTTTTTTTTTCAATTTTTTTGTTTAGTTTTCATGTCCTGTGTTACAGATATTGTTTTGTTGTCCAACAGCCGATTCAATTTTTTTAAGTGGTAGAATTGAGGTCAACCATGATAAAGTCAAATAATAAAAGGTGAAAATACTAAAGACAATGAACCAAAGAATTTGATCAGACAATTTTTGTTTTGCGATCAATAAAGAATTTATCCTGATATTCCTTCTTCCCTTGAACAGTCATTCATACCATTGTATATATATATCTTTCCAAATATGATCTAAGGTTAAGATCGGATTCTAACTCTGCCTGATGAGATCTCAGTTTATAATAGCTGTTGATCGATAATATCGACATGCCAGTGTCGCAGATTTTGAACATGTCTGTGTGAATAAAAATAATTGTGTATATATATATATATATATATATATATATAAGTTTTCAGTTTGCAATACGCGGATTTAGTTAGTATTCCTAGGATTTTAACCCCTTGGAAGCCATAGTTTAGTGTTAGAATAGTACCACTTGTGGATTATGAGTTATCTCTCTTGGACCATTTTGGACATAAGAGTGATCTCCCTTCATTCGGGGTTTGACTATTTAAGTTGAGTCTGATAGAAAGTGGAACTCTTTGGTCTCTAAGACGAAAAGAGATTGTGTTGTTGTATTGATGATATAGACGAACGTGGCAAGCTTTGACAATTGGTAGCAGAGCGTAGTAACTAGGAATATCGAAGCAGGGAATGCTTCTCTATTGTTAGCAGTGGGGGCTGTTTCTGTGGATAGCTTATATAAATTAGTTTTTTTTTGCTTGCATCGTATTATTCATGTTGAATGTATGTGTGTGTGTGTGTGTTTTCTTTCTCGTGTATAAATGACTAATAGTTTTTTTTAATATATATATTTAGTTAGTTAATTAAAACACACACACACAAACACATACTTGTATGTACACACTAATTCATATGAACCCCAAGAAAAGATTGGATCACAACCATATCACTTAAAATGCAATAGCCAATCATTTATAGCATAGGGCTAACTTACTATGTGCATTATTTTGATTTAGTTGTCAATGAAAGCTAGATATTGCAGTTTTTTTTTACAATATTATATTATTAGAATTGTTTTGTAGTAAAAGTTAAGTGCTTGATATATATATATATATATATATATATTGTTTGGAAATAAAAAATGAGTACAGACTGTAATCTAGGTTTCTCCTACCTGGACGATTACCTCCCTTTTTACGAGCACTGAGGATAGCCACCCCCAAGAAATAAATGCTTTGGATACTTGAACATTATTATAAATATCTTCGTGGTCGACCGAAACAATGAGCTCTGTGAGACCTAAAGGCCTAATCATTGAGCTGAATTAAAACTGCAGTATTCACACGTATCTTAGAGATTTGGAGTGCTCCACTTTTTATATTTGTAGAGATCATTTCTCGTCTCGTTAAGATACAAGTAAAATATAAACATTTGATTTTCTTCTAAGTTTTCATTTTACTTCAGTCGAAGTTCTCAGAAATCAAGGGGCCCCTTTCCTGGGGCTAACACTTGATCTCTATATGAGACACATAGATATTCGCGTGTTCAATTAAACTTCTTCTTTACCTCTCAAATGTTGAGTCAGTAAAGAAGTGAAACATATTAATTTTCCTCTCTCCAATTGACCAGTTAAATATATTATAGTTTATCTTTCTTGTGGTCTTTTCTTGGCCTTGCCAGATTCCAGGAAAAGAATTCATCTGGTCTGGTGGATTAGTATTCAGCTTAGTGCTGTTACTTGAGGCAACATCACTTGGAGAAGGTGCATCATTCCTCGCACGAGCTAGTGTATAGCCGTGCCAAGGGGATCTTATTTGTGCTGTGAATATTATGTTATTTTGAATATTTGGTCAGGGTTTACTTGTAGGGGGAAGTATCCTCATGTCAGGTTGTCCTGACAAACCCTTGTACAGAGAGACCGAACACACTCGAGGATAGTGTCTAGTAGGTAATTCAAACTATGTGTAAAGAAGTTAGAACATTCATTTTGACCAGTTAAATATATTATAATATATCTTTATTAATGTCTCTTGGTCTTACCAGATTCCAGGACAAGAATTCATCTAGTCTGGTGGAATATCCAGCTAAGTGTTGTTACTTGAGGTAACATTACTAGGAGAAGGTGCAGCATTCCTCGTATGAGCCAGTGTATAGCCGTGTCAAGGGGATTTTATTTGGGCTTCGAATACTATGTTATTTAGAATATTTGGTCAGGGTTTACTTGTAGGGGGAAGTATCCTCATGTCAGGTCGTCCTGACAAACCCTTGTAAAGAGAGACCGAAAACACTCGAGGATAATGTCTAGTAGGTAATTCAAACTCCCCAGTAGGTAATTCAAACTATGTGTATGTGTTCTACAAAGTGGTTAGAATAATGTTTCGAGCTTGCAGCACAGTCAGTCAGTGTACATCATGGTTATTGGGTTGGCCCCCTTCGTGGGGAGGTTAATGCATTTTAATTTATATTTGCTTCTTTTTTTTTTAGGCTGCAGATCGTTTACACATTTAAATATATATCAATAATAAATGATAATAAATTGTACTTAGCTCAACAAATAACTGCAGTTTCACTGTATTACCGATCATCAGTCTGGTCTCTAACATCTGGCATTACTCAAAATAGTGTATAGTAGGCATTCAAGTGTGTGCGTGTGTGTTTTGATCAATAAATGAGCTAAAATTAAGTGTAGTAATACATCCGTACTTCAGTGGTTGTCGTCCAACAAAAAGTAATTTGATAATATAATAATTTGATAATATAATTATTTGATGATATAATTATTCATATGAATGACTGAACAAGGGTGAAACATTTGGGTAACCCTAACTCTTCCCAAATATGTATGCACATATATTTTTAACGGCACTCCAGAAAGACATTCGACTCTGAGTCAGCGAGCCGTTATTCAGAATTCACAACAGACAGCCGCAATAAATAGACCGTCTCTCCAGTCATAATTTCTTTTTAAAAAAGTCAAAATCTTTTCCATGTTAAAAATTTATAATTAAAACTTGCTGAAAGGAAAAGTTTTACATCTTTATTTTAAATAATTTCTTTTGGAAAAATAAGTAATCAAATAAGTGTTTGTTTTTTTTTTTGAAACATTCAATCATAGTGCTGTCGGATATCGCAGATGTTAAAAAAAAAAAAAAAAAAAAAAAAAAAAAAATTTTAAATCAATTTTTACTTTATATTTAATTTTCATTAGAAAAAAAAAAAAAAATTACCAGCAAGTTTTAATTATAAAGTTTTACATGAAAAGGGTTTTAACTTTTGAAAAATTATGACCGTTTAGTGCAGGAGAGACAGACTATTGATTGCGGCTTGCTGTTGTGAATTCGGAATAGCGGCTTGCTGACTCAGAGTCTAATGTTTTTTTTTCTGGAGTGCCCATGCAACATATAGTATTTTAAAAGAAATGATTTGTGTGTATGCGTTTGTGTCCAGTTTTGATATTCTGTGCAAAAATGTGATAAAGAATGTATACCCCCCCCTCCCCGACCATGCAAAAGCTGTGCATGTTGGTGGCAGACAACTTTTCATCCTTTGTTCACCAAAGGAAAAGCTGCACCTTTCTGTTATCACATTTTCTTAAACTTCAGAAAAAAATCAAATTTAAAAAAAAAAAAAAAAATTTTTTTAAATAAAAAGAAAAGTTCATCCTATTCAGCAGCAGCTCTGACAGTCATAATCCAAAAGAAAAAAAAAAAAAAAAAATTCTTTTAAATTAAAAATTCAATTTGTATTAAATGTCTTTTCACCATTTCTCGGTTATCATGAAGTCATTTTGATCAGCAACATCGATTAAAAAAAAATATGGTAAAAGTACAGAATAGTTCATACACGAGAACTCTTAAACCATACAATTTATATAAAACACATTAGAATGAAATTCTCCACTGAACCCGGCTATGTGGAAAATATTTGTAAGGATTTTTTTTTACTGTTAAAGAAAAAAAAAAAAAACCTTACAAATCGTTTCCACACTTAAAAAAAAAAAAAAAAAAAAAAAAAAAAATGGCGGTTTCTGCAATTTAAAAAATCTTTTTTGGTTCCTGAATTCTTGGGTGTTAACTTTTCTATAATTTTACAGTTTAAAAAAATCTTTCCACACGTTAAAATTAGCCTGGTTTGGTAAAGAATTTCATTTTAATGTGTTTTACATAAATTATGTGCTGTTTTTGTGGAGGGTTACAAGTTCTCAGGTGTTAACTATTCTGGACTTTTACCTAAAAAAATATTTATATTCACCTCTCCTTACCGTTCCACAATAATGCTTTTCAGAAACTTTTTTTTTTTTTTCGTCCGAAGAATTTCTGTGTAATACGACTTCCATAGTTTTGTTCTGTTCATCTGTTTTATGGCATACCAACCGTTTTAGGTTATTTAATGCCGAGACGCAATACCTAATATGGGCAAAATCCGTCTGGATCATTGTAGAAATTTCCTGGTAAAACACCTTGTGGTAGGCCTCCAGAGCGCTGGACTGATCATATCCACAGTGATGTAGAGCTTCCTTCGTTAAGATTGGAAAGATTGGCAAAACACTGAACAAAATGTAAGGATTGTGTATCCAGAAAGTGAGAGAAAATCCTTTACGGATCATGCAAGCACATAAAATTTTTTTTTTAAAAGTCATTGGATACAATTAATTGAACGCAGGTTGCTATTTTACCCATAGCTGGAAGGAAATTAAGGGTTCATACCTTTCTCAGCGGTATGAGTGCATACTTGAACATAATAGATCTGATAGAGTTTGGAATCAGCAGAGCCGATTCCATAGTCCACGGCTGTATCCATTACATCAAACACACATCCCCGTCTTCCATAGGATAGAGAGAGTCGTTTATAGACTCGACATTCACAAGATCCGGGGTAAGCCTTAGTTAACCATACCAGCTGATCTACCGATTGAGCTAAAGGAACTTTTAAGGCTGGTAGAAGATCAAATCTGAGCATGTTAAAAACGAACAAATTAAAGATCAAATCTAAACAAATTAAAGATCAAATCTGAGCATGTTAAAAACGAACCCTTCATCTGTTTAGTTTTTTCTATGATCGATCGGTATCAGATTTGTAATTTTTTGTTTTTTTAATGAACACTTTGGGATTGAGATGTTTTATTATTATTAGAAAAAGCACCGTAAACCATCATTGGCCTTTGACTCAGTTAAAATTTTCTTTTTTTTACATTATTTTTTTGTTAATCTGATTTGTTTTATGGCATATAAAACTTTTTTGAAGTTATTTAATGCCAACCAAAACATAACATTGTAAATGACTCATCGAAGACAAACTGCTATTTCGCCCATAGCTGGGTGGGGTGGGGTGGGAATGAAAGTGAGGTTCCATCCTGTTCCCTCCGTGCATAAGTAAGTGTACTCTATTTGAACCTGGACCGCCTGTTCCATAGTCCATGTCGGCAACTATTTGGCCACTTGCACTGAGCACCCCCCCTCCATTTTTTAGATTGCAATTAGTAACCACAATTGTTGAACAGAAGTATGTATATGGAAAAAAAAAAACCCCAAAAAAACTCTCAATATCGATAATCTTGCAAAAGACACTCCCATGTCTTTTGCAAAGATTATTGCACTAAAATTGGCACTGTTTAGAACAGCAATTGGAGTGATTGCGACAAAAAGTAACTGAAACTAATAAAATTTGCTCTGTCGAGATGCTAACTTCATAAAAATGAAGCGTCCACCATTGAAGAGTGGATCAAAAACAGCTTTAACAAATAGATGTATGAAAATACTTAACAGCCGGAGGACAGGATGGACGAGAGGAGAATTTGAAAGAAAGTGCAGAATGACGTATCAATGAGTGACTGGAATTACTGAACAATGACAATCTGAGTGGTTGCAATAAAAAAAAAAAATTAAAAAAGACACAACTGGGATTAAGATGGTAGAAATTCTACCCAAAAATTGAGAATAAAAAAAAAAAAAATTATGTCATCATATATTACGATGTAAAATATTTATATAGAGAAGATTCCAATCTTTTCCCAAAATTGCATCTTTAGAGATTTTAAAGGTTCCAATTTCTTTTATGGGTTTCTTTTTGTTTAATATTAATTTAATATTAATTCTTGTATAAAAAAAGTATCTAAAAATGAATAAGTTTTAATATATTCGCATTTTTTTTTTTATATATATAAAAAAAAAAATAGTTCTGTTCTTCGCCATAACCGGTTGATTTCATTGTGTGTGTGTGTAATATGAAGTTAAGTGCATTTTTCATTGTCATATTGTTGATATATAATATATAGGTACAAAATAGGAAAACGGACATAAGCAAAAGAAAAACTAGAAGCAAAAAGTGACTAACATAGAGGCATGATTTGATTCAAATCATGCCTCTATGTTAGTCACTTTTTGCTTCTAGTTTTTCTTTTGCTTATATTCTTTTATACCTATACATTTTGTGAGACACCCATCCGCTAAACACTATATATATATATATATATATATATATATATATATATATATATATATATATGACAGCTGTTTCATCATCGTCTACAACTCATCGTGTAGCTAGATGTAACAAGTGCATCCATGTCAAGAACGAATGTGATCAGCAGCATAGTACCTTATCCATTGTGCTAGGAAATATGTGTATAATATATATATGTATGTATGTATGTATGTAATCTGAGGCAGGAGCAATGTGATATAGGCACCGGAAGGTGGAACAGATGAACAAAGATAAATGAGAAGAGAAAATTTGAATGGAATCTCAAATCAATTTATTAATATTTCACGTTATAACAGATTAAATACCAGAGCAGTAAATAGAAAAATAGTTTACTGTCAAGCAATTTAAAAAGTTCCGGCAAAGGTATATATATATATATATATATATATATATATATACATATACATATATAAAAGGAAATTGTAGTTTACCTTTTCCGGAAATTTTTAAATGGCTTGACAGTAAACTTTTTCTATTTACTGCTCTGGTATTTAAACCGTTAAACCATGAAATATTAATAAATTGATTTGAGATTCCATTGTTCCACCTTCCGGTACCTATATCACATTGCTCCTGCCTCGGATTACAAACTTTATATATATATATATATATATATATATATATATTATACACATATTTCCTAGCACAATGGATAAGGTACTATGCTGCTGATCACATTTGTTCTTGACATGGATGCACTTGTTACATCTAGCTACACGATGAGTTGTAGACGATGAAACAGCTGTCATATATATATATATATATTTGACAAATAAAGGATAAAATAAATCTGACGGTATGACATAAAATGGAATAGGGAAGATCTAAAACTCAAGAATACATCTCAACGTTTCACCCATCTGTTATAGGGGCTTTATCAAGAGTGTGGTCAACAAAGTAACAAATCTTCTTGTCTTTTACCATTTTTTCGACTTCACTCTTGATACAACCCCCGTGACAGTTGGGCGAAATGTTAAGATGTATTTTTGAGTTTTAGATCTCTCCTTTTCCATTTTATCTCTCTGTATGTATGTATGTATGTATGTATGTATGTATGTGTGTGTGTGTGGAACCATTCCTTCTCACTCACAGTCTGTGTGATTCTTTGGCCTGCTAATTACGTTTCCACAGAAAAGGTCAATAAAGAATGAAGATGACGCAGCATTTTTGATTATGTTGAATTTGTCTGACTTAGTCGACACGTCCACTTCATGAGTAGAGATGTCTACTTTGAAATTGTTCGAATTGATAGATATGGTAACTTCATGAAGATGAGATGTTCACCTTAATTAAATTGTCCGAGTTGGTTGACATGGTCACTTCATCAAAAGAAAAAAATTTTAAATTAAAAAAATAAAAATAAAAAATAAAAAAAATTTTTTAATTTAAAAAAAAAAAAAAAAAATTAAAAAGAATTAAAAAGAATTAAAAAAAAAAAAATTATTAAAAAAAAATTATAAAAATTAAAAAAAAAAATGTCTACCATTGTAAAGTTGATAAAAAAAATAGCTTTAAGAAGATGATATATGAAGATGCCTAAGACGCGGAGCAATAAGATGGAAGGGGAAAGATCTTAAAAGTGCAGAGTAATGACTTATCAATGAGTAACTGTAAATTGAATGCTTTTGTACTGTAAATAAAATATGCAAATAAAACAAAGTACTGATTTAAAATAAAAAGAAAAGGTGTTCTTAATAAAAAATACAGGTGCAACCCCGATTTTTCTGACAACTGATGGTCCGCCACCTCTTTTAATCCAGACAAAATCACGAGAAGAAAACTTCATAATCCCACTGCAGTCAGACGAGTTTACTGGGCGGTCAGCAGATGGCGTTGTGTGTAGCGCACCATAAATTAACTTGTTTACACTGCACCTGCTGGTGGTAATCTCCCTTTTATTTTGAGATTATATCTTAGTTTGCTTAAATTTAACCCTATTTATGGTTTCACAAGCAAATTCAAGTGGCAGCCATATTGCTACAAGTAAACACCTATTTTCATCAACTGAAGAGTTCAAGTTTCTAGCAATCCCGGGTTAGGCTTCGAGAGATGGTAGATGCATAATTCTTGTTAGGGTTGTGTTGATGAATTATTAACGTGAAATCGGATAGTTCGGCAAAACGATTAATGCGGCAACGCTCTGGAACCAAAGGCTGCCAGAAAATCGGTGTTGCAACTGCAGCAGAAATTTAATCACATAAGAAATAATATCTTATCGGAAGATAATTACTTCTCAGCAGTAGGTTTGGTCTCCCTAATAATGGTACACGTTAAAAGGAATTGGATAATACTAGGTCTTTCTTGATGTGGATACGACAATCTCAAAGTCGTTAAGATGCTGTCAAGTAAGTGGATGTAGCGTGTTCTAGCTTTATCTAAAAGTACTTACCATCGTTCGGCAATAGTTTAAAGCCAGATCCACTGATATACACGCACATGAGTCGATTATAAGATTATTTGTATATATATATATATATATGTCTTTAATTCTGTACAGGAAGATTATCCAATTCCTGGAGTTGCCAGAATGGCTGCGGACATTTTTTTTTTGGGGGGGGGGGTCTATTATTAGCTGCTAATAAAGAGCAGTTCCTTGCTCGGCTGAGTCTTTCAATTGAAATGTTAAACGAAACGCTGATTGTTAAAACGTATGATACCCCTCGGCTCCTGTGAAGATGACGTCTATCCAGATCCTCATGGCCTCGGCACTGGGGGCCACTAGGTAATATGTACGGTCGTATGTTTTTACACAGAATGTCAGCTTAGGGTTGGGGCTTTTCACCGTGCGCAGGTGGTCTACATAGACCTCCTCTATGGCTTGAAAGTAAATGCCGCCCCGAGCTTTGGTTTCGTTCCGGTCGCTATAATAGAGTAACGATCGCTTGATTCGGTCAAACAAGAACCAGCGTTTGTTCCACGTTTTAAACTTGTTGCCCATTTTCTGTAGATAGCCACGGCAACTTGTTGTCGTGACAACGACAAACGAACAAGAGTCCAAATGGTGACCTGCCGTCTCGATGTGTTGCCGCAGATCAAAATCCTTGTTTCGGATGGGGAGGTACCGCGTTAGTGGACGAGCCTGGAAATAATTACAAAAAAAAAACATGAATAGAGCAATATGAAAAGCAGCCAATGCAAACACAAGATATACAAGGTCTGTCTAAAAAATATTCAGCCATTTATATATAAAATCAGCAGGGCTACCCAGCGTTGTCCAGGGTCCTCATTTCTGTAAATTACACAGATTATAGAAAAAAAATGAAAGTTAAACAAGCCGCGCATGCGTGGTCCCCCTCTGTATGTGACTCGATGTGGCGAGTGTAAAATGCAATAAATTTGGGCAATTTGGAGCATTTTTGACCCCCCTTTGACCCCCTGGGGGAGCGAACCAGAATTTTTCTGAGGTCAAGGATTCTCATTTTATATCCAGAACAATTGCCTCTACATTTTGGCTAAGTTTCAGAAAAATTGAATGGATGGATCAAACGTTATGGGAGAAAAGGGTCAGTTTTTGCCATTTTGGGGACTTTTGACCCCCTGGGGGCGCGAACCATATTTTTTCCAAGGTCAGCAATACTTATTTTCTATTAGGAACAATTGCCTCCACATTTTGGCCAAGTTTCAGAGAAATTGAATGGATGGATGAAAAGTTATGGGCAAAAAATGTCATTTTTTGCGATTTCGGGGCCTTTTGACCCCCTGGGGGGCTAACCAGATTTTTTTTCAAAAATCAGAGAATGTCACTTTCTAACCTGACCAAAGTTACAACTTCATGCAAAATTTCAGAGAAATTCAATGGATGGTTGCAGAGAAAAATTCGGACGGACGGAAATGCCTCAAAACATAGGTCCCCCGATTTTATAAATCGGGGGGGAGGACCAATTAGCAGGGCTACCCAGCGTTGTCCAGGGTCCTCATTTCTGTAAATTACACAGATTAAAAATGAAAATTAAACTAAAAAAAACCTGTTTAATAATCTAAAATATTCAAGTTTATTTTGGGTCAAAATCAGAGGAAAAATACTTATGTCAAGGTTCGAACTCACAAACTTTGTAAGTATGGCATGCTAAAACAGATTGAGCCAATAATGAAATGACGATATTATTAACTACATAAACCAGAATAGACAGCTACTGCTTTTTTGGCTAGAGTTCTTTCTTTCTTCCCTCTAACTTCACTTTCTCCCCTTCTCGCTCATTTTCTATCCCTCCTTCTCCTTCTCCAGTTGAATGTGGTTCAGCCACTTATCAAGACGGTAGAAAAAGGGAGAGTAATAGCCACCTGTGGATCTAACAATATTCTGTTATTAAATTTGTTCCCGGTGTTATGGGTGACAGAAGTAGATGTGAAACTGAGAGTAAAAACTCCTCCGCCTTCCCTTACTTACGACTAATCAAAAATGAAATATCAATCAGGACTAAATATCAAAATATATTTGCCTTATATGACTGTTGAAACAGATTTAATTATGTGTATTTTATTCATGTCAATGAAATGGGGAAAACACAGTTTTTACTTTCTATATAAGAAGTTTAATTTTGTTTGCGTGTTCTCTTTAGAAATGAATATGGCACCACAAAAATGTTAATTGGCGAAACTTTTCATGGGAAATCTAATAGTGCGCAGAAATGTTTCGAAATCTACTCCATAAAATTAAGTCAGATTTTTACAGTCAGACCCAAATAACATTTAAACTGACAAATCAAATTTTTTATTTGTTATTGTTGTACCATGTCATTGTCAATGTAATAATGTGCTTAACTACAATTTCCTTAAAAAAAAAAAATGTTCCTGGCCAGAATATTTGTAATATGGACATTTTTCTAAATAAACACCTAAAAAGAAAAATCAGCTTACGTCATTAATAAAAAATCACAATTCACTATTTTCACTATCAGATAAACAATTATATATTTTTTTTTTCTAACATAAATATTGACATATTGCTTTCTTAAAATTACTTGCTTCTTGAACATCTGGGTAATTTTTCATTTATACAGTCGCTTTACAGTGCTATTTTACTCAAATGTTTAAGTGTCCGGGTATGCAAAATGTACAACACTAAAGATAAAAACAGTATTCCTCGGAAAAGCTACTGATCATCATCATCATATTCGGTTTAACGTCTGTTTTACATGCATGCTGACATACATCGGACGGCTTTAAGACATTGACTTCCAAACTACCATATCTCTGGCTAGGACTTTATTTAACCCTCTTTCTCTCAAATCCATTTTTATCACTTTCTGCCACGTTTTCCTTGGCCTTCCCCTGTGAATTGAGCCTGCTACCGTGTCTGTTCTACATCTACTTACCCAAGAACTCTCATCCATTCTTTCAACATGGCCATATCATAGAAGTCTCCTGTTCTGAAACACATCTTGCTATACTGTCCAGATTTAATCTTCCTCTGAGGTCATCGGAACTAAGCCTGTCTTTAAGACTCACATTACACATCCATCGTATCATTCTCATATGATTTCTCTCCATGCAACGCATGTCCTCAACCATCACTCACCAGGTTTCTACTATTATAGAAAACAACCAACTCAATCCCGTTTTCAATAGATTTAAGTTTACAAATTCTTACTTTAAAAACATTTCACCATCGAAAATATTAGCGTTTTGCTTCTCATACTCAGAGCAGAGAGAGAATAAACTACAAGACACAAATTCATGAATATATATATATATATATATTTTTTTTTTCTATGTGCGAAACGGTGTGTCAAAATGCACCAAAGTTTTTGAATTTGCGACTCTGTAGCCGTGTGGACGTTTTTAGTGTCTCAGATTTTCTTTCCAGCTTCTTAAAATAGAATTTAGGATGCTGAAAACGTACCTACGTTTTGAAACTTTAATATTATAAAATAAAATAAACTGAGTAGAGACAGATAAAATAAATCCTTCATTTTTGTAAATTTACTTACAGGGAAGAAATAAAAATGTTATGTATTTTACAGTTAACTAGTTCCACTACAATAAGTTACACCTTAACACTTAATACGTTAGTTTTTAAATTAATTACATTCATGCTGAGACAAAAATCAAATTTGCCCCAGTCGCAAAGGATTTCTATAACTACAGTAAAAACACAACATATACTACGCTTTCATCATACAGTGGTTGACGTCATAACTTCAAGCACAGATCGTACAACATTTAAATAAGAATGTACTTTTCTTAATGACCTACTTGTATATCTACTTCGGTTGTTTATGTTTTCAGCATCCTAAATGACCTTTTCATCTATTGAAACGCGAATGTGCGACTCTGTAGCCGTGTGGACGTTTTCAGTGTCTCAGATTTTCTTTCCAGCTTCTTAAAATAGAATTTAGGATGCTGAAAACGTACGTGCGTTTTGAAACTTTAATATTATAAAATAAAATAAATTGAGTAGAGACAGATAAAATAAATCCTTCATTAACCCGCAATAACAAAATTAATTATGGTTTTATAATAATTTGGTTCAATTATCCTGTATCTCTACAAAGCCACTATCTGCCCATGCATGGAGTATTGTTGTCACATCTGGGCTGGTGCATCATCCACTAGTCTCTGCCTCTTAGACAAGGTCCAAAAAAGAGTCGCCAACTTAATAGGTCCCTCACTATCCACCAAGCTCCAGCCCGCTGTCCAATCGCCGCAATGTCGCAACCTTTGTGCTCGTTTTAAAAATACTTCAATGAATTATGAGAGAGAGAGAGAGAGAGAGAGAGAGAGAGAGAGAGATCTTAAATAAAAAAATGCGGCATATTCATTCACATACTTTCCAAAAATTCAACAAACATTTTGTGTACGATCGTTTCTTAGACGATACGTTTTTTTATTGATATCAATTCTCTTCATCAGCACCGGGTATAGACATCAAGTTTGAAGCTAGAATATAGCATCAGGACTACAGTATGATTTACTCTTACTTATATAGTAAATTTGATAGGATGGAGAGAGAGAGAGAGAGAGAGAGAGATATGGTAATTACAATCCACTTCTAACAGTGTACAAATCAATGAGATCGAACATTCAATACAATAAGGGAAAGACAGACTGTCAGAGTACAGATATTTAAAAAACACACATCAATAGAAAAGAGATTTATACAAATTTTCTTAGACATTATTATTCGTGTTTCTTGTACAATTGTCGACCAAGGGAAAGGTCTACTTTATTCTCTTTCATGCGTCTCTAAAGAGGGATAGGTAAAGACCTGGCCAGAGATAGGTTAGTTTGGAAGTGAATTTCTTAAAGCCGTCCAACACATGCCAGCATGTGAAACGGACGTTAAACCAAATATTATGCTGATGATAGGGTTTCTTTACTATTAATCGAATATTTAATTATATGAAAAAAAACAACATAAAACTATTTCCAAATTTAAACCACAATATATGATTATGAATAAGCAATTTTGGAGTTGAATATTCTGTCAGTCAGACCCTGATTATGTATTCATCCGGGCAATACCAGGTAGGTACAGCTAGTCTCTTTGTCTCTCTCTCTCATATATATATATATATATATATATATATATATATAGTAAATGTTTTTATTCGAACATGCACAAGGTCTGCTACACTGGCATGTCGATGTTATCGATCTACAGTTATCAAGAGCTGAGGTCTCATCAGGCAGAAAGTTTTTTTGTGATCCGACCAGGTCGGTGAAGTCCATATATATATATATATATATATATATATCCAGACAGCATCTTCTCTTGCAGGCAAGTATTGTTGAATATAAGAGACAACTCATGTCTAGATATCCTTTGGTAGATCCTTTCAATAGTCCGAATTAGGATCTTAGTTTCGGATGTACTAACAAACAAAAACTCCATGTATTAGAAGCCCTATATATAAAAACCCAAAAAAACCCTAATTAATAGAATTAACTTTAATATCAGTAATAATAATCTAAAATGTTTATAGCTTCAATATAGTTTCGTACTTAGTACATAATTCCTGCCAAAAACCTTCTATAAATATTAACACATGGTCTAGACCTGATTAACCTCATTCCCCCTGAAGATGGACAAAGATGGGTCCGAAAGTACTTGGAAGACAGATGCAAATTATGGCAAATTTATCAGCCAATTCCCATCCGAAACTAAGATCCTAATTCGGACTATTGAAAGGATCTACCAAAGGATATCTAGACATGAGTTGTCTCTTATATTCAACAAATTACATATATATATATATATATATATATATATATATATAAATATATATATATATATATATATATATATGTCTATATGTATATATACAGGGTGATTCATATGTCACTTCACTTAGCTATTTAAAATGATTACCATATGAAGCACAAACATACTATGAACTTTTGATAATTGTTATCTTACTCTCTAATTACTGCTATTTGTTATTTTAAATTTGTTCGTTTATATATTTGTTTCTATATATATTTATTTCATAATCAATCAAATATGCTACAAAGAGTCGTAAATTCATTGCAAAGAAGTATGGAGCTATGCATGCAGAACGAAGGTGGACATTTTGAAAATTTGCTGTAATTTTAAACTCCCATAAATGAATTTGTTGAATAAACTTTCTGTTTTGTATTACCGTATTTTTTAACTTCAGAATTTCAAAAATAAATAGCTAAGTGACTTATGAATCACCCTGTATATATATATATATATATAATATGTGTGTATCAAAATATATATTTGTGTATATAAATTTTAAGAAAATTTACGAAAACTGTTCAACGTAAAAGCTCGATGAATGTTAACACTCTTAGACAAGGTCTAAAAAAGAGTCGCTAATCTGATAGGACACCCCGAACCCTCACTATCCACCAAGCTCCAGCCCCTGTCCCATCGCCACAATGTTGCTCCTCGTGCTTTTTTTATAAGTACTTCAATGGAATGTGCTCCGATGAACTTGCTGCCCTAGTACCCCCCCCCCCCTCTCGATGTAAATACACTAGACAAACCCGACAATCAGCTAAGTCCCATTCATTCACTGTGGAGGTCCTCAGATGCAGGAGAGCCTTCTACTCCAATAGCTTCTTTCCTCGTACTGCCGGCATTTGGAACTCCCTTCCTGCTCCCTGACTGTACCGACATACAGAAATTTAAAACTAATGTGAACAAATATCTAGCTGCACAGCTTCCAATTTAGAACCCCCCCCCCCCCTAAACTTTCGCCCTAATTCCCAGTAGCCCCTTACGTCTACAGTGGCAACTTGCCTTGTTTAGGGTGAACTCAGTTTTAAAAAAAAATAAAATTTTTAAACTAACAACAGAGCATATATAAGTAAACAATGGTATTTTAATGTGAACAAACATCTAGCTGCACAGCTCCCAATTTAGGATGACCCCCTAAACTTTCGCCCTAATTCTCAGTAGCCCCTTACGTCTACAGTGGCAACTTGCCTTGTTTGGGGTGAACTCAGTTTAAAAAAAACAAAAAAAAACAAAAAAAACAACAGAGCATATATAAGTAAACGATGGTATTTTAAATTGCAATGACAAAGTCTTTATTCATTTTTTCTTGCCGAATTTCAACATAATTCAATCTAACTTGACAACTGTTTCATGCAGAAACAAACAACCGTTTAAATTCAGGCACACATATATTTACCCCCCCCCCCCTTCCTGAAAATTACCGGTGAACTGTACAGATCGTGTTGAAAATATCTTTTTTTTTAATTTTTTTCTTTTAACATAGTTCACCCCAAACAAGGCAGGCCACCACTGTAGACGTAAGGGGCTACTGAGAAAAAAGAAAAGGGGAGAAGATAGGAGGCGGTCAACCTAGACTGGGATCTGCGCAGCGAGATGTCTGTTTACATTAGTTTTAAACTTCTGCATGTCTGCACTGCCGGGGAAACAGGGGGCAGGAAGGGACTTCCAGAGGCCAGCAGTAGGAAAGAAGCTATTTGAGTAGAAGGCTCTCCGACATCTGGGGACCTCCACAGTGAATGAATGAGATTTAGTTGATTGTCGAGTTAGTCTAGTGAATTTTCGTCGAGGGGGCACCAGAGTAGCCAATTCATCGGAGCATAATCCATTGAAGTTTTTGTAAAACAAGCACAAGGATGTCACATTGTGGCGATGAAAAAAGTTGAAGTAACTTACTCCCCACCCAAAAACGGCACCATGAATCACAAATACAAAAAATTGATTTCGTAATTACTCTATGCTCAAAAGATCAAAGTGTAGTATATGTTCCGATGGATACTACACCCCATAAACTGGTATTGTCTTGGCCTTCGGGGCTTGATTTACGCCGGTCTATGGGTCGGTCCTGTGCAGTTCTAGGAGGTCCACCCTCCCAGGCTTTGCCTCCCCTCTTTGGGGAGGAGTAAGTTTATTGCTTACTGCCTGAGGCGCCCCTACCGGGGGAATGCCGACGGGGCTGCCCAGGCAATTTTTAATGGCCAGAGTGCTCACCTCTTGGGCGCTGGCTTTTCAAACCCCACTTGCCCGACCCGACCTTGGGTCACATCTTACTTGTGGGAGTAAGATAAAAACTGGCCTTGTGCCTAACCTCCTGGAGAGGAGTAAATCAATACTTTATGCTCAACTTTCATCTTTTCTAACTCACCAACGAACCAAGAAAAAAGAAAACTCCATCTTCATCACAATCCAACAGCATTTTATTATCAAAGTAAAACTAAAATTGGTTCTGACTCACGAAGAAGGGTAAGAATTAGCCTATTTCGAGCTTTACTAAAATCGCATCATTCTCAATTACAATTTTCGCCTTTTCGCAGATGGCACACGGCACGCAAATCCTTTTCCTAGGTAAGCTATTACCATCGCTTTCACCACAGAAAAAAGAAAATTACATTTAAGGTTTTGTCCTGCCTTGAACCTTTGTAGGCACAAACGACGTATAGGTGTTGAGCACAGGTGTATAACAAAATATTTTAAAAATAGCGTACCTGTTGTATTTGCCGTTCTCGAAGCTGCACCTGCTGCTGAACTAATTGATCCCGTAACATGGCTTCCTCTTGGAGTTTTCGTTCAAGCTCTTCCCTTTTGTGGCGTTCCTCTTGTAAGGCGGACATTTCGTTCTCGCGTATTTTCACCTGAAATAGATAAACAGAAAGAATAACTAAGTTGGACGTACAGATGGCACGTTGGCACAATGGTTACCTGCACATGGACGTAGCTGCACATGGACTTAGCGTGGAAGGTTCAAGCCCAATCACATGCACTAAATATCTGTCCTTCATCTCTTGAGGAGAGGGGGCCTGATTGTACTGATGGATACCGTCGTGACCTATGGACTCAGCTAAGCTGACTGTAAATACGTGTAGATCTATTTATGCATTCATCTGGATAGGTATTCATCTGTAAATCCCTCCAGCTTAGTGATGGGACGATTCCAACATTTTCCTCCAAATTCCGATACAATTACTGATTCTGTTCTATATTCCCGATTTCGATACAATTATTATTCCGATTCTAAAATCGCCTAAAAAAAGTAGAATTTCAACACGTATGGGTACGAATGTTATTCTACGCATTTTCTATATATTTTCAAATATCGTTGACTTAAATTCCTTCAAATCTCACAGCAACGTTTCAACTGGTACAGCCACGTCACCGGTTGTTAGTCATCTGAAACACTCCAAAGTGTGTCCCACATTGATATCGATGGTCTAAATCTATACGGTAGGCCGCTTAAAATATGGAGGAGATCAGTTGATGACAACTTGATACTAGTGGGCGCCACAAGCGAAACGGCAACAGACATGAGAAGTTGGAAGTCAGTCACGAAACGTTTAGTATGAGACAAGACGAGAAAAAAAAAAAAATAATAATAATAATAATATTTGTCGAGGGTCGAGAAAGATGAGAAGACCGAGGAGGGACAGCACAAACCAGACCTCCACTGGAAAAGTGCAGAGAATGCTGGGGCCTTGGGGAGGCTTATTGCCACCCAAATCCCAGAGAAGACCAATTGTCCTTACCAACGAGAAATCAATGGTAAGCGGCTGTTGCGATACCGCATCGTTATCGAAAAGAGGTGAAGAATACTGGAAATCTGGGGAGGTTTGTTGTCACTCAGACTCCAGGAAATACCACTGGTTGTTGTCGGTGAACAATCACTGACGATGATCTGTGTCAGAACTCCTAGTGAGTATAAATAATAATAATAATAATAATAATAATAATAATAATAATAATAATAATAATAATAATAATAATAATAATCTTAAAATCCTTTTGAAAATCTTCTAAGTTCTGAGCCCAAATCTTGTTAGGAATTACAAAAAAAAAAAAAAAGTTATAAATTTTATTTTACTTTTGGACAGATTTTTAAGACTACTGCTACCAGATACCGGCTTTCTGACTTAAAATGCACCAAACATTGATGTTATTGTTTTTTTTCCTTTCCTTTTGCAAAACTCAACATGTTCTGCAAAGCTAAAAACTCAACATTTCCCTCTGAAAAACAACCAAATCAAACACCATGAACAAATATTTGAAGATATAAAGAACTAAAACATTTTTACAAAAATGACCTTATTCAGCATTAAATAACCCGAAAAGGGTTTATGTGCCGTAAAACAAAACAACCACGACTTTGTTCGTAATATGACGTCATTTGCACTAAAACACTAAAATTAAATTTAATACATTGTTTGAGTTAAAGTCAAAAAGAGAAATTTTGGCAGAAATATTTTTTGTCAAAATAATGCAGGTGGAAAAAAGTTGTCTCGTATGAAAATGATGCGGTGCTAAAAATAAGTGTCAGTACGTGGATGCAAGTCTCAGAAAGACGAGTAAGAGTTATTTTCCTTTTTTATTGGGAACTTTTAAACTTATTTAAAAATAGATTTAAACAAAGGGTTATCATTTAATGTGATGTCTAGCAGACTGGGAATACAAACATCGCTTCCAGTTTCAGGCGGTATGTGAAGAGTCAATGTTAAAATTCAACCTTTGCTAACGGCCTTTTTAAAAGCTATGCACGAAGACGATTCTGTGAAGAAAAAAGATCTTGCTACTATACACACACATGTATATATATATAGAGAGAGAGAGAGAGAGAAAGAGAGAGAGAGAGAGATAGAAGAAAAAAGAGTGATAAATATGAGACGATTGTCCAAATTTATTTCAAATTTCAATTGTTCAATGCAAGGTGTATTCAGTAATAAACTAGTGTTTATTATTCTTTCCTTAAGCCAAGGCTTTTCAAAGATCGAAATCTTATCATCAGAGGAGAAATACAGATGGATAAGTTGGCTTTCGAAAAAACCAAAGTTCAAATATTTGAAAAATATGAAAATTATTATTAAAGGAATTTTTGTTAAAAAAACGCTGCGAATGAAAAGAGAAATTCCGTGAAAAATATATGCAGATTGTCCGGGTGGTAAATTTCCGTTGAAAAGAAGTCAAATGAATTGTAGAATGTGAAGAAAACTCTTTGCGTGGGAGCAGTGTGGAGAAAGTGCTCAAAATATAGGTGAGTCCAGACGCACTATACAGGGTGTTTCAAAAGTCTTGGGAACATTACAAATGCGTATATCTCATGAACTATTCCAGGTAGAAAAATGAAACTGGTGCCATTTTAAAGCTTGCTTAATCAAGTTTTTGGTCATACTAATGATTTTCGTGTTATCTTTCCAGGTGCAGTAATGGCGTTCTCTAAACAAGACAAGGCATTTTGCGTCCTCCAATTTGCAAAGACTGAATCGTGGACATGTGTTCAGCGTGCATTTCGCAGGAAATTTAAAAAAGAAGCCCCTGAAAGGAAATCCATTGTCAGATGGCATGCTAAATTTGTGAAAGATG
Organism: Sepiola atlantica; assembly: GCA_963556195.1. Classification (NCBI taxonomy): domain Eukaryota; kingdom Metazoa; phylum Mollusca; class Cephalopoda; order Sepiida; family Sepiolidae; genus Sepiola; species Sepiola atlantica. Next base: position 30,251,509 of record OY744535.1, read on the forward strand.
GGTGTTTGTGCCCAAGTAAGCGAACAGGTCGCCCTTCAACTTCAGAAGATGCAGTTGAGCAAGTTCGGACAGCCTTTCAGCGGAGACTGGTTAATGGCTCAGTTGGAACAAGCAGAATCTGATGACTTCATTTTTCAACAAGATGGTGCACCACCACACTGGAGTCTTAGAGTAAGGCAGTTTCTTGACACAAGGCTGCCTGGTAGATGGATTGGGAGATCTGGGCGAGGTGATGACGTTCTCATGCCCTGGCCTCCTAGGTCTCCAGATCTTACCCCGTGTGACTTTTTCCTTTGGGGCTTTGTCAAGCAACAAGTCTATGTGCCGCCCCTTCCAAGAGATATTGACGAACTAAAGGCTCGAGTAACGGCAGTTGTGGGAACCATTGACGTCAAGATGCTGGAACGCGTTTGGCAGGAAATGGACTATCGACTAGATGTCTGCCGTGTGATGAATGGTGCTCATATTGAGCAACTTTGAAGATTCCCCACAAAACTTGAAACTTTAACCTTTCCAACGGTACCAATTTAATTTTTCAACTCCTAATAGTTTTTGAGTTATTAAAAATCGTTATGTTCCCAAGACTTTTGAAACACCCTGTATATCTAATGGAGCCACCATTTTCCGAGGAGAGAGACATTAACAGAGGCTGAAGAGAGTCCTGTAAAGAGGCCTATTATAGGTCCCCTTTGTTAGGATTTGAAACTGACGGCACCGATGTTATTCTGATCTTCTGTAATACAAATATTAATATATATATATATATATTAAATAAGGTAGGTATGTATATATGTTTATATATATTATTATCTATAGGATTCACTCCTAAATTAATTAACCACTCATTATGAATTTTGGAACACAATTGTTAGGCGTAAGGGTAAGAAATGTGGGATATATTTAGTTTAATATATGAGGTTTTTATTAAATTAATGACTATAACACCAGTTTTCGAACACGAATTAAAATTCAAAATAATGGGTGATCATTTTACATTAAATTTATATAGGAAAATGATCCCCCACTCTAAATTATTTCGTTTTATTTTTTTATTTATTTATTTTCAATTACTATTTTGCAGATATTTTTCCAGCTAGTTTCCATGTCATCTGCACAAAAAGGCAGAATCTCATTTTTATTTTTCAGTGAAAACAAAACAAAAAACCCAAAAAAAAACCCGTAACTTACAAAGAAAAAATACTGTTGTTCAGATGAACAATGTTTACTGTAATCAGAGTCAAACGAGGTGAACCGCGAACTACGATTGGAAATTGATTTTCCATTTAGACAATCAATCGGTTGCCTCAAAACCAAGTATCGAATTATGAATGGTTAATAAGTTCAGTACAAAGCCTTAATCTAAGTAAAAGCTAATATTGATATATTTTCACTGGATTCTCAGGACAGCAAAAAGATCGCACAGATGACCGTGGCAGAATGGGAGAATGCCCAGGTGCATGTCACTCGTCAGTGTCCGTTTTTTAAGGTAAATAAGCAAAAAGATGCTTAATTCCTGAAGAGTCAAGTGGTTGTTTTTTTTACGGCATATCAACCCTTTTCGGGTTATTTAATGTCGAATCCGATCTTTTTGGTGAAAGTTTTCATGCTTCAAGTTCTTTATATCTTCAAATATTTATTCATATTCATGTTGTTTGGTTTGGTTGTTTTACGACATATCAACCCTTTTCGGGTTATTTAATGCCGAATCAGGTCATTTTGATAAAAGTTTTTATGCTTCAAGTTCTCTATATCTTCACATATTTATTAAAAAAAAAACTTCCATTCTTTGTTTTTATTGGATGACAAGCAATCAATTATCAGATGTATCTACTTTTTTAAATTAAATTTTTTAATTTTTTTTTTTTTTTTTTTACTTATGCGTCATTGCTCATCAAGGTCCAAAGGCCACTCGAGGACAAGCGTTAATGATTTGTGTTAGGTGTATGAGGATTGCAGACGGTGGACCTTTTTTCGGATATTTTTGAATTGGATCTTTTATGAGTATTTTTTAGAACTGGATCTGGGCAGAATTTTTCATTACTTAAGAGGACGGCTCAACTAGAATTTGCTGACATTGGACTTGCAAATGACCATGCTGTAGTCAGCTGGGAAGCAACCCCATAGTTGTGTTCCACAGACGGGCAATTCTTGGAAAGAAACTCTGCTCATGGAAGTTTCAGTTAGCTCCAGGTACACAGAGCAAGAAAATATTTTTTTTTACCGTAGTTATAGCAAGATGAGTTTTTGTTGTGAATTTTTTACAGGAGGAAATCAGAGATTAGAGCTCAGTCGAGCACCTACCATGAAAATAACAATAGAGTAGGGAAAGAGTATTGATTTACTCCTCTCCAGGAGTTAGGCACAAGGCCAGTTTTTATCTTACTCCCACAAGTAAGATGTGACCCAAGGTCGGGTCGGGAAAGTGGGGTTTAAAAATTGCCTGGGTAGTCCTGTCGGCATTCCCCGGTAGGGGCGCCTCAGACAGTAAGCAATAAACTTACTCCTCCCCAAAGAGGGGAGGCGAAGCCTGGGAGGGTGGACCTCCTAGAACTGCACAGGACACACCCATAGACTGGCGTAAATCAAGCCCCGAAGGCCAAGACAATACCAGTCTATGGGGTGCAGTATCCATCGGAACAGATACTACACTTTGATCTTAGCCAAAAGGCCAAGAAAAAAGGGAAAGAGTAGAAACGTCTGTTCTTGCTGAGACTATTGCTTGAGACGATTCTCAGCCTTCGGGCTGAGAGCAAAGTGCAGTATCTGTTCTGAATGAAAAAAAAAACAAAACTAATAAGAACCATCTGACGTTTTCCAACAAAGACATAATACAATTTGTCATAGTTCTATGAAAATAACCTGAAGCATTGCATAATTGTTATTCAATAAAAATATGATAACGTTAAAGCTATCATCAACATGTAAACCGTGTCAATATTATTATTACTATAATTGCATTAGCCCTTAGGGTATTGAGCACTTTTGGATTAAGAAAACTATTCACCAATTTAAAAAAAATAATAACTCTGTGTTTCTTTATAATCTGCCAAGATACTATCGAAATAAAAAGATTTATTTTTAGTTATGCAAGAATGATGTCCTAACAGAAAGATCAGATTATTAATTTTTTTTAATGAAATCAAAATAGAATAAACAATCGTAGTGGTTGTGACTCAACGGGTCACGGGTTCATCCAGTATCTCTATATACATACACACAATTTATCCAGTATCTATATATATATATATATACACACACTACTTATGCATCTATATTGATGTATACACTCAATTTATCCATCTATATATATGTATACACTCAATTTATCCATCTATATATATGTATACACTCAATTTATCCATCTATATATACATACATACACACAATTTATCCATCTATATATATATATATATATACATACATACATACATACACACAATTTATCCATCTATATATACACATACATACACAATTTATCCATCTATATATACATACATACAATTTATCCAGCTATATATACGCATACATACACACAATTTATCCAGCTATATATACACATACATACACACAATTTATCCAGCTATATATACATACACACAATTTATCCATCTATATATACATACACACAATTTATCCATCTATATATACATACATACAATTTATCCATCTATATATACATACATACACACAATTTATCCATCTATATATATGTATACACACAATTTATCCATCTATATATACATACATACACAATTTATCCATCTATATATACATACAATTTATCCAGCTATATATACACATACATACACACAATTTATCCAGCTATATATACACATACATACACACAATTTATCCAGCTATATATACACATACATACACACAATTTATCCAGCTATATATACACATACATACACACAATTTATCCAGCTATATATACACATACATACACACAATTTATCCAGCTATATATACACATACATACACACACTTTATCCAGCTATATATACACATGCATACATACAATTTATCCAGCTATATATACATACATATATCCACACAATTTATCCATGTATATATATATATATATATATATACACATAATTTATCCATGTATATATATATATATACATAATTTATCCATGTATATATATACATATACATAATTTATCCATGTATATATATATATATACATATACATAATTTATCCATGTATATATACATATACATATACATAATTTATCCATGTATATATATATATACATATACACATAATTTATCCATCTATATATATGTATACACACAATTTATCCATCTATATATATGTATACACACAATTTATCCATCTATATATATGTATACACACAATTTATCCATCTATATATATGTATACACACAATTTATCCATCTATATATATGTATACACACAATTTATCCATCTATATATATGTATACACACAATTTATCCATCTATATATATGTATACACACAATTTATCCATCTATATATACATACATACACAATTTATCCATCTATATATACACACAATTTATCCAGCTATATATACACATACATACACAATTTATCCAGCTATATATACACATACATACATACACACAATTTATCTAGCTATATATACACATACATACATACACACAATTTATCCAGCTATATATACACATACATACACACAATTTATCCAGCTATATATACACATACATACACACAATTTATCCAGCTATATATATATATACATATATCCACACAATTTATCCAGCTATATATATATATACATATATCCACACAATTTATCCATGTATACATATATACATAATTTATATATATATATATATACATACACATAATTTATCCATCTATACATACATACACACAATTTATCCATCTATACATACATACACACAATTTATCCAGCTATACATACATACACACAATTTATCCATCTATATATATATATACACATACATACAATTTATCCATCTGTATATATATATACATACATACACACAATTTATCCATCTATATATATATACATACACACAAATTATCCATCTATATATATATATACATACACACAAATTATCCATCTATACATATATATACATACACACAATTTATCCATCCATCTATATACCGATCTATATATATATATATATATATATATACATATCTATATATCCATCTATATATATATATACATATATATATATCCATCTATATATATATATATATATATATACATATATATATATCCATCTATATATATATATATATACATAGATATATATCCATCTATATATATATATATATATATATATATATATATATATATACATAGATACACACAATTTATTCATGCATAAAGATATACATTTTTTAGGCATAATTTTGTTCTTTTAATCTTTTAGATATTTCATCTATTAAAACTTTTAAAAAATTAGGTAGAATTGATATCAATGCATTGAATCGGTGAATTATCCACCTGGAAACTGCACAGCTTAGCAGACATAACTGCCTTGCGATTTCCTTACGAGGCAATCATTGGAATCCATTTTTCAAAGCCATATCATTTACAGTCTGTCCTTACAGAATCTCCCAGACAATGAACAGCACCTGAATGACTTTCCTCTTTTCTCTTAATTTGTTGCTATTTTGCGGCCAGCAGATGATACGACCAAATTATCAGCAGAGAAGTTCTAACCCGAAGTCTTCCTAAAATAAATATGACAGTAGCCAGTGATTATTGAAAGAACAGTTCTGTTGTGATAAGGTAATTTTAGGACCGTCACACCAGGAAAAAAACGAGGTGCCTCTCGCAGATATATATGTATGTATACAGTATATTAGTAGTATGTTTTTAAAAGGCTGTGGGCAATGCAAATTCCGGGTAAGATGTAAGCTGGAAGGAACAAGAATAATAAATCGAATACAAAATATGACTTACTATCTATTTTTCCTAAAATCTTACATAACAGCAAGAGTGTTGTTAGCTGTTTGTGTGATGTTCGGATGATTAAAAAATCATTATTTAATATTTAGCGAAAAGAAACTTCCCTATATCAAAAATAATTAATATTAGAAGGAATCTCTCCGATTGTGCAGAGAAATATATATATATTTTTGTTTATGGAAATCGCTCCAGACAATACATGAAGCCATTTGATGTAAAGACCTAACAAGAACGAAAGATGATTATTGCAAAGACAGGAGATGACTATTGGCCTTAATCTTGAAAAAACAAAGGAGGTAGGATGAAAACAGTCAGCAGGAAGAGAGTTCCACAAACCTGCAGTTCTTGGAAATAAGCTATTTGAATAGTAAGCTGTATTACTATGAAGTATTATAACAGTGAATTGATGGAGACCACTAGACCAACGAGTAAACCAAGCTGGAACAAAGGAAGCAGGTAATAGATCAGACAATTCCGAAGAACACATGCCATAATAGTATTTATAGAAAAGACTGAGACTAGCAACATCACGTCTGTGACAGACAAGGTGCAGAGAAGAAGAAAGGGTGGGGGCCAATCACATTACAGATACGTTTCTGCACCTTATCAAGAATCCTCAATGATGAAGACTTGCTCTTCTTTTTGGGTCAGGATGACAGTAGCTTAGAGAGTGGGATTGGTTCTGTGTAAAGTCTTTCCTCATTTAAAACAGCTTCGTGCATGAGCACTGCAGGAAAACTCATGTTTCACAAACAGCCATAATGTACAATATGGAGATACCAGCTAGGAGGGTGTTAAGAGAGAGGAGTTGTGCATCAACTACTATTATAAACTTAAGACAGTCCAAATAAAATGTCATGTGACCAAGCGAAAGTTAGTACTACTTCATTTTTCAGTATGTTCCTTAAATTAGGGAACACCGACATGTCCCGAGAAACAATAGATACCCAGTGAAAGGATTCACGTTTCACATAATAGCCAATCCCCTTTGCATCAAAGAAAACCCTAAAATTATTGAAACTAGGTAAATGCATTGAAGAAACTAGTAGCTGCCTTCCAAAATTTATAATGATCAGTTAATTAGTTTAGGAGTGAATCCTTTACATATATATATATATATATATATATATATATAAACATGTACACATACCTAACTTTCCTTTGTACTTTATATATTATATTCCAAAACATTCAGGTGTATTATTGATTTAAATAACAGTAACCCGTTTTGATGGTAATATAGGAGTGATAAATGAAAAATACATTCGCATTTATTCATTTAGATATATATATATATAATATTTGTAGTATTTATCGGTACTATATATAGAGTATTTCAAAACATTCAGTTGTATTATTGATTTAAATAACAGTAACTCATTTTGATGGTAATATAGGAGTGATAAATGAAAAATACTTTCGCATTCATTCATTTAGATCATACATTTTTTTAGTGTGATAGTCATGTTTGTTTGAAATCAGTTTCTGGATTTTGGGCTCCAATGACGTCACAGCAAGATGGAGAGCTGTGTTTATTTTAAGTCGAGACTGGTACAGAGTTTTAATTACTGTGACAGAAAAACATATCTTTTTTGCACAAATACGTTGTTGAAAACGGAATCAAAATTATCATTGCTTTTCTTCATAGAGGGATGCGTATTCATTTTTTATAGAGGTCCAAAAATGTCGTCTTGATAATAGGGATGACTGGAATTCAATTTTGGTCGTTGCAACAGATCGATAAAGCTTTCTTTTTCATTCAGTCTTAAATTGCTTCATAAAAAATCGAAGACACATCTAAGTTATTTTGCAGACCATCAAAGATTTTGCACAGATCACCATTTAGACCCCCTAATGCCCCTCTGAAGGGACCCAGAAAAAAAACACATCGTTATGATAAATAGATCCAGAGTTAAGATTAATATATGTGCCTGACATCAAACAGAATTTCCATGAACATAGTTTCTTTTCAAGAATTTCCCATCCATGGAACACATTACCGCAGCACAGCTTCCCTGCAGACTACAACATAGTCATCTTCAAATCCAATGTCAACAAATACTTGTCATAAACCGTTGACTATTCATTTTCAATCCTCTCATAATATTCTTCATCATTCAACTGACAATCCATCCATCTCATTGACCTTTATCCTCGAATGGCTAGCATATAAATATACTCTCCTGTCTGATCCTAGTCTTTTTCACACTGTGGATCCATAGTTTAGTGTTATTTTGTTTTACGGCATATCAACCCTTTTTGGGTTATTTAATGCTGAATCTGGTCATTTTGGTAAAAGTTTTCATGTTTCAAGTTCTTTATATCTTCAAATCTTTATTCATGGTGTTTAGTTGTTTTGTTTTACGGCATATCAACCCTTTTTGGATTATTTAATGCTGAATCCGGTCATTTTGGTAAAAGTTTATATGCTTCAAGTTCATTATATCTTAAAATATTTATTCATGGTGTTTGGTTTCGTTGTTTTGTTTTACGGCACATCGACCCTTTTCAGGTTATTTAATGCCGAATCCGGTCATTTTTAGAGGAAAAAATGTTTTTGTTTCTGACTTTACAGAACATGATTGATTTTTGCAAAGGGAAAGGAAAATAAAACAATAACATCAATGTTTGGTGCATTTTAAGTCAGGAAGCCGATATCTTTAGAAAACTATAGCCGCTGCTATCAGATCAGGCTAAGTGTAATAAAATATATGTTAAGTGAAAACGTTGTCACCATTCTTCTTTTGTGAGCGTCCAGCAACCTAATCGATGGAAAGAGTGTCCAGACAATGTTTTAAACCCTGACCTGAGAAGTGAACAGAACATATAGCCCATGGTCAGAAAATCCAATTAAACCCACGGAATAAAAAAAACAAACAAATTACCTGTTCATCAATCAGATGCATTTTTTCATTCTGTGCCTGTGCCAAAAGCCGTTCCAACTCGGACAGTTTCTCCAAGTGGTCAGTGTCACTACTTAGGCTAAAAAAAAAAGTAAAAAAAAAAAGTAAAAAAAAAAAGTTAAAAAAAAAGTAAAAAAAAAAAGTTAAAAAGAAAAGTAAAAAAAAAAGTAAAAAAAAAAAGTAAAAAAATAAAAGAGACAATTAATTCAAAGTAAACATTATATTTCTATTATAAAGCTTTATAGTTTTGCTTTGATTTTGTTTAACGTCATATCAACCCCTTTTTTTTGTTAGATTCAGTCATTCTGGTAAGCGTTTCTATACTTCATATCTTTTTTTATATTTTCAAATATTTATAGATTCATTTGTTTTGTTGGCATATATTTTGTACATAAATAGTCTGAAACGATACATTTTTTCTGACCCATTGATAAAACTCTGACAGGTACTACCACCCCCGGGTTAATAGCATAGAAGATAAAAAGAAATATACCTTCTTACAATTAAACATTGTAGATTTTTACCCATCACTATCTAAAGAACTCTAATCATCATAATCGGTTTAACTAACCTACCTCTGACCAGGTATACATTTATCCCTCAGGTCCATTTTCATCACTTCCTCCCATGTTTTCCTTGGCCTTCCCCTGTGAACTGACCCTGCTACCTCAACTGTTCTACATCTACTAACCTAAGAACGTGGCCATACCATCGAAGTCTACTCTCTTGCAAACATATCCCTACACGGCTCAGATTTAATCTTCCTCTGAGGTCATCAGAAACTAAGCCTGTCTGTAAGACTAACATTACACATCCATCGTATCATTCTCATATCATTTTTATCCATGCAACGCATGTCCTCAACCCTCACTGGCCAGGTTTCACTTCCATGCATCATCATACTGCGCACACATACCTGATAGACTTTTCGCTTGGTCGACAGTGGTAACGCTCTGCTGGTTAGTAATGGAAGAAGTTCCCTGGACTTACTCCATCGCCTCCTAATTCCGGCAATCACACTAGCACCTGCTCCACCCTGTGCTCACATTGAATCACCAAGGTAACAAAACTTCTTGACAACCTCAATAGCATCGTCGTTCAGATATACTTTCTAACATTGCAATAGAATTTGCAGAGACATATCCAAGGATGATTGAAATCTACACCATTAAAAAGTGTAGACGATCGGGAATGATCAATAATAATCGATAAAGAATTGAATGATGAATTCCTGCGATCTGGTGATAAAAGCCCTAGACTCTGCGGGGACATCACACCTTATAAGCCGATATATACCGTGACAAATATATTTGAAAACAGTGATATCGGCCTATATATACAGGGTGATTCATAAGTCACTTAGCTATTTATCAATTGGTCTCCGCGAAGCCCTGATTTGACGCCGTTGGACTATTTTTTGTGGGGATATTTACGTGACCAAGTATTTGCCACGCCAATAACTAACATCGACGACCTCAAATCAAAAATCACTGCCGACTTTGTTAAAATTAAAATGAATCAATCAAATATGCTACAAAGAGTCGTAAATTCCTTGCAAAATAGAATGAAGCTATGCATGCAGAACGAAGGTGGAAATTTTGAAAATTTGCTGTAATTTTAAACTCCCATAAATGAATTTGTTGAATAAACTTTCTGTTTTGTATTACCGTATTTTTTAACTTTACAATTTCAAAAATAAATAGCTAAGTGACTTATGAATCACCCTGTAGATGATGGATTGGCAATAACAAGGGACTCAAACAAGGTCAAGGGTTTTAAAACTTCAAAATCCTCATACATATGGAAATGAAAAAATTAGGTTTAACAATCAAAGTATTAGCAAACATAAAAATAAACTTTTTAGATGTCACTTTCAACTTAAATAAGAATACATATGAGCCATATTTAAAAGATAATGCTAACCTCATATATGTGAAGTCAAAGTTCAACCATCCCCATCAATTATGAAGCATATTCTTATTCTATTGAACTTAGGCTTAGAAATAACTCCACTAACAAAGGTATTTAAGAATATGTCTATAACACAGCTTTAAAATGAAAAGCAGAAACTAAGAATAAAAATAGAAGAGAAATATCATTTGGTTCAGGCCACCATATAACCAGATACTGAAAAGTAAACTAGTTAAGAAATTGCTAAAGCTCATCTGTAAACATTTTCTCGTAACTAGTCCTCTACATAAAATATTTAATAAAAATTACTTGCTGTGAGAATTTAGAAATGATCATCAAAGCTCACAATAATAAAAGATTGAATAGCTGTAGTAAAGAGGAAAATAAAAATAAAATTTGAAGTGACAAATATAATAATAAAAATAATAACATAATAGTAATTGAAGTGACAAATATAACAATAAAAATAGTGACATAATAGTAATTGAAGTGACAAATATAACAAAAATAATAACATAATAGTAATTGAAGTGACAAATATAACAAAAATAATAACATAATAGTAATTGAAGTGACAAATATAACAATAAAAATAGTGACATAATAGTAATTGAAGTGACAAATATAACAAAAATAATAACATAATAGTAATTGAAGTGACAAATATAACAATAAAAATAATAACATAATAGTAATTGAAGTGACAATATAACAATAATAATATCAGCAATTTTAATGATTTATTGATAACTAGCAGCCCTACCCGGTGTTGCCCAGGGCAAAAGTGTAACAGATTTCTATTAAAACTTATATCTCCTCACTCCTTCTTCTCCGCCCAGCCCATTCCTTTTTCTGGACATACACACACAACTCTCCTTTCCATAAGGGAATTAACTCTGAAAAAAAAATCAAAGTTATTTACCGTTAGTTATTGCCCCCCCCCCCCCCTGACGAAATCTGCACCAGTTTATGGTCAAAGAATGAATAATTTTTTTAAGATATTGTTTACTCGGGGCAACGTTGATCAAGAAAATACTAACTTTGTGGGTGTTTGTTTTGTCATTCTTTTTTGTTTGAGCCGGACATACATACACACATACATACACGCAGACAACTGCCCTTTATACTATAGATGAATGGTTGTCTTAATTTTACCATGAGCCTTCGAAATTTGAAAATAATTTTAAAAACGAAGTTGACAAAAAAAAAAAAAAAAGAAGTAATTTCTAGTTTGAATTGATGTCAAGCATTTCAGTTCGTTTTGAAATCCTAAACAAAAGAAAAAAACTGGTTTGGTTGTTTTTTTTTTCTGTTTACAGCTTATCAAGTTTTTTGCAGTCATTTAATGCCGCATTCAGTCATTTTTATAACAGTTTTTTAATGCTTCAAGTTCTTCAAATATTTGTAGATTATTTTGTGCTGCAAACATACGATTTGACTATTTTTATACATACGGCATAATCACGTTGAGACATCAGTTCCCGTTAGATCACCAAAGTTAACCAACGTTGAGCCTGGTCAGTACTAAATGGGTGACCATTTGGAAATACCAGATGCTGCATGTGCTCTCCACTTATCAAGCAGTATTGATTCAGGAGAGGCATAGTTGGAGATTGCGCAACCCTTGCTTCACAATCACACACACAACCATCCTTACACCATTGTTTCTGAAGATTGAACAGAGGCTATGAGATATTTTGTAAATAAACAATCTGTAAACAATAGATTTTATTTAACTCATAAGTATTTCCACTCCAGAAGTCAGAGTTCACCCAGGGGGGAATAATAGCAAGAAAGAGGTGACTGGACAGTGGACATTCCCCATAGTTCTTAAATTAGTGTCTCACCACTCGATGTAGCAATGGTCATCCTCAAGACTGGTTCGAGGTAGACCGATAGTTGATAGAATTTGAAAAAAAAAACTTAATTTTTTTTAATTAAAAAGGTAGAAAGATAGATTTTGGAGTAATGGGGTTGGGAGTAGGGACAAACACTGTGCACAAGGGTGTCCGAGGAGTCTAATGTCAAAGAAAAACAATTGTGTAAGCATACCAGTCATATCAAAGAAACAAAATGTGATTGTGACCTTTTAGGCCTCTGTCAGAGAAAATGAGGGCCAAGATTTACTTTTTTTCTTGAATTTATACTTTTGACTTCCAAATACATTGTTTTTTTTTTTTGCTTTTTTGTTTTTTTACACATGCATTGGAAATGAAATGGCTCAAAGATTAAAAAAAAATTAAAAAATGGACAGAGTTAAAAAAAAACCCAGAAGAATTTCAGAAGACTTTTTATCCATCCACCATTTTTTTTTTTAAAGAATTAATTGAGTTTTAGCAACAGGAGTGATTTTATCTTGGGCAGAATACCAAATTTCCTGACATTAAAGATGAATGACGGTAGTGAAAAAAACAAAAAAACAAACAAAAACGTTTTGAGAGTCAAAAATCGTGATAACCTGTTTAGCTTGAAATAATTCTCACCTTTAAAAACACCTGCGACACGAGAAGACTCCTTGAATTTCAAGCAGAACATGCTGAAATGTTAATATAGCTACCAGAGCGGTCGCCAGAAAGTGTCACCCCATACCCTAGAAAAGCTTATTTATTTTATGCAGTACATAATGAAATGCTAAATGTTAGCTAATACCGTTTCTATCAACCAATCAAATCTTACAATTTGTGTATCAAAAAACAATGCAGGAAGAAAAAAATAAAAGGCTATCATTTTCTAAATAAAATGTATAAACCTCTAAAAAATAGTCGTTCAGGTATGATTGTGAAACCAATGGGCCGGTGCATCAACCACGAGTTTCTCTCTATTGGACGGGGTAAAAAAAAAAGTCTCCAATCTAATAGGCCCCGCACTGTCAACCAAGCTTCACAGTGTTGCATCCCCCGTGCTTGTTTTGCAAGTACATTAATGGAGTGTGCTCCGAGGAACTCGTAGCACTGGTTCCCCCTCGACATAAATAACCCCGACTAACCCGACAAGCAGCAAAATCCCACCCCTTCACTATAGAGGTCCCCAGATGCCGGAGAGCCTTCTACTCTGATAGTTTCTTCCCTTGAACTGCTAGACTTTGGAATTCCCTTCGCTGTTTCCTGTTTCCCTGACTGTACTAACACGCAGAAATTTAAATGTAGTGTGAACAGACATCTCGCTGCTCAACTCCCTACTTTGAGTGTCCCTGTAGGCATGACCCCTAATTTATAGTAGCCACTTACATCTCGGTGGCAATGTGCCTTGTTTGGAATGAATATGAGTAATAAAAAAACAAAAAACAAAAAAAAAACATTAATTCATTTCTGAGAAACAAGAGAGTTTGAATTATCTACTAGACACCATCTCCGAGTATCTTCGATCTCTCTGTACAAGGGTTTGTCAGGACAAACTGACATGAGGATACTTGTGGTAGCCATCATGCAGGTTCAGAAGGAAAAAGAGTGATGTAAAGGTTTAAATATTGAGCTTTATTTTGCTTTGGAATTTGATTCTCATGAGAATCGATCTGAACTATATAAAAGAATTGTTTTTTTTTATATTATCATATATATATATATATATATATATATATATATATATATATATATATATATATATATATGTGTGTGTGTGTGTGTGTGGTTTACTGGTAAGTACTATGGAAGGGTTAATATGTATGCAGTGAATAGATTGGTGCTTAGCAGCTAAACTAAAAAGTTAATGATGGGTTACAATCATGGCCATCCCTACTACAGGCCAGGCAATCGTGCAACTGGGGTCTTTTACTGGGGGCCATGTGAATTTTCTTAAATATTCGATATAGAAGTTGCAAACAAAGGTAAAATTTCTCTGTGAGATTAGTTTGATGTTTTTATGTGTTTTACATACCAAATAATAAGAACCACAATGAGCTAATTGATAAATTTGACAATTATTGACAAATTCCTATAAATAAAGAGACAGGTAATTTTGAATAAACAAAGGCAAATGCATATTTCAATGAAGAATTTTTATTTCAATGTTAGATTTTTTTTAGAGATTTTGTACTTATGTCAAAAGATCATTACTTGTATATTGTGGTTAAAAAGAAAAAAAGGATCCGCACAAGTTGATGATATAGTTTGCAACTTCTATATCGAATATTTAAGAAAATTCACATGGCCCCCAGTAAAAGACCCCAGTTGCACGATTGCCTGGCCTGTAGTAGGGATGGCCATGGTTACAATCTAATGAACTATGAAATACAAACTGTTTGGAAAAATCAAAAACAGCTGCAGAGCTGTCTTACCAAAGAAAAAAAAGAGACAGACAGACAGACAGACAGACAGACAGACAGACAGACAAGAACCAACTGCAGCAGCTGATTGGTTGTTTTTTTTATCTCACAATTGATTTGTGAAAAAAATTGCCATGGGGGGCGGTAGGAGAAAAACTGTTTTTTTGTGCACTTCGAAAAGAAAGATAATGAATCTTTGGTTACCATAGTCATCAGCGATTAATTACTCAGGATAGTTGAACAAATAATGAAGAAAAAAAAATATGCCAATCAGATTGGACAGAACTGATGTCAGAAAATCGTAAATCCTTTTTAGCTAAACTATAAGCAATCAAACAATGTATTTTATGATGCTGTCATCAAAATGTACAGAGCGATATTTGTTATTTAGTGCCGGCGCTAAGGGTTCTGAAAATATCTGAAACAGCTTCCAATCTGTAAACAAACGAATGTGATATATATTTTTAAAAAAAAGTGTTTTTTCTTTCTTCAATCATCAAAAATGAAAAGAACTATCCAGTTTTGATGAAATTTAAAGTTTTCGCCAGATTAACACATTCATAATAAAATAATTATTTTTAATATGATGTTACTGTTAAAAGAAATTCAATATATTTTGGGAGGGAGAGAGAGAGAGAGGGAGAGAGAGAGGGAGAGGGAGAGGGAGAGGGAGAGGGAGAGGGAGAGGGAGAGGGAGTGGTGATGAAATGAAAAAGGAACGCGAAGAAAGTTTGGTGGGAGGAGAAAATAAAATAAAAAAGGTGGTGGGAGGGAAAGAAGATAAAGAAAAAGGTGGTGGGAGGGAAAGAAGAAAAAGAAAAGGTGGTGGAAGGGAAAGAAAAAAAGAAAAGGTGGTGGGAGGGAAGGAAGAAAAAGAAAAGGTGGTGGGAGGGAAAGAAGATAAAGTAAAAGTGGTGGGATGGAAAGAAGAAAAAGAAAAGGTGGTGGGAGGGAAAGAAAAAAAGAAAAGGTGGTGGGAGGGAAAGAAGAAAAAGAAAAGGTGGTGGGAGGGAAAAAAGATAAAGAAAAGGTGGTGGGAGGGAAAAAAGATAAAGAAAAAGTGGTGGGAGGGAAAGAAAAAAAAAGAAAAGTGGTGGGAGGGAAAGAAGAAAAAGAAAAAGTGGTGGGAGGGAAAGAAGAAAAAGAAAAGGTGGTGGGAGGCAAAGAAGAAAAAGAAAAGATGGTGGGAGGCAAAGAAGAAAAAGAAAAAGTGGTGGGAGGGAAAGAAAAAAAAAGAAAAGTGGTGGGAGGGAAAGAAGAAAAAGAAAAAGTGGTGGGAGGGAAAGAAGAAAAAGAAAAGGTGGTGGGAGGCAAAGAAGAAAAAGAAAAGATGGTGGGAGGCAAAGAAGAAAAAGAAAAGGTGGTGGGAGGCAAAGAAGAAAAAAGAAAACTGGTGGGAGGGAAAGAAGATAAAGAAAAGGTGGTGGGAGGGAAAGAAGAAAAAGAAAAAGTGGTGGGAGGGAAAGAAGAAAAAGAAAAAGTGGTGGGAGGGAAAGAAGAAAAAGAAAAGGTGGTGGGAGGGAAAGAAGATAAAGAAAAGGTGGTGGGAGGGAAAGAAGATAAAGAAAAAGTGGTGGGAGGGAAAGAAGAAAAAGAAAAAGTGGTGGGAGGGAAAGAAGATAAAGAAAAAGTGGTGGGAGGGAAAGAAAAAAAAGAAAAAGTGGTGGGAGGGAAAGAAGAAAAAGAAAAGGTGGTGGGAGGGAAAGAAGATAAAGAAAAAGTGGTGGGAGGGAAAGAAGAAAAAGAAAAGGTGGTGGGAGGGAAAGAAGATAAAGAAAAAGTGGTGGGATGGAAAGAAGAAAAAGAAAAAGTGGTGGGAGGGAAAGAAAAAAAGAAAAGGTGGTGGGAGGGAAAGAAGAAAAAGAACAAGTGGTGGGAGGGAAAGAAGAAAAAGAAAAGGTTGTGGGAGGGAAAGAAAAAAAAAGAAAACTGGTGGGAGGGAAAGAAGATAAAGAAAAAGTGGTGGGAGGGAAAGAGGATAAAGACGTGGGAGAGAAAAAAGAAAAAGAATGCGGTGGGAGAAGAGAGGTTGAGATGGTTAGCAGGGAAAAAGAACAAAAGATGGCGGTGGGAGGGAGGGTGAGAACAAAAGGTGGTGGCAGGGATAGAAGTAAGAGTTAAAAAGAGAAAATTGGTGAGAGGTAAAAAAAAAGATAAAATGTTGTAGGTAAGCAAAAGAAAAAAAAGTTTAAATAGAGTAAATGACATATCTGGAAAATACTAGAAAGAGAAAGGGGGGAAAAAAAAGTCCGAGTTTTCATCAATTGTCAGGTGTGGCATTGTAATCTAGAAAAGCGAGCACTCCTGCTGATCGCAGCCATAAAATTTGTGAGGAGGCCGACAATTGGAAACGATTACTGTTGCCAATAAGTAGTAAGAGACATTATGTCCAGCCGAAGAACACATGTCATCATCTGTCCTATGAACAAAACAAAGCATTTATCAAGATGCGTGGGTCCTTGTCAATTGAGACACAGAAATATAGGATTAATATGGATAGAATTGAAAAAAAGAAAAAAGAGTACTGAGTAATTGCTTTTAAGTTCAAGCTCTTTCTGGCAAAAAGGTTTTCATGAAATACATACATATATATATATACAATTAAGTCAATAGGATTTTCAAAGTTAGACCCAAATTACAATCCGCCTAACATATCGCTATTTGATTCGGATTATCCTATTTTTACGGTGGTTTTCTCCACTATGTGTTTGGCACAGATATTATTTTTTTTTCTAAATAACATTTCGGCCAGATGGGTGCTGGTCTAGCAACACTGAAGAACTATGATACAGCAAAACAGTCTGTGGATGACATATCTCTCTCTTTCTCTCTCTCATATATATATATATATATATATATATATATATATAAAATTTAATGAATGCTCCGAATTTGTTAAAAAAAAATGTTCATAAAATTATTTCTGCCAATTTCAAAACCGATTATTTTTTCTTGATAATAAATTCAAGATGTTTTCAAAAGGCTTCCTCAGTGAATTTTGATTTGCCATCAAATTAAAACCAGAAAAATTTTAAACTGTCAACATCAACATTGTTCTCTTCATTTCACTTATTTACCCCCCACCCTTTTTTTTCCAAGCAGACCAATGAAAAAAAAATTGCTAATTGCTTCCTGATATATGAAAACTCCCATTCTGTTACGCAAATAAATATATTTTCCTTCCCTCCCGTCTCACAATCCCTTCACACAAGTAAAAAATGTGCTGAATGAGACCATTTCAAGTGTTATGGGGAAGGTAGAAAGCAAATAGCAAGTCAGACAATCTCGCCATCTGAAATTGATTCAGATTAGTTCCATAATAAAACGTTTTTTTCTTTTTTTTCTTCCTTTCTTTCTACATCGATTGATACGTTTTTTTTAACTTCACAGATTGAGACGTTATTTTATATGAATATTAGTGCTAACACTGGCGAAGCATAATTTTGGGGGGTACTTGTGCAGAAAAAGGCACCTGCGAAATATGGCAGTTAAACATAAAATGACAGCAAAACTTTATAAAGTACTTACTTGGTATTGAAAAATATTACCGAATACCAAAAATTATGGAAAATAATCGAGTATTTTTATTTTTGAAATTCAACTATGCATCATAGTTAAGAGCAGTCCGCCATTATCAGTTAATGACTCAAGACTCACCGATTATCTCCCCTTGGCACCAACAGCATAAAATCGCTAAATTAATTTAATTTTTTTCATTAAAATTCTACTTGATCATTTTCCGTAATTTTCGGTTTACGCTAATATATTTCAATGCCAAGTAAGTATTTCATAAAGTTTTGCTGTTATTTTATTTTTAGCTGCCATATTTCACGTGCACCCTTTTTTTTCCCCCCATCACTTTTGATGGAGGGTGTACACTCTCATTGCAAGCCATTACTTATACTGTATACAGTAGCTAAATTTTTGGCCAAGATCAAAGTGTAGTATCTGTTCCGATGGATACTGCACCCCATAGACTGGTATTGTCTTGGCCTTCGGGGCTTGATTTATGCCGGTCTATGGGGTTGTCCTGTGCAGTTCTAGAAGGTCCACCCTCCCAGGCTTTGCTTCCCCTCTTTGGAGAGGAGTAAGTTTATTGCTTACTGCCTGAGGCGCCCCTACCGGGGAATGCCGACGGGGCTGCCCAGGTAATTTTTAATGGCCAGAGTGCTCACCTTCTCGGGCGCTGGCTTTTCAAGTCCCACTTTCCCGACCCGATCTTGGGTCACATCTTACCTTGTGGGAGTAAGATAAAACTGGCCGTGTGCCTAACCTCCTGGGGAGATAAACAAAATACATGTCATAAGAATGAAACTCTGAAATCAAATAAACCTTAAATTTGATGGGAGTCGGAGCTGATACATTTTTAAAATACCAACTTCAATAATGTAAGAATTGCTTTTGAATTTCCGGCGCCGGAAACAACTCTGGTTCTGCTTGTGCGCAGACTACTTACCGGAGAAGATTCATTGGTCGACCACAAAACCAACAGTATTCCAAATTGAAACTTTTAGCAATAGCCTCTCTGGAACTGGTGGATGGAGCCACAATATCATTGCGTCCAGCCATAGCAAAAGGGTTGACAGTCATGGTAGACGACTAAATACCTAGTCACGTTATGAGTAACCAGATTGCTGTAGCTGGAACGGTGACAACAAAAACAGATCCAGAGAATAAGTCATGATATTTCACAGTGGGGGGGTCGCCACTTTAGTTTCACAAAGAAAAATAATCTTTAATCCCAAAATTGACTGTTAAATAATTCTTGCAAATGTGTGAAAGTCTGATAGAAAAATAATTTTTAAGAACAAAAATTGTTCAGAAATCCAAAATTGTCTGTATTTCCGATATATGAAAGAAGATCCGGTAAAATCCAAGACACGTTTAGAGTGTAAGAATGGTTTAATCCAGGAAATTTAATCCAATGTGTCTAAAAGCTTTTTATACGGATATCCTGGTGTCTGTCTTAAATGAACATCTGATGCTTTGGCTTTCAAAGACTGGAATAAAAATGACGTTTTCTTTCATAGATGAAGATAAGCATGATCCCACTTTTTTTTTTTTTTTTTTTTTTTTACACCCAGGAGAGAAATACTCCATCATTGTTCAGATTTTTAAATTTGTTTTTATTCAGTTTTAAGCAGTATACACATATACTCTCTCTCTCGTAAAAATAAAATCTAAAAGATTTAATGTATTATTCCTGTTAAGTTTTTTAAAAAACTTGTTAAGTTTTTTTAAAACTTGATTTTAAATCAGTCTTTGGGTTTGTTTATTGTATATGCGTGTGTGTGTGTGTGTGGGGGGGAGTAATAATTTCAAGAATTCAAACTTTTTTTCGTTTTTGTTTTTTCTCCAACTTTTTTTCTTTGTAATTTTGATGTTCATTATGAAATTAAAAAAAATAGGTTCATTTTTGTTCTCACGCTTAAATTCAATTCTTGATGTTTTTTGGAATTTTACGCATGTATTATAAACAATCAAGATGTTTTATTCATCAAACTTTGTGTATATAAATGTTTGTATTTTTGCTGTTAATTGTAAAATTATGAAAATTTATTCATTTTTTTTTTCTTTTTAAAATCAGTTAAAAATCAGTTCTTGAGATATTTGAAATGTGTATTATCAAACAATTAAAATGCGATTTTTTTTACCCATCTTATATTTCCTTTCTTCTACTTAAATTTATATTTTTATTTTACGGTTATTCTAAAAAGAAATCAAATTCCTAAGACTTTACTTTTTTTCAAAGAAACCAATTTGTCTTGTAAACGAAAATATTTTCATCCAAGACAGGCTAATTTCCTATTGTAAAATATTCTCAACTCAAAATATTAAATTTGTAAACTGACAGTTGTTTAAATGGGTACAAAAACAGAGTCCTTTTATAAAGAACTCCTGACAATAAATGTTAACCTGTCTTTCTTTAAAAAGATTTCCAAATAAAGTTCACTTAAGATTAATAAACAAAATGAAAATGTTTTCTTGAAAACCTTGCGATATAAAAAAAAAAATTATTTTCAATTGTTTTTATTTTTGCAGCTTTCATTAGATAGACATAAAAAATGTTCTTGTAAATTCGTTCTTTACCATTATTTTTGAATTCATCCAGTTAATTCTTAGAATTTTATACACTGTATTTAACTTGTTAATTTGTTCTCAAAATATTTGAAAAGAAATCTAATTGTGTAAGAGATTTTCAAAAAATATTTCTCGTCAATTTACAATGGGAAGAAATATATTTGAAAAAGTGTGTATATATATATATATATATATATATATATACATACACACACAGTAGGCCTCCGCTATTCGCAGGGGTTAAGTTCCAGACACATCTGCGAATAGCAAAAATCCGCTGAATAGATTTTGATGCTACAAAGTTAGCTAAAAAAATCAGGTTTTTGTGTTGTCGTTTTTTTTTTTTGCATGAAAGTCACCAAATTAGTGTAAATTAACCTTTCTGCTTGCAATTTGGTTGATTTTTAAAAAATATATTTCCGTTTCGTATAAAATCTACGAAAATTTGGATTACCAATGTTTTTTTATGAGCCGCATTTAATATGAATCCTACGGAATAATTAGCAGGGTTTTTTTTGTCATATTGGCCTTAGTTGGACTTAACTAATTATCATATTTGTAAGTTCTACCGAATTTATGAAGAAAATGTTAAGTCAATGCTTATGCTGAAAATCTGCGAATTTGTGAAACCGTGAATAGCAGGGGTCAACTAATATATATATATATATATATATATATATATATATATATATATATGAGAGAGAGAATGTGCAAAGATTTTTAAAAAGAAAAATTGACCAGGATTCTCAATTACTTAAGAGTCCAACATATTTAAATAGATACGAACTTGATATTATAAATAACCTTAGTTTTATACTGAAGGCTGAGTATTAGCGACCCTCTCTGATTACCTTCACAAGAATCTATTGGAGTGCCGACCAGAAACCGATTGTTTGTTCATAATATCCAGTCTGTAGACACAGACACACAAATATATACGTCTTGGTTTACCAATGTACCACAAAGAATTCCACAGCGGGTATGAACTCTACGAATGAACCGTTTTGAAAACTGAATTGAATCATTGGTTCTGAAGAACCTTCTAAAAGTGTACGTATGATGGAAAACGTTGGATTATATTCATTTAGTTGGGCTAAACATTTGTAAATAAAGTGATATGATGTCCATTGGTCTCGTATTTATCTATATATAATAGAAATAACAAAAGATCAGCGTAATATTATAGGCGATAAAAAGTCGAGCATAAAATGTGGCAGGTTATTATGGTCTAGGGGTAAAACGCTAGACTATGTGTATTTACATCAAGGGTTCGATCCCTGCCCGGGGTTGTTATGCTGATGACGACTCATAGCCAGAAACATGTGAACATGTCTTTCTTTTATGCACGCAAAAAAAATAATTTATAAATTAATTTTAAATATGCATGCATAAATTAATTTATGAATTAACTTATTGAAAAATCTCTCTTTATATATATATATATATATATATATATATATATACACATATATAAACTCTTTCAATAAAAGATAAAATCTTCAAATAACAAAAAGAACAGATTGAAAACTTTCTCAGCTCTTTTGTTACCTCTAAAACTAAAGAGTAGCTGTGCATATAACTGAAGAAAAAAAAACCTATTTAATAGTTTTAAAAAGAGAATGACATTATCAAGAAATAAAAGAGAAACAGAAGGTCAAATGATGAAAAGATTAAAGAATGAAGAGCCAAAATATTAAATATTTAGCTTTTTTTTCTCAAGAATCCTTAGACGTTGAAAATAATTAACTATAGAAAATAATAAGCAAATCTAACAAACAATTTGAATAAAAGTCTCATATTAAAATACAGAGATTAATAGAAAGAGTATTGCATGTGTTTATTTATGTTAAAAACCTCAGTATTGCATGTGTTTATTTGTTAAAAACCTCAGTATTGCATGTGTTTATTTATGTTAAAAACCTCAGTATTGCATGTGTTTATTTATGTTAAAAACCTCAGTATTGCATGTGTTTATTTGTTAAAAACCTCAGTATTGCATGTGTTTATTTGTTAAAAACCTCAGTATTGCATGTGTTTATTTGTTAAAAACCTCAGTATTGCATGTGTTTATTTATGTTTAAAACCTCAGTATTGCATGTGTTTATTTATGTTTAAAACCTCAGTATTGCATGTGTTTATTTATGTTAAAAACCTCAGTATTGCATGTGTTTATTTATGTTTAAAACCTCAGTATTGCATGTGTTTATTTATGTTCAAAATCTCAGTATTGCATGTGTTTATTTGTTAAAAACCTCAGTATTGCATGTGTTTATTTATGTTAAAAACCTCAGTATTGCATGTGTTTATTTATGTTAAAAACCTCAGTATTGCATGTGTTTATTTATGTTTAAAACCTCAGTATTGCATGTGTTTATTTATGTTAAAAACCTCAGTATTGCATGTGTTTATTTATGTTAATAACCTCAGTATTGCATGTGTGTATTTATGTTAAAACCTCAGTATTGCATGTGTGTATTTATGTTAAAAATCTCAGTATTGCATGTGTTTATTTGTTAAAAACCTCAGTATTGCATGTGTTTATTTGTTAAAAACCTCAGTATTGCATGTGTTTATTTATGTTCAAAATCTCAGTATTGCATGTGTTTATGTTCAAAATCTCAGTATTGCATGTGTTTATGTTCAAAATCTCAGTATTGCATGTGTTTATTTGTTAAAAACCTCAGTATTGCATGTGTTTATTTATGTTCAAAATCTCAGTATTACATGTGTTTATTTATGTTAAAAACCTCAGTATTGCATGTGTGTATTTATGTTAATAACCTCAGTATTGCATGTGTATATTTATGTTAAAAACCTCAGTATTGCATGTGTTTATTTATATTAAAAACCTCAGTATTGCATGTGTTTATTTATGTTAAAAACCTCAGTATTGCATGTGTTTATTTATGTTAAAAACCTCAGTATTGCATGTGTTTATTTATGTTAAAAACCTCAGTATTGCATGTGTTTATTTATATTAAAAACCTCAGTATTGCATGTGTTTATTTATGTTAAAAACCTCAGTATTGCATATGTTTATTTATGTTAAAAACCTCAGTATTGCATGTGTTTATTTATGTTAAAAACCTCAGTATTGCATGTGTTTATTTATATTAAAAACCTCAGTATTGCATGTGTTTATTTATATTAAAAACCTCAGTATTGCATATGTTTATTTATGTTAAAAACCTCAGTGTTGCATGTGTTTATTTATGTTAAAAACCTCAGTATTGCATGTGTTTATTTATGTTAAAAACCTCAGTATTGCATGTGTTTATTTATGTTAAAAACCTCAGTATTGCATGTGTTTATTTATGTTAAAAACCTCAGTGTTGCATGTGTTTATTTATGTTAAAAACCTCAGTATTGCATGTGTTTATTTATATTAAAAACCTCAGTATTGCATATGTTTATTTATGTTAAAACATAATTACCAGGCAACACCTAATAATCTTTGCTTGTTATATATTTGTAAAAATAGAAATAAGAAATACTATATCACTTTATTTAAAATGAATCTAAATTAGTTACATTTCTCTGCTTACAGTAAAGTTAACATTTAATAAAAAATTCAATCATTTATTTTTTTTAATCAGAGAAAATCTGAAGTGTAAATAGTTTCATATAATTTTTTTTTAAATTAGACCGCCATTTTAATTTGTTATGTATCTAACTTTTGTGATTTTTAAAAAGTCATTTAAAAAAAAATTAATATTATCAAAGTTTTTACACCAGTAGTAAGTGGTGGTTGCCAATAGAGCTCAAGTGACAACAAGCCTCAACATTGCTTAAAACTACTACTTACTATTATTAGTTGTAGTAATGTGCAAGGGGTACTTTAAATATTTTAGGCAGAAATAAAATAGTTTATTAATTGAAATAAAAAAATATTAATTAACTATGAATATAAAGTCAAGGAATATGAGATTACAAAGCAATAAAGCTGTCAATATTGATAATTGAGAAATGTGTGGCCATTTAAAAAATGTCTTTGTAATATTCAAAAAAACAAGTTAAATAATTAAAATGTTATTCACTAAAATTTAGCAACGTAATTTTCTTGAAATATTTTAGATAAAACTTTCCCTCAGAATGCAATATTTATTAATTTAACATTAGCATAGAAATGAAAAAATCTTTATATACATCACTTAGACTATTCTTGTTGAAGTTATTTGATGATGGAATTAAAATAAGTTGATTTTCAACAATAAAATCAATTTATCTATATTTAAGGTTCTGAATTTTAAAGAAAAAATAATATACAATAAATAAATATATATTACATAAATAGTATAAATTGATAGTATATATTGTATCAGTGATATATTTTAAATA
Organism: Sepiola atlantica; assembly: GCA_963556195.1. Lineage (NCBI taxonomy): Eukaryota > Metazoa > Mollusca > Cephalopoda > Sepiida > Sepiolidae > Sepiola > Sepiola atlantica. Next base: position 30,276,968 of record OY744535.1, read on the forward strand.
AAACTATATTTGCAAACTTTTAATTAAGAAACGGAAACCATTTATATTCTCCACCAAAAACTATTTACTCCAAATGTTTTTTTATTAAAACTTTTTTAGTGCTTAATAAAAACAGGGATTTTTATTCAAACAAATGATGAATAAAATTAATTTTTTTATCCAATGATATTTATTGCATTTAAAATCTAATTTGAATAAAAATAAATTTGCAATAAAATTCAATCTAAAAATGTGTGAATAATTCAACGAATTGCTGGATCTAATTTTAGAATTTTCAGTATGTGTATGGAATGAGAAATGGTCTTCGCCTTCAGCAGACAAGTTAAGCACATTTTAAGTTTTATTAAACAGTGTCAACTTGTGGAAAGTAGAAGGAAATAATCCTAAACGGATGGCGTAAAATAACACTGATCCGAGACAATTGTTATAGTCAGTTTTCATTTTGAAACATTTGTGAAAAGTGATAAAAGAAACAAAAACATCTTCAAGGATTCTGGCTCGATTGTCATTGGTTGAACGTGTTAGTCTGTTTGAATATCTTCAGCAAATATAAACCAATCAGAATTGAGAATCTGAGTTTTAAAAATATAGTCTCATCTTTTAATGCCAGTACTTCATGGACAATGGACAGATAAAGCTGTTTTGTATTTTTTTTAACAATAATAAAAACAATGTGATTTATCTGTTATTGTTATAAAATTCTATCTAAAATGATATTGAGGCCTTTATATGTACAAAAGACAGTTGTCTGCATTCGGTTCGGTTTTTGAAAAGTTGATATATATATATATATATATATATATATATATATAATATTATAAATAAAGACTTAGATATTTTTTTTACTGCAATATAGAGATCTGTGAAATAAATAAGTTAATTTAATATTATATCATTTTTTTTACTTTTCCAGGCGCAGACGACGAAACAGCTTTCTGTGGATAATATATATATACTATTAATTTTATTTTTAAGGGACATTAAGACCCAATAATTTTTATAAGTATCACAACTTTTTGGAAGTTTATTTTCTTATGAAGAATCCAATGGCGGTATTAATGTTGTAGTATTGTTTTATAATAAATTTATTTATAACTTAGAAAAATAACAATTATAGGAATCAAAATAAATAATTAAAATGATAATACGGGTTCAGGATTGGGAGGAGGAATACACAGAGGCCATGATTTAATCTAGAGTCTGCTAGTATACAATATATTGAACCATTTTTTAAAGATTTACTCAAATCATCAGATAAACAATATTTTCAAGAAGCTTATGTAAAAAGGTTTAGCATAAACTGATATGGATACGTTTAATATCTCTGGATATTTCACAATTATAGAGACAATACTTAGCAAGCAGAATAATCAAATATAAAAAAGTAATAGTATCTCCAGGCAAAATATGCATATTTATATTTGAACAAATGAGGAATATTACAATAATTGTTGCGAAAAAATTTAAGGAAAAAAAAAACGTCTTGCATTTAGTCAAGTCCACTTTTGTATGCAAGACTTACAGAACTACTATATTGAACGAGAGGGAAAATATTGATTCTGTCAAGTTGTTAAAGTAAAAAAATAAAACAACGTTTAATTCCTCAACTTTTAAATTTTGCGTTTGTTTCTCATTAGACACTCAGTTTTCTAGGGTCAAAGGACCAAGGAGTGGAAGAGAACAGGAATCAAAATATACACACACACACACACATAATATATATATATATATATATATATATTATTACAATCTTTTTTATTTATGCAAACATTTTTGGCTACATATGTGCATACATGTTTCAGCTAAAACCACTTTTTCAGACCAAGTTGATAGAATGAAAGGTAAAAGGAAAATGATTTTGACAAGAAACTTTAAAAAAAACAACAAAAAAAACACAAGGATCAGGTGACCACGTGACTGAAATTATTCTTGATTGAACGCCTGACGTTGATTATCTTAGGAGTTCCAATTTTTTTTCTTTAATTCTTTTAAAATATTATCTTTTTATTGCTTTGAATTTTTGGGACTTGCATATTTGATCTCTAATGACAAATTTTGACTATGATAACCCGTTCCTGCTGACAGAGTTAAGGGGATGAGTGTGGGCCATATATATATATATATATATATATATATATATGCAGTTAAATTATGCTTTATAATTCAATTAATTCTTATTCCTATAATAGCTCACATAGAACCATTTATAAGAATTAGGGTAACAATCTTTCATATATATATATATATATATATATATATATATATATATATTGGCTTTTCCACTGCCAACTTATCTATGTAATTCTTCTGATAAGATTTTAATCTTTGAAAAGCCTTAGCTTAAGGAAAGAATAATAAACATATTTTTTACCGAGTATACCTTGCATTGAATAATTGAAGTTGAAATAAATTTGTCATTCGTACATGTTTATCCCTCTTCTTTCATCTATATATATATATATGTGTGTGTGTGTATGCCTATATATTGGTGAAGAGTATCGGATTATTGAATTATAATCATGTAAAAAAGGGTCCAAATTTTAAAAAGAAAGTTGTATTAAAAACCGTAAAACCGTTTTTAAAACAAGAAAATCAGATTAGATTTATTCAAGATCTAAATAAGGAATCCGACCGAATAACTTCTAGAAATAAAAGGAAAAATATACAAAACTTCCCATAAAATAACCTTCAATCTTGACTACAGATTTGTTTCCAAGTCATACAAAAGAAAAAGAAGTTTCTTACAGTTGCACACTTTGTTCGAGTTAGTACGGCTCAGAGAAGAGGTGACTGTTGGGCAGGTAAATATTAGAGGAAAGGAGAAATATCATTTGAAAAGTTTTTTTTGATCACACATTTATTATAAATACATTAGTAAGACAAGATCAAAAATTAAAATAAAATGGTTAATATTAGGTTTAGTGAAAATATTTATATAAATATTACTGACATAATCTATAGTTGAAACCTCTCAATCAACATAGCCAAGGGGTTCAACAAGTCTAAAGTTGTATATTAATGATAAGAATTAACATTTAATGAAATCAAAACAATTTCAAATTTCTAAATCAGACAATAAAAACCAAAAAAAATATTTACTATTTAATAATAGAAAAGTAAATTTTAATTAAAAAAAAAATTAATCAAATTTAAGTAAAGTTTTTGTTTGTTATTTGTTAATTTTACTAAACTGAAATGAAAATAAATTCAGCAAAACAGATTCACACCTGACTGAAAATGTTAGTAGAAAAAATATTACAAGTCGTGATAATACCTGGTATTCGATAACACCCAGGAGAAATAGCTGTTTGTAAAAAAAAAAAATAAACAATTATATAAATGAGAAAAATTAAATAAAGCAAGCAAGATGGCTTATTTGTGGCCCGAATTAAATCTACATACATTAATATCGGGTTTACTAGTTATATACGTCCCACTGCAAACACGTAGGAAAAACAACAACAAAAAAAAAAAAACGAGCTAATTTGAATAATTTAATTTTATCGCTTCTTTTGAGATATGAAATCGTGAGCTAGACACCAATGGGAAGTTGACACAACTACGAGAAAATCACAATCAAACTTTTAAAACGTGAATTACATGAAAAATCAACTTCTTGGAGTCGGATCAGATCTTACACACACACACACACACACACATAGCTCAATATCTTTTCAGATAGAGCTTTATAAGAATAATAAATAATTAAAACTTTAATTATATATATTTGTCGTATGCAACAACATAAAACAATTCTTTTATATAGTTCAGATTGATTCTTATTAGAATCAACTTCCAAAGCAAAATAATGAAGCTCAATATTCAAACCTTTAAAGAGTTATCTAGAAAAAAATTGTTTATATTGTAATAAATGTTAACTTTTATATGGCTATTATCATTAGTCTGAATTTTCTCCAATAACATAAGTAAGATTTGTTTGGCCCAAAAGCCGACATTAAATCATAGTATGATATAACTAATCCGTCATTTTATATATATATATATATATATATATATATATATATATATATATGTGTGTGTGTGCGTGTAGGTAAATATAATTTAATATTTATTTGTGAATATTATTATAAAATCCCCTTTAAGAAAATTAAAGTTAAGCACTGTTAAGAGATATTAAAAAGTAGACATTTACCTAAGCTACAAAGCAGGGTTCCGATTGGGTTCGCCGAGTCCTATAGATTGTCTTGATGTTTATCCCTCGCTACAATTGGCATGAATATAACAATCTCTCTGTATCACGTGATAATTTCCTATGGCCGAGAGGATAGAGCGAAAGCATGCGGAGTCAAAGGTGACTGTGAACCAGGTTCGCGCCTTGTGACCGTATTAAATTATCACTTCCCTGCATTAATGAGACCATAAACTCAAAACGACGGAGTCTGGAGGTAAATATAATTTAATATGTATGTATGAATATATATATATATATATATATAAAATTTCAGCTTTGGAAAATTATTAACGCTACAATTCCTGGGTTCGTAATAGTAATTGATTATGAATGACTTGTTGGTAAAAAAAAAACTTTTAAATTATCTTTTGAAGCGGAAATATAACAATGGATGATTCATCTATTTCCTCTTGGTGATATTTTTCAAAAGATTTGATGAGAAATCTTATTTATTTCTATTTTGTTGTCTTTGGACTTTCGTATGAGGAAATTGGCTTTGAAACAATTGTAAAGGGACTTTAGCTATTAATTTCTTTTTAAATTAACTAAAAAGCTATCTCTAATATATATATATATATATATATATATATATATATATATATATATATATATGATGGTTTCCACTTAACCGTAATGCAAAATTCTTAAATAAAAAGAATCGAATCCTCTAGGTTATCAATAGCGTGAAAATGTAAACAAATAAATAAAGCTTCATTTAAGACGTGAGATATTTCTTCCACTAACAGTAGCAGGCTTGTTGGCTCACAGGGTAGATGGTCGAAGAGTGATGATTGGCAATGACTAACGACTGAAGGTTCGAATCTAGGAGTTGATGCCCTCACTATGTCTAACCACACTGATGAGTCGTGACACGACGAAACAGCTGTCTGTGGATGACATATATATATATATATATTTTTTTAATATGTTTTTCATGGTAAACAACTGATGATCCCTTAAATAATGTTAGAAGCAAACTAATATAATAACTGTAAAAATTAAATTGACTTACATGAGTGATTTTCCACTGAACGACTTGGGACTTAAGGTTTTTTTTTGGTTTTTTTATAGTTTTAATGGTTGAGAAATTTCTGAGACTATATATATATATATATATGTGTGTGTGTGTGTGTGTGTGTGTATTCCTCCGTTGTTACGGACTACTGATTTTAATAGAGCAATTTACTTTAATTTGGGGGAAAAAGCTGTAACCCCCACTCCTTTCCTTTCACTTTTGTCCACTATCTTATATTTTTATAAAGAAAATAGTAGTTCTAATAATTATGATAAAAAGTATCTAAAATAAAAGAATGATCATAAGAATTAGGGTAACAATCTTTTTTATATATATATATATATATATATATATATTGACTTTTCCACTGCCAACTTATCTATCTATGTAATTCCTCTGATGATAAGATTTTAATCTTTGAAAAGACTTGGCTTAAGGAAAGAATAATAAACATTTTTTACCGAGTATACCTTGCATTGAACAATTGAAGTTGAAATAAATTTGTCATTCGTACATGTTTATCCCTCTTCTTTCATCTATATATATATATATGTGTGTGTGTGTATGCCTATATATTGGTGAAGAGTATCGGATTATTGAATTATAATCATGTAAAAAAGGGTCCAAATTTTAAAAAGAAAGTTGTATTAAAAACCGTAAAACCGTTTTTAAAACAAGAAAATCAGATTAGATTTATTCAAGATCTAAATAAGGAATGCGACTGAATAACTTCTAGAAATAAAAGGAAAAATATACAAAACTTCCCATAAAATAACCTTCAATTTTGACTATAGATTTGTTTCCAAGTCATACAAAAGAAAAAGAAGTTTCTTACAGTTGTACACTTTGTTCAAGTGAGTACGGCTCAGAGAAGAGGTGGCTGTTGGGCAGGTAAATATTAGAGGAAAGAGGAAATATCATTTGAAAGGTTGTTTTTTTTTTTGATCATACAATTATTATAAATACTTATGGTAAAAAGTGTCTAAAACTAAAAGAATGATCATAAAACAGAATAAGAATAGTATTATATAACCAGAAGATATGCAACAACAAAATCGAAAAGTTTTTCTAGAGTTCAAATAACAATTTGAATGAAACCATACATAAAAAAAGACAAACGCCAATAGAAAGCTCTACAAAATAAAAATGTGCCAGAAATTACACATGTAAAACAAGACAACTTTTATTTTATAAATATCGTTTTGAAATCTAAATAAAATAATTTTTTTCGATAAATACAAAAAAGCTTATTCAATTACAGATTAAAAGATACTTTAAAAGCAATAATTGAGAAATTGAAAGACTTGTTCTGTATATAAAAAAAAATATCCGAATAGTTTGAAAATAAACGAAAAATTAAAAAAAAAAATTTTCTAATTAAAATGTAATTTAATTATGGATAAAACAAAACTTATCTTTGAAACTTTATTTTCTCAAAAAAAGAAAAGTTACTTTTATATGTATTTTATACAAACATGACTTTTTATGTTGAAGTATTTTTATAATATAAAATGTTATATAAATTTATGGTTGATTTCACAGCACCGTCTTTGAAAGCAATAATTTAGGTAAAGCATAAAAACCTTTATTTTATAAATATTAAAAACAAAGAAATTAAAAAGATTTAAAGATGATTTAAAAAAAAAAAAAGTAATTTTCTTGATATATAGAAGAAATTGATTAGGAACTAAAGCAGACAAATATATAAATTCTCGATTTTGCTGATGAATTTATATTATCGATAATTTTATTCTCAACAAAGAAAATATTTTATGCTTGTTTTATACAAACATTACTTCATATGCTAAAGAATTTGTAGAATAAAAGATCTTATAAAATAATTTATTAATTCATAAACACAAAGCTCCGAGGAAAACAATGGTGTAGTTAAAACAAGAAAACTTATTTCATAAATAATTTTAAAAGATCTAACAATAAAAAAAGTAATTTTAAAAATATATATAACAGTTTTTTTGTTTTAATTATTTAAGTATTTTCTTTGCAGATGAGTTAAATTTAATTATTTAAAAATATATTTTCTAAAAAAAAAATTAAAAAAACAAACTTACTTTATATGCATTTTATACAAATATTAGCTTATATACATTTAAAAAATTACGTTCAAATTTGTTTTGTAAATATTTCTATGTTTTATAACAGTTTTTTGTTTTAATTATTTAAGTATTTTCTTTAAATTTAATTATTTAAAAATATATTTTCTAAAAAACAAAACCAAAAAAAACAAACTTACTTTATATGCATTTTATACAAATATGACTTTACATACATTTAAAAAAGTACTAGCTGTACCGACTCGGCGTTGCCCGGGATCCATTACGTTCAAATTTGTTTTGTAAATATTTCTATGTTTTATAACATTTTTTTGTTTTAATTATTTAAGTATTTTCTTTAAATTTAATTATTTAAAAATATATTTTCTAAAAAACAAAACCAAAAAAAACAAACTTACTTTATATGCATTTTATACAAATATGACTTTACATACATTTAAAAAAGTACTAGCTGTACCGACTCGGCGTTGCCCGGGATCCATTACGTTCAAATTTGTTTTGTAAATATTTCTATGTTCTATAACAGTTTCAGTATCTATGTTAAAAAAAAGTAAAAGAATAAGAGTTATTCCCCTTAGCTGATGTTTCTTTTTAGGTGTTTATTTAAGAGTGTGTCTATATTATCAAACTGCCGAACTAGAGGAAGTAATTTTTTTAAATTGTAGAGAAGTATGTCAGCGTACTGTCAATAACACGGTAAAACACCAACAAATCAAAATTGGCTAGTTAGAATTAAAGTTTCATTTGTTGGTGTAAATGCTATTCAGGTCCAACTTTTTAAATCCGTCCGACCGACATAATATATTCGATTTGCAGAATTTAAAATGTTATATCATTTAATCATTTGATTTTACGTAAATATATTTTTTTCTTTAGTCAAACAAAATCTATGTACTTTTTTTGGCTGAAAGTAAAAAAAAAAAAAATTATATTAAAATTTAATAAACCAAGAAATTAGAATTACACAACCGATACTACAGTTAACTAACCAATCAAAAGAAAGGTGGAAAATTACTGGAATAGTAAAACTACTAAATCACTGGATGTGAAAAAAATGGTTTCATAAAATCAAACCACAATCAAGGGCAACATATTAGAAAGAACTGTATAAACAAACATATCGATTTTCTCAACTGAAATATTGATTTTCAAATAAACGTGTCAGAATTGACAAAGAGATAAAGAGGAAGTCTTGAACACTCAAGAGAAACCTTAAATGCAACAAGTACAAACTGCTAAACATCAACTCGTTAAATACACACAGGTAAATATCAAAATAAATAAAACTTAGAGAATACGAAACATTCATTCATCTTTGATTATGTAGAACGAGTTTAAAATACGGAAAAATAAAAAAATATTTTAAAACTTAGTTGCACATAAACTTGTTGAACATTTCAGTAAATCATTTATTAGTGTTCATTTCTGATTTCCTTTTAGTAAATATTTTCCTAATTTCTTTTTGGTAAATATTTTCCTAATTTCTTTTGGTAAATATTTTCCTAATTTCCTTTTGGTAAATATTTTCCTAATTTCTTTTTAGTAAATATTTTCCTAATTTCTTTTTAGTAAATATTTTCCTAATTTCTTTTTGGTAAATATTTTCCTAATTTCTTTTTGGTAAATATTTTCCTAATTTCTTTTTAGTAAATATTTTTGAAGCATGGTGTTTTGTAACAGATACATTTAATACTTTTTTTTTATATTTAATAAATAATTTAAAAAATATAATTTTTTTTTTTACTTCCACAAAAAACAGCAACTTTGTGTTGAACAATCAACAAATACTTTTTTTTTACTGTATGTTTTAAATCGGTATTTTTTTTTTTTAAATGTTATTTTCTTTTTAACAATCTGTAAATAATATTTTACTATTTAAAAAAAAATACTAAATTCATTTTTTTCAGTAAATTATTTTAAATTTTTTTTTATGATCAGTAAATAATTTTTAAGCATAAAAATACGCTAATTCTTCTAGAATTTAGGCAAAAATAAACAAAACAGAAAATATAGAGAGCGTTTTGAAAAAATTAATATAAGAAAAATTTTGAATAGAAAAACGGGCAAGAAACATTCAAATCAAAATAAACACATGCCATCAAAAACAAGTGACAAAGTAATAATTCTTATTTCTGTGCGATTAATTTTGGTAAAAATTTAAATTATATATATATATATATATATATATATATATATTACTACAGGTAATGGATTCAACAAAAAGTATGTTTTTGGGTTGATATGTTTGATGTTATGTATTTTTATGTATTTGTGTATATAATTTTATATATTTTCAAAGCGTAATTTTATTACCTGTAGTAGTATAACTGCAGTAATGGTCCTCTGAAGAGAAGAATTATCTTTGAAAATTCATGAGCTAAGGACTTAAGGATACTTTGCTTGAACTTTGAATTCTAATAAAATTTGATTGACACCTTATTTTATTACTTCCTTTTATATTATAATATTAATGCTCTATCCAGTATATTGAGCTTCAGTTTTTTATCCGGATGTTTCACTAATTATAAGATATTAGTTGACGCGTATATCTTTTGTTGGATTGCTTCATATATATCAGCTACTTATTGTGATTGTAGACAAATTCAAATAAGAACATAGATATGTGTATATGTATGACATTTTTTTTCTTCTTCTCGCTGATGAGTAACTTGAGGCTACTTCTGATACTGTTGTTGTTGGTGTTGTTGTTGTTTTTGATACTCTAACTCATATATAGGTCATTTTTAACAGCTGATAGCAAAATTAAAACCCGGCGACCCTTGGAGTGAGGGCAGGTTCGTCATGGCACCCAAACAAATCCGGCAAAACAAACAGCATCGCTTCTTGCATCTAAATCCAGGTGAGCGAACCGGTAAACAAATGAGTAGTAGCCTTAATGACATTTATTGTGGTAGCACGATATTTGGAATAGACAACTAGGAAAGATCTGTGTCTGTGTGTTGTTGGGGATGGGGGAGATGTTGGGGGGGGGGGGGGGTAGAAGCGCGTAACGGGTAAATTCCAGCACAGGTAAGACATCAAAGAATTTGAATGATGACGGAAAGGTGACCGTGATGGAGAGAAAGAAATTACAGAATGCTACAGGTGTGAATGCTCACGGTGTGGTGCGGTTCGAGATAAATGAAATGATTTGGACCTGTGTAGAAGGCAAGATATGTTCATATAAAGAAAAGTTTAAGATTAAAAAAAAAAAAATCAAGAATTATTTATATACATATTTTTTTTTTTTTTTTTTTTTAGTGAAAATAGATATTAAATGTCCAGGATATGTTTCAAGGGTGCAGATTAAAATAAGCTCAATGATTAGTAGGTTATATCAACCAGAGCTTTGGGTAGATTTTTAAAATTAAAAAAAAATATTAATTAAAATTTCAAATATAATCCAGAATCAGAAATAAACATTCAACAATGTCTACCTATATGTACGTGCATTTCAGAAAATCATATACATATATATTAATGGTTGTAAAAAGTCCTTTAAGATGCCCAGGTAAAATAGAAAGTCTCTTGCCCCACACAGCTACCAACAACAACAACAAAAAAATCCAGGTAAATTTGAGAGATGATTATGAAATAAAATTATCCAGGTAATAACCGAAGAAGGTAGATCCGACTGACAAAGGTACATGGTTTTTTTTTTGGTTTTTTTTTCAAATTTTTATTTTTTTTAATTTTGGTATTTTAGCATAAATCCACGTGTGACAAGCAGCGTGTTACAATCTGTAGTCACAGCATCCAATCAAGTGAGTTTCTCATTTAGTGAACGACAGGTATTTATTTACCTGTTGAAGGTGAATATATAGGCAATTTGGTGAAAAAAATTCGCTCTATACAGGTGTATGCAGGTTTTTAAAAGATAATTTTATAATTAAAAATAAAAAAAAGGTTCAATTTACTGAGAAAGTTGGAAGAGACGAAATAAAAAAACAAAAAATCCAGGTGAATATATTGTTTTTTTTTTTTTTTTTTTTTTTTTTTTTTTTACATGATTCACTCCCAAACAAGGCAGGCCGCCACTGTAAACGTAAGGGGCTACTGAGAAAAAGGAAAAGGGGAGAAAGGATTGGTGGTTCAGCTTAAATTGGGATCTGAGCAGCGAGATGTCTGTTTACATTAGTTTTAAATTTCTGCATGTCAGTACTGTCGGGGAAACAGGGGGCAGGGAGGGAGTTACTTGTTGATTATGATTTTTTTTGTTCCATTATAATCTTTGAAACCAAAACGATAAAATTAATAGAAATAGCACTCTTCGATTTGGGATGCGGATATGTTTATATACTTTTTTTTATATACTTTTTTTATATACTTTTTTTTATATACTTTTTTTTATATACTTTTTTTTATCCTTTTTGCACACCTGAGGTGGACTAGATTAAAAAAAAAAAAAAATAAATAAATAAAATAAAAGATTGAAAGAAAATTTTGTTTGCCTTTTTTTTTTAATGTTGCAGAACCACCTGGTCAAGCAGACTGCCTTTTCATTTTCAAACTATTTTCTGTTGATGTTCCATATTTCCCTGAAGAGGAGCCGAAGAAGGTTCTGAAACAATTGTCGGATACTCAAACTATGTTTATTTTAATATAAAAGCTCTAATATATATTGAGCACTTTTGAAAAGTAATGGTTTTGTTCATTTAGTTAATATTTGAACTTATATATATATATATATATATATATATATATATATATATATATATATTGTTGTGGTAAAGATCTGAACATAGACAAACCCAATCCAGCATGAAAGTCTTTAAATATAGGGGGAGGGTGTGGAAGCTTAAATGGTGGATGGATATATATATATATATATATAGAGAGAGAGAGAGAGAAAGAATTTTGGTCTTGCACGGTTTCTCCCCCTTTTTCGTTTAAGATGTCACACGTACACGTGAATCATATTCTCCACACACAACAAACCGTGGTAACTGCACACTCACACGCACACACACAGAGGCAGGCTCATCTCGTAAGATTTAAAATAAAAGAGGCATAAGAAGTAATTGAAGTTGGCGCGCACGTGCGTCTGTATGTGTGTGTGTGAGTATGAGAATCTGTGTGTGAGAGAGAGAGAGAGAGAGAGAGAGAGAGAGAGAGAGAGAGAGAGAGAGGGTGTGTGAGCGCGTTCTTGTTTTGCGTCAGCACATGTTTGTCTCTCCGCAAGTCGACGACGCGCTACAAAATTGATCTGCTACTGGGAGGGAGGCGGCGGCGGAGGAAGAGGAAGAGAAGGAGGTTGCCGCCGCCGCCGCCACCACCACCACCACCACCACCACCACCACCACCACCTCCTTTTCTTCCTCCTCCGCCGATGTTGTTGTCGTCTCCGATAGAAAATTGTCTCATGGCTCAACTGGTAGAATTAACGCATGCCCATTAATCGGGTTTATTCAGGCTTGAGTCTACCATCAGTCGGGTAAAAACTGGGAAGGGTGGAAAAACCCTCCTTCTAATCTGTCAGCCCACACACGTTCATCTGGGCAAGTATGCGCTACCCGACTGACTCGCCGATGCGATGAGTGACGCCTCTGTTGATGAGGGGGGCTGCGGCGACCGCGAAGAAGTGGCGTTTGTGTCGTCAGCTGTGCCGACTGACTACAGCCTGCCTGCCTGTCTGTCTGTCTGCTCGTCATCATCACAGAATAACAAAAAAAAAAAAAAAAAGAAAAAAAAGAGGATGGTCAAATGAGACCTTCCGTAGGTGCGAGTTTAAAGAAGCACAAAAAAAAAAAAAAAAAAAAAAATGATTTACTCCTCTCCAGGAGTTAGGCACAAGGCCAGTTTTATCCTACTCCCACAAGTAAGATGTGACCCAAGGTCGGGTCAGAAAGTGGGATTTGAAAAGCCAGCGCCCGAGAGGTGAGCCCTCTGACCATCAAAAATTGCCTGGGCAGCCCCGTCGGCATTCCCCGGTAGGGGCGTCTCAAGCAGTAAGCAATTAACTTACCCCTCCCCAAAGAGAGGAGGCAAAGCCTGGGAGGGTGGACCTCCTAGAACTGCACAGGACTTTGCCGAAATTCACACAAGTGTAGATAAATAGATACACGTATTTTTGCGACTACACGTTTAGGAGCAAAGTGCAGTATCTGTTCTGATACTACATCTTTTCTTTCCTCAGTCAGTGCAGGAGAAATCCTTCTAGACCGAGGTAATTTAAATTTTTTGTAATAATCCAGAATGCCTTCTTTTTTTTTTTTTTTTTAGGGAACTGGATTTCCCCACATAAAAAAAAAAAACTGACCCTGTGATTAACTCTGCCCTCGTAGGGAGGCAAGTAAATAGTGACATTCATGTCAATCAAATGTAATTCGGAATTTTTTCTAATATTCTTATATTTATTAAGTGCCGTATTCCCATTTGTCCATAACCCTTTACAGACAAAATCCTTATGAAACTCATTGCACACTTGCCACCACCCCCATTTAAAAAAACATAGTATATACTAGCAGGATTATCCGGTGTTGCCCGGGTTGCGGTGAGGGATCCCATCACGGGCAACATTTTAGTAAAGATCAAGGACAGTATTCTTTAATACAAGTGTACACTTCCTGTCGAAAAAAAAAAAAAATTATGCTTCCCCAGTGTTCGCACTCACCATCTATCTAGCTGAATTATTACTAAAATATTCATATGAAATCAGAGAATTACGTCAGTAATTTAATCTTTCATATATAAATTATCATTTCTGATGACCTAAAGAGAGAAAGAGTAAAACACCCAACGTTGAATTTTTATCACAGAGTGGAGGATTTCTTTCCAAATTCATTTCAGGCAGCAGGGGAAGTCTGAGGTCGTTGTCTGACTTGCTATGCTTTCTCGCTTTCCCTCATCGCATGAAAATGGTTTCATCTTGGGGATAGAAAAAGGCACATGTTTTACTTGCTAACGTTTGTGTGGTGAGATGAATACATTATAAATATATATATATATAATATATATATATTTGCTAGTTGTTGATTTGCTTATCCTATATTCCATTTTTATTTTACATTTTGTCTGAAACATTGTTTCTTTTATTCCTCATTTATATATATATATATATGAGAAAGGACGGATGAGAGTAATCCGACGAAATGGGAAATGAAAAAGGAAAAAACAAAAAATGTTTTTTTATGTATTCATCAACGTTTCGTCTTTATTTGTAAGACTTCCTCAGGATGATAATTTTAAGAAAAATGTCATGCAAGTACATAGAAATATTGGGTTGACATGATGGGTTAATGAGAAGTAGTAGTAGCCACTACTGGTAGCGCAGGACCAAGGTCCGGGCTGAGAGAAGTCGGTGGCATTGAGTGAAATGAATGTGGATGGCTGTGAGTGGAAAAGGGGAGGGGTGGGAGTGTTAGTGAGTTTGTCTAAGAGTGGGAAAGAGGGGAGGGGGCGCTGAGGTTTTTGTCGTGGTGAGGTGTAGCATAGATTTTGAGGGGCTGGGGAAAGAGGAGGAAAGGGGGAAGGAGCTCCGTGTCTTTGGTGTGTAGGTAGTATCATAGTTTTAGAAAAAGATTTAAAGAAATGAAGATGATTTGAAAGTAGGCGGGGTGGGTGCGTAAGAGGGTGAAAGAAGTAGTAGAAGTAGCTAGGGAGTGACAACAAAGGTATACATATATTTTTGTTTTATACAGGTGAATTTTCCCCACATTAAAAATGGAAGCCTCACTTTGCCATGGGGAAGCAAGTAAATAGGGACAATATTCGCCATCATCTCCTCCTTTATGAGAGGGGATGGATTTATAGTCTCCCTCATTCATGAGGGAGTACCGACAGGACAATACAGATATTCTTTTCCCCATCTAGAGTGCTCATTTCCAACTCTCCTGAATACTAGCACAAATACAAATTTACGCCGGTCTATGCGACTGTCCTGTGCAATTCTAGGAGGTTCACCCTCCCAGGCTTTGCCTCCCCTCTTTGAGGAGGAGTAAGTTTATTGCTTACTGCCTGAGGCGCTCCTACCAAGGAATGCTGACGGGGCTGCCCAGGCAATTTTTAAATGGCCGGAGTGCTCACCTTCTCGGGCGCTGGCTTTTCAAATCCCACTTTCCCGACCTTGTGTCACATCTTACCTTGTGGGAGGAAGATAAATAAAACTAGCACAAATACAGTGGTACCTAACAACCGTGACTCAGCATGGTACTATGCTGCAAGATCTCCATGATCATGTTGCGAAGCGATAGCACGGCAATCATAAAGGGTTTATTACCTGAAATCTAACGATTTGTGACACTAGCCACTCGACTATGTTAAGTTACAAGGTATATCTCTCTCAAATATGTCCGTCTTCCATTTCATGTGATCGTCGAAGAGCTACTATTCCATGTATTAATATCAGCATTTATAATTTTACGTTTCGTAGTAAGCTTAAATTTGAAGCTACTTGAGCTCATTGAAACGAAAGTGAATGAAACAATCAGTTTACGTAACATGTGTCAAATATTTTCATCTCTGAACAAAATGATTGTTTTTCGAAATTTTTGAGATGGGGCTAATAATTTATATTATTCAGACTACTGTTCTCATCTTGGAGATTATTTTCACAACGTTTCGCACTTCTTGCACACAAACTGGTTGTCCTCTCTCAAGCTACAAGTAATTCCACTGCACTTCTTGTTTACCCAATGCCTGCATGTACGACAAAAAATTGAGTTGCACCCGACTCCCTTACCATAAACTGAGCATGGGAACTTTCCTCTTTCCTGGGCATTTCCAACACTTTTATCTTGGTGCCATTCACTCTCAGACCTTTACTTTCCATAGAATTCCTCCAAGACTTTAACTTAACAAGTTGACTTTCCATTGTTCCACAGACCAGTACTAAATCATCAGCATACAGCATCTCTACCGGACAACCCGTACGGGTTAGGCACAAGGCTAGTTTTATCTTACTCCCACCAGGTAAGATGTGACACAAGGTCGGGTCGGGAAAGTGGGACTTGAAAAGCCAGCACCCGAGAAGGTGAGCACTCTGGCCATTAAAAATTGCCTGGGAAGCCCCGTCGGCATTCCCCGGTAGGGGCACCTCAGACAGTAAGCAATAAACTTACTCCTCCCCAAAGAGGGGAGGCAAAACCTGGGAGGGTGGACCTCCTAGAATTGCACAGGACCGAAGGCCAAGACAATACCAGTCTATGGAGTGCAGTATCCATCGGAACAGATACTACACTTTGATCTTGGCCAAAAGACCCGTACAAAACTCCCTGGACAATGCTTCTAAGACACAAATGAAAAGCAACAAACTCAGTACAGATCCCTGATGTACGCCTACTTTAACATTAAAAAGCTTTCACTAAATGTGTTGTTTTTTTCTAACACGCCTACAAGACATATTTTATGATTAAAGAAATAAATTTATTTCTTCTCGTATGAAAAACAAAAGAAATATGAATAGTTAGAGGATTAAAATAAAATATTTTATTAATCTTGGAGAATTAAAAAAAAAATTTTTGTAGACAGAATATTCGTAAAACAAAAATAAGTGGAAACAGACATTAACTCACCGCTTTTATGAATCAAATGGATTTTCTCAATGAAGATAAATACTACAGGATGACCTTCACCCCACCCAAATGCCACCCATTCAATCGTTAGTAAAATTCACAATCCTTTCTGCGATCCAACAATATCTTTTTTTAATTTTTTTTTATGGAAGTCGCTCCAGACAAGGCATGAAGCCACTTGATGTAAAAAGCTAAAAAAAAAAAAAAAAAATACTACTTCCAGGTCAAAAGCCAGCCAGCGATAAGTGTTAGATGGATAGATTCTGACCCAGAAAACAGCAATTATTCCCCCTTTGTCAGAAACATCGCTCGTGAAATGTGAGGACTAAAGGACAAAATAAGCTTTGATACAAATAAGCTTTAGTCAATGCCCGACTTGTCCAACAAGTTTCATGAATAAAATTTAATTCAAATCTTAAATATTTGAACTTTCAAATACGAGGTCATGTCCATATTATGCCCCCCTAAAAACTCTTGCCCCCCTAAAAACCCTTTAAAATACTCCAAAGAAACTGAAATTTGGGGAATATTCATTAACTGATATCTAACACCTAGTGTTAAAAATTCCACAAAACTTGGAGGTATCCGAATTTTCACTCAGGGCTTCGACACGCTTTTTACTACCGTTTTTATAAAACTAGATTAAACTAAATATAGCCCACGTTTGGACACCTTACGCCTAGCAACCGTGTTCCAAAATTCATAATGATCGGTCAATTAGTTTAGGAGGGAATCTTGTGCATAGAAATATATAAACATATACCAAAGATTATATAAATAGAGATTCGTGTCGGCTTGTTTTTGTTTGGTGATTATCATTGCATTATCTTTTAATTTTGTCAAATCATTTTTTCTCAACAATCATGAAATATTGTAATTCTCGGCCTTTTAGGCGGGATCAAAGTGTAGTATCTGTTCCGTTGGATACTACACCCCATAGACTGGTATCGTCTTGGCCTTCGGGGCTTGATTTCCACCGGTCTATGGGTCTGTCCTGTGCAGTTCTAGGAGGTCAACCCTCCCAGGCTTTGCCTTCTCACCCTTTGAGAAGGGGGTAGTTTATTGCTAATCGCCTGAGGCGCCCCTACCGGGGAATGCCGACGGGGCTGCCCAGGCAATTTTTAATGGCCAGAGTGCTCACCTTCTCGGGCGCTGGCTTTTCAAATCCCACTTTCCCGACCTTGTGTCACATCTTACCTTATGGGAAGAAGATAAATAACTTGTCCCTCTTTTACACACTAGCTGGTCTTGACAGCTCGCTATTGCTTCGCAAAGTTCCCTACTTGAAACCAAAGTGCTAAATATTAAACATTTGATTCATAAGTTTGTTGTAAACACGCATATTAACATTTTAGTAATTTCGATCTTTTTAATAAAACCGCAACCCCATTAACAGAAAGAGGAAATCAATTCGCTCTGAAGGTGCTTCTGTTTTCTTTATTTTTATTTATTAAAAACAATTTAAAAATGTGTCGTCGGTCGCTAACGGGAAGAAGCAATCTCTATATGGCGTCTCTAACGGGAGAGAGAGAGAGGGGGGTGTCAATCAGCCAATATTTCCCCCCTTTTCAGAACTATTTTTTTATGCCCGTGTATCTTTCTCTCCAGTTTAAATTACTTCCCCATGCAAATATTTTAAGAAAGATTTAATAATTTATTGTTTTTGTATTGAATTACTTTAATTAATTACTGTTAATAACGACAAAAATATTGCACATATATGGAATAAACAGAACGATAAGATAATGAATGAATGACACCAAACACCAATTAATTATGAAGTGTTTCAAAAAATTGTTATGCAAATTAAGCATGGAAAGCGTTCTTATGCCTTATATCTCTACGATATATATATATATATATACACAGTATTTTAAAATACTATGTTATATTATTGATATTTTATGGCAATACAGAAGTGATAAATGAAACAAACTTTTGCATTTATTCATTTAGATTACTGAGTACTGCTATTGAAGTTACGTGTAAATATGATTTATGAAACGTGTACGTTTTCTTTAGTATAATTAACAAGTTTTGGTCTCAGAGTCAGCTATGGCCACCGATATGAGAGTAGATATCTGATTGGTTGGTTGCTTGCTTTAATCATGTGGCATAGAACGAATTTTAAGTACCCGCACTTCCCCAGTGGGCAAAAGTTAGACCCAAATAGCATTTAAACTGGCAAATCAAACTTTGCTTTTGACTAGCCAATTTACATTTGTTATTGTTGTACCATGTTATTGGCAATATACTATCGTACTTAGCTACAATTTATTTTAGAAATATATTTAGTCCAGCCCAGACGACTGCTAATATGTAACATTTTCAAATAATCATCTAAAAATAAAAATCAGCAAAAGCGGAAGATAATCGTGTAAACTGAGGTCAGTCGCAATTTAAACATCAGTGAGGAAACAATAATATAAAGTTCGACCCAAATAACATTTAAGCTGAAAAATGAAACCGGCTTTTTTCGTTTTGTTATTGGCAATATAACAACGTATTTAGCTACAATTTAGTTTAAAAGAAAAAGAAAAAAGAACCAGTACACAAGAAAACTTTTGGACCAGCTGCAACCCTAACCCAACCCTAACCTAAAAGATTTGAAAAAAAATAAACCATTTGCTTTAAAACAGTTCGTTAAGAAAAAAAAATTGCTTAGAAACAGTTGTTTCGGTGTTTATGTTAAGAAAAAAAAATTGCTTAGAAACAGTTGTTTCGGTGTTTATGTTAAGAAAAAAAAATTGCTTAGAAACAGTTGTTTCGGTGTTTATGTTAAGAAAAAAAATTGCTTAGAAACAGTTGTTTCGGTGTTTATGTTAAGAAAAAAAAATTGCTTAGAAACAGTTGTTTCGGTGTTTATGTTAAGAAAAAAAAATTGCTTAGAAACAGTTGTTTCGGTGTTTATGTTAAGAAAAAAAATTGCTTAGAAACAGTTGTTTCGGTGTTTATGTTAAGAAAAAAAAATTGCTTAGAAACAGTTGTTTCGGTGTTTATGTTAAGAAAAAAAACACATTGACAAAAAAATATTAAAAAAAAACATTGAAAAAAATGAAAAAACAAAACAAAACAAT
Organism: Sepiola atlantica; assembly: GCA_963556195.1. NCBI lineage: Eukaryota > Metazoa > Mollusca > Cephalopoda > Sepiida > Sepiolidae > Sepiola > Sepiola atlantica. Next base: position 30,296,836 of record OY744535.1, read on the forward strand.
GACCCCCCACCCCCCAAAAAAGCAGAAACGTTTGCTTAAAATATCCAAAAAATCATCTTATATATGTAAAAACATTTCATTAACGATGTTTCCTTTGACCAAAAAAAAAATAAATAAACATCGAATTAATAACAGTTGTTTAGCTATGGTTTGTTATTATCGTCTGCCAGTCTTCAATTTAACGTTTGACAGTTTTCGCCTCGTCATCTCTTGGGTGCTTCCGTAACCTGCCCGAACTTTGACGACGCGAAATCACGGAAACTTTGTGCGTCATCTACAAGAGTACCAAAATAACTTCACTGCATCCCGGGCAACGCCGGGTAAGTAGAACTAATGCAAAATAAAGCCTGTTAACAATTGCAACAACTGAAGATATATTTGTGACTCAATAAAAATAGAACGAGAGATAAAAAGGAAAAATGATATATAATAAAAAAAAAAGAATTATAAAAAAAAAAAAAAAAAAAAAAAAAATCTACCCGCAAAACGAGAATCCTTCTAAGGAAGGGACCATTAGAGCTTGTTAAATGGCTTTTGCTCAGGAGGCAATTTCATGATGATGGCGATGTTGCAGTCGATTGCACATTGCATCTAAAAGAGGGACGGGCAATTTGTTGACAATGCCCCCCCCTCCCTTTCTTCATACGTTTTTTTTTTTTTTTAACTCCATGATTAGCTGATTATTGGCATTATTATAAAGATGAAGAGTTTCAAATGACAACGTTTATATTTTGGCCAATGGATTGTCATCAATGTGTGGGGATCATTAAGCTCTGGCATTTACCTAGCCTTATTTGCTAACACATACATATAAATATAATGCCCGTATGTATGTAAGTTTTTAGGCATTTAATCATTCCGCTGTTGATCAAATGTCTGCAAACTTGGATCTGTATAAGCTCTATCAGATATATATATATATATATATATAAAGTAAAGTCGATTTTCCCCTATTTCATTGACTATTATAGCTTTGGAACCAAAAGCTTTATATGCTAATCTGTTGTGACAGCCACTCAGGCCAATTTCTGATGCACATTTTCAGAAAATATGGGTTTGTTTCGTTTTCTTTCAAAATGTCTTACATTGGGTAAGCTGCTTCGCCCAACTCAGTTTTTTTACAGAGGAGATGGCAGCCATTTTCACTCTCATCCTAATATCTACTCCTACCGCCCTCAGAATCACTGTGGAACTTTCTTAATAGGGTGATCTTTGGCTAAATCATTGTAATTATTTCATATCTCCCTTCTTACTATTGTCTACACTACACTAGATTTTAAATCTAAATACAGATTGCTAATTACAAGTACTTTCTCCTTTCCGGGCATACTTGAGAATGATGAAATACAGAAAGGAAAAGTGGTGTCTTTGATTTTATATTTTACTTTCGGTGACACTGCCAATTAATCATCCACCATAAGTCCGGGTAGCCCCTCACCCCCTAAAAACGGTTTTACATTTACATGGTAAGGTCTGTCTTCGCACTGCACAGAATATATTTTAAAATTCATAATGATCTGTTCATTAGTTTAGGAGATTATCCTGTACATAGAAATTATATATATATATATATATATATATATATATATATATATATATTTTAGTGTTAGGACGATTAATCGGAATCGGGACGTTTGGGGGGGTATCGGAAAAACTGTGCCTATTTTCCCATGCCAAAAACGATTCTTTTGACACCGCCTTGAAGATGATTTGACAAATCAACTCGAAAATACTTGCAAAAAAGGAAAGAAACCCATGGAACAAGAAACCCATGAAACTTACATACAACAACCATTTGACTGAAACACTAAATGAACCATTCGGAAAAATTTAAAAAAATGTCTTATCAAGCAAAAACACTCAGTGTTATTTAATAATATTTGTCTATATATATATATATATATATATATATATACATATATATGATTATTTTTATTTACACAGACATGTACAAAATCTGCGACACTGGCATGTCGATGTTATCGATCAAGTTATTATAAACAGATCTCATCAGGCAGAGTTAGAATCTGATCTTAACCTCAGATCATATTTGGTTCTCTCCATATACACACATACATATATATACACACATATACTCACACACACATATATATACACACATATACTCACACACACATATATATATACACACACATATATATATATATACACTATACACATGAGAGAGAGAGGGAGAGAAAGAGAGGGAGAGAAAGAGAGGGAGAGAAAGAGAGGGAGAGAAAGAGAGAGAGAGGGAGAGAAAGAGAGAGAAAGAGAGATGCATGCATGTGTGTATGCTTAAGCGCAGCTGCTAGGCCAGCAATTAATGGTTGGTCAGTGAGTTCCTCTGACTGACCGTTTCCAAGCCCAACATGTAAATACATGCTTAAACAGACAAAACGTACGATGCAAACGAGTGGGAGACGATGAAAAATGCAACAAGTATGAAATAGTCGATCGCATTTTTTGTGTGGGTTTACAGAGATTCACACACCATTAAGTTAGTTGTTGATTGCAAAAGAAAAAAAAAATGGGGAAATGTTTAAAGTGAACAGATTTTTTTGTTTTTTTTGTAATCGATATCTGATGAAACAGATATAAAACATGTGGGATGCAATGTCAAGTATCTTCCAAAGAAGACTATCGACTATCACGTTTAACGAGACGACAGCGTTGTGTCATCGTGAAAATTAGCGGAGGATTTACGTTTTCGAATAGCAGAGAAGTGAAAACAAATTTAAAATTGGATTTTTTTTGATTTTTTATATATTTTTTTTAACATAGTTCACCCCAAACAAGGCAGGCCGCCGCTGTAGACGTAAAGGGCTACTGAGAAAAAAGAAAAGGGGAGAAGGTTTTCAACCTAAATTCGGATCTGCGCAGCGAGATGTCTGTTTACATTAGTTTTAAATTTCTGCATGTCAGTACTGCCTGGGAAACAGGGGGCAGGGAGAGAGTTCCAGAGGCCAGCAGCACGAGGAAAGAAGCTATTTGAGTAGAAGGCTCTCCGGCATCTGGGGACCTCCACAGTGAATGAATGAGATTTAGTTGATTGTCAAGTTAGTCTAGTGAATTTACGTCGAGGGGGCACCAGAGTAGCCAATTCATCGGAGCATAATCCATTGAAGTATTTGTAAAACAAACATAAGGATGCTATTGGTGAATCAGATGTCCACATGGACCCGTGGCGCAATGGATAAAGACGTTGAGTGACAAGCGCTTCTAAGTGACAGTTCTTATCTACTTACCTCCCCACAAGGACAGAGTTAGACACAAGGCCGGTTTTTAATGTCGGGAAATTGCAGCTCCCCCAAAAAGGGGCATTTTCTAGATTGGGACAAAAATTAAAATTGCCTTAGTCTAGAAGGATTTCTCCACTGACCGAGGTCAGAAAAGATAAAGTGTAGTATCGGAACAGATACTACACTTTGTATATTTTTAACTTATAACAAATAAATATTGAAATGTAACTAATTAGGCACAAGGCCATCAAAACTTTGCTCCTCGCCAAAAAGCCAAACCTCACTGCTAAGTGGCAGTCTTCTAAAGGTTGAAGGTTCAATCCTCACTACAGGTGATACTAACTAAGAATAAAATAATTACCAAGTCATGGCTGACGGGACAAGAACAATCTACCCCCACCTCTGGATTAAATAAAGACTTCAGTTTAAAATTCCGCATAGATTTCCTAAGTTTGAAAAGATGAACCTGAAGAAGGTCGGCGGTTACATCGGCTGAAACGTTGTGAGAATAACATCCAAGATGAAAATAGAAGTCCGAATAATCCAAATTATCAATTCTCATCTCCAAAAGTTTCGAAATCTATTTCAAATTTTGATATTAACAAAATAAATTCTTGGACCGGAAGGATTTTCACAATTTGATAGAAACTCTTTTAATTCAAGATATGTGTCTTAAAAAAAAATGTGTCCATTGAAATGTTGATGCTGCTAACAGACAGACTAACGAACATTGCATAAAACATAACCTCCTTTTTGAAGATGTTCTGGGTATGAAAACAGAAAACTAACTCTGGTGGTGAAGCTGTCATTTGATTGGTTTGGTGTTGTTTGTTTTATGGCATATCAACCATCTATGGGAGATTCAATGCCGAATAAAGTTGTCAAAAATACTTCTATGGGTAGGATAATTATTTATATTCCTAGAATGGATTGTCCTCAGAATACATTGCTCCTTGAAAATACCCACACCCAAGCAAGGGAAAGACTGACAATCCTTTAAACCACAGACCAATAGCATTTGTTTGATTAGTTTTAAGGTATATCAACCATGGGTGATTTAATGCCCAATAAAGTTGTCAAATATAATTCTATAGGTAGGCTAATTATTTATCTTCCTAGAATACATTTCTCTCAGAAGAAAATTTTACAGAGCAGACCTTCATTAACCTAAAAAAACACAAAAAAAACACTACTCTTAGAAGGGAATTCTACAGAGAGAGAGAGAGAGAGAGAGAGAGAGAGAGAGAGAGAGAGATAGAGGTATTACTCTCAGAAAACATCACTCCCAGAAAACCATTACTCTTTAAAAACATTACTCTTTGGCATTGGTAATCTTTGTTCTCAACATGATTGACCCTCAGCCAACACTTTCTAGTATCTATTTGGGGAGAAAAATAAAAATGAGAAATAAGGTTTTGATTTTTTGAAGAATCAGATTGAATAATACGGTTCTGGATGAACTTATAAATATGATGTGACCAGTCGATTGATCGGATCAGGCCTCTCCGATCTCCCGTCTAGCCGAAGTAAGGGCTGAAGTGGAAGAATTGCTCAGCCACCAGGATCCCGTCCTAAGACATCATGGGTCACCACCCATGGCCTACAGGTGGCTCGGTTTTTTGGAGGTAGAGGGGAGGGGGGGAGAGATACCTCTCTGCATGGGGTTGCAGTCAGTGAATTTGTGACCCTGCCAACAGGGTGACCCTCATTTGAGAGATTTAGTGAATGCTTCCATATATCATCGTACTGTGTACTCATACCTGATACTTTCCTGGATCAACAGCGGTGGTGTTCTGCTGGTTATGGTGGCGAGGTTCTCTGAACTTGCACCAATGCCAACTCCTCCCTGTGCTCCAGTGGTATCACTGGAGAACCACGAGTTCCTGATATTAGATATTTAAATCGGAGATGTTAGATATTCGCTTACCTTCCCAGGCTTTATCTCTGCCGGCTGGTATAACTCGTCGTTCGGCCGTGATCGATAACATGGACTCTGGGGTTTAGTTTAGAAGATTTATTTAACACAAAGGACAAACAGATTGGGTGGCACTTACACGCGAGAGGGAGAGAGAGAAGAAATAATTACTGGGGAAAGAGATTCAAGCCATTTTGCGCCACTGTATACCGGCCCCTGCTGCTAGCAGCAGACCACCGCTTTGCACCTGCTTCTTTCTTGATTGTCAGGAACAGAAAGAGCTGACAAAGCCTCCCACTGTCATGACATCACTTCTGACTTCCGTTTTCCACCCTCTCTTTCAGGGAGCTCTCCTACTCTCTGCAACCCTCACTATCTAACACTGGAAATCTTCAGTGGCCTTGCCATCAAAATGTACTTACTCCATATCTGAGTTCCCATCCGTCTCCATTGTTTTTAACTTCATGCGCACAGACTAGTTGCCGTCTTTCAACCTTTCAGTAATTTCACCATTACGTCATTTTCAATCCTCTCATAATATTCTTCATCTTTCAACTGACATTCCAGACATCTCATTAACCCTTATCCTCGAGTACAATTTGGCCTTGATAAGTGGTAACTCAGTAAAAAAAAAAAAAATGCGGAGAGGCATCCTTTATTTAAATTTACTAATGAGTCACCACTTATCAAGGCTAAAAGCCACTCGAGGAAAACTTAATTAGATGGATAGATTGTTCGTTGAATGACGGTGAACATTGTAAGATGATTAAAAATAATGAACGGAATGAAAAAAAATGTGATTACTCATGAGGACGGTTTATAATAAGCGTTTATTGATATTAGATTTGAAGATGACCATGTTGTAGCTCTCAGGGAAGCAATCTTATGGCAACGTATTTCACGGATAAATCTTTGGAAAGAAACTGCTCATGGAAATTACGTTTGATGTTAGGCACATGCAAGAAAAAGAAAGTTCTTTTCAGTTGTGGTAGGAAGATGAGTTCTTGCTGTGAATGTCTTACCAAGAAGAACCAAATATTGGAGCTCAGTCTGTGGGACTTTATAATTTTTTTAACTCTTCAATTTATAAATAAAATCCCTGAACTGTCTGGGAGTATTTTGGTTGACGACATTTCTAACTATGGTGGGCATTTTTTTTTAGTATTTCTCTTAGATCTGGAAGATTATTGTCAAGGCAGTTTTCAAAAACTAGATCTGTTAACCATTTTCTTTGCTCACAGAGTAATATGTTTTTGGAATAAGTTGCCAGATCAGATTAAGAACAGCAATAGCGTGGATCAGTTTAAGATGAGGTTGGATGAATTCAGAGAAAGTGGTAGGAGGGAGAAATTGAGAGGGCACTTTTGTGAGTTGTCAAATGAAATATTTAACAGAATTTTATCTGGATATCAATACTGTACTAAGAGTTTAATTTAAAAAATTTGTTTTAACAGTTGAATTGAGAAGATAGTTAAAGGGGAGATGCCCAATAACCAGATGCCCATAACAAACAAACAAATAAATAAATAAACAAATAAATAAATAAATAAATAAATAAACAAACAAACAAATAAATAAATAAACAAATATTGATAGTCCCCAAAACATGTATCATAAAGTAAACAACCATTTAGTTGTAAATCCCTATTTACTTGTCTCCCTATGTAAATCTGTTTTTGTTTTTGGTTTGTTTTTAAGTAGGAATTATGACATTTCTTTGTATTAAAAAAACATTTAAGATTACTAATAATGGTAAATGGTAAGGAAAAAAGATAGGAAAAAAAAGGAGTAAAATAAAAAAAGGGGAAGGAAGGGAAAGGGGAAGAAAGGGAAAGGGGAAGAAAGGGAAAGGGGAAGGAAGGGAAAGGGTAACAAAGAGAAATGGAAACAAAGGGCAAGGGGAAGAAAGAGAAAGGTGAAGAAAAAGAAAGGGGAAGAAAAAGAAAGAAGAAAAAGAAAGAAGAAAAAGAAAGAAGAAAAAGAAAGAAGAAAAAGAAAGGAGAAAAAGAAAGGAGAAGAAAAAGAAAGGAGAAGAAAAAGAAAGGAGAAGAAAGGGGAAGAAAAGGAAAGTAAAAAAAGAAAGAGAAAGGATAAAAAGAGAAAGGAAAGGGAGAAAGGAAAGAGAAAGGAAAAAAAGAGAAAGGGAAAAAAGAGAAAGGGAAAAAAGAGAAAGGAAAAAAAGAAAAAGAAAAAAAAAGTCAGAAAAAAAGAAAGAATGAAAAAAAAGACAATATAAATAAAACAGCCAACAAAATCTCTCAAAGTTTTTTTTGAAAATGTCAAATAATCGCCACCATCTCGAATGGCAGCAGAAGACAAACAAGAAAACACCAAAAGATTCACTTTTGTAATTCCATCCCAACACATGATTAAAAGCAATCTGTTGTTTTTTTAGGATTTTTTTAAAATAGTTTTTTTTTTTTCATCCTTTAGATAAAACTATTTCCGTTTACTCTTGGATCATGACTAAACCGATTATTAAAATATAAACAAACAAAAAAAAACAAAAAAAACCAACAAAACAATCCCCCTCCTCCCATCCCCACCCACGCTAACAAGTCCTGTTATTTTCCGTTTCTCTATTTTGATTGATTTTGGGGTTGCTTTATACCAGCAACCTGAAAACAGGAATCGTATCAAAACTAGATGGAAACATAATAAAACAAAGTCACAAAATCTAAGAAAATGTTCAAAATTCTACAAAATCAAATACAGTTGAAGTAGAATATTCATTTTTCATATGCGATACCCTATCCTCATCAGCCAGGAGCGGTAACACAGTTACCGTCATCGCTGGCACGACTAGCAGCTTTTACCACTGGACAGAGTATAAAAAAAAAACATCTTTGCAGATTCATATTGTCTTATATAAATGCATTTACTTTCGAGCGCTGATATTTCGAGTCATAAACGATTGCTACTTGATGTTACGTAAACACAGGAAACGGTAAACTTAAGAACTGTTGCCTTTTTATATCAATAAGTGGTGAATGGCATAAATCATAGAAAATGTAAGTTTATATAAACACGTTTTAATCTGACACATTTACATGTTGTCTGTAACACCCAAAATAATTACACATTAATATGTTTAATAACACCCAAAATAATTACACATTTATATGTTGTCTGTAAACCCCAAAATAATTACACATTTATATGTTGTCTGTAACATCTGAATAATTACACATTTATATGTTTAATAACACCCAAAATAATTACACATTTATGTTTAATAACACCTAAATAATTACACATTTATATGTTGTCTGTAACATCAAAATAATTATACATTTATATGTTGTCTGTAACACCCAAATAATTACACATTTATATGTTGTCTGTAACACCCAAATAATTACACATTTCTATGTTGTCTGTAACACCCAAATAATTACACATTTCTATGTTGTCTGTAACACCCAAATAATTACACATTTCTATGTTGTCTGTAACACCCAAATAATTACACATTTATATGTTGTCTGTAACACCACAATTATTACACATTTATGTTGTCTGTAACACCCAAATAATTACACATTTTTATGTTGTCTGTAACACCCAAATAATTACACATTTCTATGTTGTCTGTAACACCCAAATAATTACACATTTCTATGTTGTCTGTAACACCCAAATAATTACACATTTATATGTTGTCTGTAACACCCAAATAATTACACATTTATATGTTGTCTGTAACACCCAAATAATTACATATTTATATGTTGTCTGTAACACCCAAATAATTACACATTTATATGTTGTCTGTAACACCCAAATAATTACACATTTATATGTTGTCTGTAACACCCAAATAATTACACATTTCTATGTTGTCTGTAACACCCAAATAATTACACATTTATATTTTGTCTGTAACACCCATATAATTACACATTTATATGTTGTCTGTAACACCCAAATAATTACACATTTTTATGTTGTCTGTAACACCCAAATAATTACACATTAATATGTTGTCTGTGACACCCAAATAATTACACATTTTTATGTTGTCTGTAACACCCAAATAATTACACATTTCTATGTTGTCTGTAACACCCAAATAATTACACATTTATATGTTGTCGGTAACACTCAAATAATTACACATTTATATGTTGTCTGTAACACCCAAATAATTACACACTTATATGTTGTCTGTAACACCCAAATAATTACACATTTATATGTTGTCTGTAACACCCAAATAATTACACATTTATATGTTGTCTGTAACACCCAAATAATTACACATTTATATGTTGTCTGTAACACCCAAATAATTACACATTTATGTTGTCTGTAACACCCAAATAATTACACATTTCTATGTTGTCTGTAACACCCAAATAATTACACATTTCTATGTTGTCTGTAACACCCAAATAATTACACATTTATATTTTGTCTGTAACACCCATATAATTACACATTTATATGTTGTCTGTAACACCCAAATAATTACACATTTTTATGTTGTCTGTAACACCCAAATAATTACACATTAATATGTTGTCTGTGACACCCAAATAATTACACATTTTTATGTTGTCTGTAACACCCAAATAATTACACATTTCTATGTTGTCTGTAACACCCAAATAATTACACATTTATATGTTGTCGGTAACACTCAAATAATTACACATTTATATGTTGTCTGTAACACCCAAATAATTACACACTTATATGTTGTCTGTAACACCCAAATAATTACACATTTATATGTTGTCTGTAACACCCAAATAATTACACATTTATATGTTGTCTGTAACACCCAAATAATTACACATTTATATGTTGTCTGTAACACCCAAATAATTACACATTTATATGTTGTCTGTAACACCCAAATAATTACACATTTATATGTTGTCTGTAACACCCAAATAATTACACATTTTTATGTTGTCTGTAACACCCAAATAATTACACATTTATGTTGTCTGTAACACCCAAATAATTACACATTTATATGTTGTCTGTAACACCCAAATAATTACACATTTATATGTTGTCTGTAACACCCAAATAATTACACATTTTTATGTTGTCTGTAACACCCAAATAATTACACATTTCTATGTTGTCTGTAACACCCAAATAATTACACATTTATATGTTGTCGGTAACACTCAAATAATTACACATTTATATGTTGTCTGTAACACCCAAATAATTACACATTTTTATGTTGTCTGTAACACCCAAATAATTACACATTTCTATGTTGTCTGTAACACCCAAATAATTACACATTTATATGTTGTCGGTAACACTCAAATAATTACACATTTATATGTTGTCTGTAACACCCAAATAATTACACATTTATATGTTGTCTGTAACACCCAAATAATTACACATTAATATGTTGTCTGTAACACCCAAATAATTACACATTTTTATGTTGTCTGTAACACCCACATAATTACACATTTCTATGTTGTCTGTAACACCCAAATAATTACACATTTATGTTGTCGGTAACACTCAAATAATTACACATTTATATGTTGTCTGTAACACCCAAATAATTACACACTTATATGTTGTCTGTAACACCCAAATAATTACGCATTTATATGTTGTCTGTAACACCCAAATAATTACACATTTCTATGTTGTCTGTAACACCCAAATAATTACACATTTCTATGTTGTCTGTAACACCCAAATAATTACTCATTTATATGTTGTCTGTAACACCCAAAATAATTACACATTTATATGTTGTCTGTAACACCCAAATAATTACACATTTATATGTTGTCTGTAACACCCAAATAATTACACATTTATATGTTGTCTGTAACACCCAAATAATTACACATTTCTATGTTGTCTGTAACACCCAAATAATTACACATTTCTATGTTGTCTGTAACACCCAAATAATTACACATTTATATGTTGTCTGTAACACCCAAATAATTACACATTTCTATGTTGTCTGTAACACCCAAATAATTACACATTTATATGTTGTCTGTAACACCCAAATAATTACACATTAATATGTTGTCTGTAACACCCAAATAATTACACATTTTTATGTTGTCTGTAACACCCAAATAATTACACATTTATATGTTGTCTGTAACACCCAAATAATTATATATTTAGATTTTGTGTGTAACCATCAATTAAAACACTGTATTATTATTTTGTCCTTTTTTCTTTTGTTCATCGTTAACTTATTAATAATATTTTTGCTACAGTAGATGTTGTATTTTATGGAAGAGAGATTGAACATTTTTCTCTTGATATTTTGATTATCTTCCCAGGTATGGTTTGTGTATGTAAGGTTATAAAATAAAAATTTTTTAAAAAGACATTTTCAAAACAAACAAACATCAACTCCCTGAAATATTAAGTTAACAAAAAAACAAAAGAAAAACTTTAGCGACATCAGATATAAATCAATTTGAATTTGGGGAGAGTCCATAATTCCCAATAGGGAGTAACAGGTGATAACAACCATACTAACTAACGTAGGACAACAATTATTATTACATAGATAAGAAAATTGGTAGTTTTGCTTTCAATTTTTTTTTTTTTTTAATCTAATTAAAGAACTGAATCCTGTTTGGTTAAAAAGCCATATTCCTTTTTTGGCTTTGCTATGAAAATCACGTTTTTTTGTAGCAAAGTAAGAAAAAAAAAGAATGGTAGTTACAATATTTTTAAGACATTTAATACCTTTTAAATCTCAGATTAAAAAAAAAAATTGTTTTTAAATTTTATTATCATTTATCACATTAAAATCTATTCTCCTAAACGAGTGTATTTTATTTACCTCCTCTCCAGGAGGTAAGGCACAAGGTCAGGTGTGGTTTTGAAAATCCAACGCATAAGGATTAGTGCGCTCTGGGCTACAAAAAATGCACGAGCAGCCTCCTCATCATTCCCCAGTAGGGGCGCCTTAGGCGATTAGCAATAAATTAACCCCTTCTGAAAGAGAAGATAAAGCCTGGGAGGATGGACCTCCTGAGACTGAACAGGACCATACCTCAGCCCGACAGTAACAAAGTCACTGTCGGACTGATCGTCAAAGATTGTGTATAACTCTCAGTCGAAATTGACTGAAAAAAAAATATCATTTGCCAGTGTTTACACGAATATTCACATTAACGTCTGAATCGGTGAAATAAAAAAAAAAAGAAATAAAGAAAGAAAACAAGAAAGTTTAAAAAAGAGAAAAAAAATGGGGGAAAAAAACGTATAAATCGGTATAGAAAGCAAAAAGAAAAAAAATGGAAATAGATTTGCTTTCTCAGTTCCCCATAATACTTGAAATGGATTTGTCGGGCAGTTTTTTTTGTTCTTTTTGTTTTTTTACTTTTGTGTGACGGGACGGATATATAAATACACATTGCTCTTTATTATAGAGTGGACGATTCTAACCGAAAATGGAACAATTGTAAATGGTTCTTACCTGGTCTCTTTTTCCGACGGCGTCTCACAGCTGCTGGCAATACTCGAGTCTTCGGATTCTAAAGAATTGAAGCTTTTGCAATTGGCTTCTCTCATTTTCCTTTCTTCCCACTGCGCACGTCCCTCGTCAGCTGCTCGTCGTTTCAGTTCTTCGATTCGGCGCCGTTCTTGCTCAACAACTGGATTTTGTGCTGAAAAGATGAAAATCATATAAAAACTTTAGGTGGGATTGCAACAAATCAAAGTTGAGAGTTGGCTAAAAAATAAAAAAAAGTATCAACTTTTGAGTTGGTTTCAAAACAGGACCTCCACTGGAAAAGTGCGGAGAATGCTGGGACCTTGGGGAGGGTTATTGCCACCCAAATCCAAGAGAAGACCAATATTTTTTCTTGTCATTTTTTACGAGGTTGTACGCTCGTAATAATAATAATGCGGCACCAGTTAAAAAAATAACTAAATAAATAAAATAATATTTCTTTAAATTAATTTAAAAAAAAAAATTTTTTTTTAATTATTATTATTAAATTATTATTATTATTATAATAATAATTTTAAAAAAATTTTTTTTTTTAAATTAATTTAAAGAAATATTATTTTATTTATTTAGTTATTTTTTTAACTGGTGCCGCCCTAGGCTGACATCAGACAACATATTTGTAGAGGGTCGAGGAGGATGAGAAGACCGAGGAGGGACAGCACAAACCAGACCTCCACTGGAAATGTGCAGAGAATGCTGAGACCTTGGGGAGGCTTATTGCCACCCAAATCCCAGAGAAGACCATTTGTCCTTACCAGCGAGAAATCAATGGTAAGAGGTTGTTGCGATACCGCAAGGTTATTTGCGGTGGTTATCGAAAAGAGGTGAAGAATACTGGAAACCTAGGGCGGCTTGTTGTCACTCAGACTCCAGGAAATACCACTGGTTATTGTCGGTGAGCAATCACTAACGATGATCGGTGTAAGAACTAGCGAGTACAAATAATAATAACTAAAATAAAAACGACAGAAAAAAGTGATGGCACCAGCCTCGACTGATACCACATGAAATAGTCATGAAGAGTCGGGGAGGATGGAAAGACCAAGGAGTGAGAGCACTAAGCAGACCTCCACTGGAAAAGTGCACAAACTACTGGGACCTTGGGGAGGATTATTGCCACCCAAATCCCAGAGAAGACGAATGGTCATTGCCAGTGAGAAATCAAAAGTAAACGGTTATTGCAATAATGCAAAGGTTATCGAAAGAGGTGAAGAGTACTGGAAATCTGGGGAGACTGGTTGTCACTCAGACTCCAGGAACATCACCGGTAATTATCAGTGAGCAATCACTGGTGATGACCTGTGTGAGAACTGCTAGTGAGTACATAATAATAACAAGAAGAAGCTGGATCACTTGTAAATGAAACAGTATTTAAAATTAGGACACTAACATCCATTTAGTGTGCTATTCTACTAAATCTTAAAAAAAAAAAGAAGAAAAGTTCCTCCCTCGAATCAAAGTAACAATAGCCAGAATTTTTGCCAAAGTTAGAGTAATCTTGTAATTAATACTCTAATATGCTTTTGGTCAATGTTTAATTATTTATTAATTACTAGCAGGGTTACCCGGCATCACCCAGGATCGAAATTTCCTTAAATTACATAAAATTAAATTACATAAAATTAAATTACATAAAATTAAATTACATAAAATTAAATTACATAAAATCAAATTACATGAAATCAAATTACATGAAATCAAATTACATGAAATCAAATTACATAAAATTAAATTACATAAAATCAAATTACATAAAATTAAATTACATAAAATTAAATTACATAAAATTAAATTACATAAAATTAAATTACATAAAATCAAATTACATAAAAAAATAAAAGTAAAACTAAAAAAAATTGCTTAATATTATAATTTGAAATGCATAAGTTCATTCTGCGACAAAAATCAAAGTAAAAAAAAAAATTATGGCCCAGCTGCTTTCCAGTTGACTACAGCATGGTCGTTTTCAAGTTCAATGTTAACAAATTCTTGTTGAGCCGTCCCATTAGGTAATCGATTTCAGCCCAAATCTAACAATGGTCTGCAATTCTCAAGATATTTGTCTCACCATTCAACTGACACAAACCATTAACCCTAGTTCTCGAGTGGCTTTTGGGCCTTGATGAGCGGTGGCGCATTAGTAAAAAAAAAAAATTTTTTTAAATTAATAAAAGTAAAAATTTTGTTTTAAACACCACAGTTAGATGGGCAGATAGCATTGCCAACCTGCAGTGCCTAGCGTGGCGACTATGGCAAAAAACCTGAATGGCTCACCAATAAGGCGTCGGAAACCAGGGAGGGGTTCCTTCTCCAGGAGTTATCAAAAACCCTGATGGTGATGGAGTCAGATAGAGCAAATATTAGTCTAACGAAACAGCTCTGTAAAATAAATGGCAGCTATGATTATTTAAAAAAATTACTAATGTCGACCGTGAGTCATTCCTCTCTTTTCATTTTCTGTAATCCTTTCTATTCTCTCACTTCTAACCAAGGCATAAAAAACATTCACATAGTACAGTTAATTCGTATGAATCAGAATGGGACAACTTTGTTGACCGGTTTGATTCTGTTGTCGGCATTCTTGCAGGATGGTTGCCGACATCCCTAAGTGAAAGTGGTATCAAGGAATCGACTGGATTCGAACTTGGCACACCCACGTCGTCAGTCCGTATCGTTATCCACTTAACCACCGTCACCTCCCATGACAAACGAACTCAAACAGATAGTGACTATGACAGTATTATTTTGAGATGGTTGGTTTGTTTTGTTTTACGGCATATCAGCCCTTTTTCGGGTTACTTAATGCCGAATTTAGTCATTTTGGTAAAAGTTTTTATGCTTCAAGTTTTATATATTTTCAAATACTTATTCATGGTGTTTGGTTTGGTTTGGTTGTTTTGTCAAGGAAAAATATTGTTTTTTGTTTTTGTTTTTGCAGAACATGATTGAGTTTTGCAAAGCGAAAGGAAAAAAAAAAATAACATTAATGTTTGATGCATTTTTGATCAGGAAGCCGGTATCTTCAGACAGCCGGATCTGGTAGCACCAGCTTATTTTGAGATCCATAGTTCGATGACGACTGTTTCCGTGCAGGTAGTCAATAATCGTATTCGGAAGCCACAAACACATTGGGCGCACAGGAATGCTCCTCCGGGTAGTCCTTGTATACTTGATTTCCTTCTCTAGACTGTTATGATGATTCAATTCCGATAATTATTCTAAACAGCTCTTCACTCTGTGGCGTGCTCCGATGACCTTTAACTCGCTAGCATTTCTAAGTTCTTGGGACTGATTTTGGCCCACTGAAGATTCTGTTTGATGTTATCCTGGAAGCGTTTTTTTTTTCGACGCTAAATTATCCGATTGGGCATCCCAAGTGCAATTAGAGTCTAACAATACTATTTATCCCAATTGCAGCTGGCTATAAACGTCAAGAAAATCTATTAAATATATATATATATATATATATATATATATAAAGGTAGAAGAAATAAGTGATAAACATGTACGAATGTCCAGATTTATTTCAAACTTAGATTGTTCAATGCAAGGTATATTCTTTAATAAACTAAACGGCAGTTTTTTAGTTTATTAAAGAATATACCTTGCATTGAACAATCTAATTTTGAAATAAATCTGTCATTCGTACATGTTTATCACTCTTATTTCTTCTACCTTTATAATTGCTCTATCTCGTATATTGAGCTTAAACCATTTCACTATAGGTTCTATCTACTAAAAGTTTATTTTTAGTTTATATTTGATTATATATATATATATATATATATATATGAGAAAGGAAGGATGAGAGTAATCTGACGTAATGGGAAATGAAAAAGGAAAAAAACCAAGAGATATTTTTTTTTATATATTCATCAACGTTTCGTCTTTATTGTAAGACTTCCTCAGATTGATAATTTAAGGAAAATGTCATGCAAGTACATCAAAATTTTGGGTTGACCTGATGGAGTGATAAAGGAAAAGTAATAGCCATAGCTACTGTGAGCGCTGGAGGAGAGTCCTAAGGCTAATTCACTAATATTCTCACCCCTCCCTATTTCACTGCTGCCTTAATGGTACCCACCCAAAGCTTTCCATATTCATTTAATTCTTTGCCACCACTGACTTCTCACAGCCTGGACTCTCCTCCAGCCCCTACAGTAGCCATGGCTACTACTTTTCCATCATGTCAACCCAAAATTTCGATGTACTTGCAGGACATTTTTCTTCAAATTATCATCCTGAGGAAGTCTTACAATAAAGACGAAACGTTGATGAACATATAAAAAAAAATATCTCTTGGTTTTTTCATTTCCTATATATATATATATATATATATATATATATATATATATATATTTATGAGAAATTGTAGGCTCCAAACAGAACCGAAAATTAACTTAGAACATTGTCAGAAATTTTAATTTGAGGAAAAGATTTCCGAACGAGCCGTCAAAATACTTACATTGCTTCTCGGTGAGGGTGTGCCATCCTTTAGCCGGATCAAAAATGGGAGAAATCTGTTTACTGCCATTCCGCCTTGGAATGGAATTCGTCAGGTCCGAAGGTGATAGTGTACTTAAAATGTCCGAGTTATCAACTAGAGCCTTCCGTGCGGAAACTAAATCAATTTTATCCTGGAAGCAAAAAATGTGAGAAAATAATAACATGGAAATGGCAAAGATTACAACGTGCGGAAGAAAGTCATGAGATAACGGAAAATCGTTTCACAAAACCCCTTCCAAAAAAACATGCGATGTAAATGAAGTCGTCACTTCAAGAGTGATGGACACACAGCGTTGATATAATAAGCAAAAGCAACAATAAAAACAGTTTCACAATTATATACAAAGTATTGGTACAAAGATGGGAATAGTTAGTGCAATTACTAACAGGAATATCTGTAGAGAATAGTAGCAGAAATAGTGACATCTTTCGGAAATTTTTTCAGACAAAGAGTGATAATTTGGATTATTTGGACCACTGTTCTCATCTTAGTTGTTATATTCACAACGTTTTAGCCGATGTAACCACCAATCTTCTTCAGGTGCATCTTTTCGAACTTGGAAACCTAACTTGGGAATATTTGTAGAATTTGGTATATTCGAACTACTTGGGTATTTTTATCACAACGTTTCGGCCGATGTAACCTCCCTTCTTTAGGTGTACTTTGTTGAACATGGGAATTTCGAACAGATCCCTTTATTTAATCCATGGGGGTAGCATGCTCTCGTTCCATCTGCCATCTTCAGTAATTCGCAATTCTTTGTATCGCCCGCACTGAGGATTGAACCTAAATCCTTCAGTTGACTGTCACTTAGAACTGAATTTTACTTAGTACTATATCCACTGCACCACGGGTTCTTTGGAATCTTTATTATGTCTTCAGTAAGAATGAATTACTCAGTGACTCTTCAAAATTTTGAAGAAATTTGGAAGTATTTTAACTGTATAATAGAGAGTCATTTTTGGTTTTAAAATTTGTGAAAAAAATCATTGTGTAAAAACAAAAACAAAAAATCAACATTTTTTGGTTTCTTTTCTACAATAACTGTTCTCTCGATAAAAAAAAAATCATCGTGAAAAAAAAAAAATCAACATTTTTTGGTTTCTTTTCTACAATAACTGTTCTCTCGATAAAAAAAAAATCATTGTGAAAAAAAAAATCAACATTTTTTGGTTTCTTTTCTACAATAACTGTTCTCTCGATAAAAAAAAAATCATTGTGAAAAAAAAAAAATCAACATTTTTTGGTTTCTTTTCTACAATAACTGTTCTCTCGATAAAAAAAAAACTGTTTTTCTTTGCTTTAGATGAGCACACATAAATTTCTTTTTACTATTCCGTTGCAGGAGGGATCCGAGTAGAAAGCATTTCACTTTAAATAATTTTTGTTATTAAAATAGGATTTTGCAAAACAACAAAAATAAAACATAAAAAATTTCGGTTTCTTTGTTAACAAATCAGCCATTTTAATCTTTTGTTGATAGTTTTAAAAAAATTAATCACTTCACAACCCTTTGATTGGTTTGGCTTAGTTGTTTTGTTTTACGGCATATCAACCCTTTCCGGATTATTTAATGCCGAATCAGGTTATTTTGCTAAAGGTTTTTATGCTTCAAGTTCTTTATATCTTCAAATATTTATTCATAGTTCTTTATATCTTCAAATATTTATTCATAGTTCTTTATATCTTCAAATATTTATTCATAGTTCTTTATATCTTCAAATATTTATTCATAGTTCTTTATATCTTCAAATATTTATTCATAGTTCTTTATATCTTCAAATATTTATTCATAGTTCTTTATATCTTCAAATATTTATTCATAGTTCTTTATATCTTCAAATATTTATTCATAGTTCTTTATATCTTCAAATATTTATTCATAGTTCTTTATATCTTCAAATATTTATTCATAGTTCTTTATATCTTCAAATATTTATTCATAGTTCTTTATATCTTCAAATATTTATTCATAGTTCTTTATATCTTCAAATATTTATTCATAGTTCTTTATATCTTCAAATATTTATTCATAGTTCTTTATATCTTAAAATATTTATTCATAGTTCTTTATATCTTAAAATATTTATTCATAGTTCTTTATATCTTAAAATATTTATTCATAGTTCTTTATATCTTAAAATATTTATTCATAGTTCTTTATATCTTCAAATATTTATTCATAGTTCTTTATATCTTCAAATATTTATTCATAGTTCTTTATATCTTCAAATATTTATTCATAGTTCTTTATATCTTAAATATTTATTCATAGTTCTTTATATCTTCAAATATTTATTCATAGTTCTTTATATCTTCAAATATTTATTCATAGTTCTTTATATCTTAAATATTTATTCATAGTTCTTTATATCTTAAATATTTATTCATAGTTCTTTATATCTTCAAATATTTATTCATAATTCTTTATATCTTAAAATATTTATTCATAGTTCTTTATATCTTCAAATATTTATTTGTGGTTCTTTATATCTTAAAATATTTATTCATAGTTCTTTATATCTTAAAATATTTATTCATAGTTCTTTATATCTTAAAATATTTATTCATAGTTCTTTATATCTTCAAATATTTATTCATAGTTCTTTATATCTTCAAATATTTATTCATAGTTCTTTATATCTTCAAATATTTATTTGTGGTTCTTTATATCTTAAAATATTTATTCATAGTTCTTTATATCTTCAAATATTTATTCATAGTCCTTTATATCTTCAAATATTTATTTGTGGTTCTTTATATCTTAAATATTTATTCATAGTTCTTTATATCTTCAAATATTTATTCATAGTTCTTTATATCTTAAATATTTATTCATAGTTCTTTATATCTTAAAATATTTATTCATAGTTCTTTATATCTTAAAATATTTATTCATAGTTCTTTATATCTTCAAATATTTATTTGTGATGTTGTGTTTGGTTGTTTTTTTTAGAGGAAAACTTGTTTTTGTTGTTAGCTTTGCATAATATTATTGAGTTTTGCAAAGGGAAAGGAGAAAAAAAACAATAACATCAATGTTTGGTGCATTTTAAGTCAGGAAGTCGGTATCTTCAGACAGCCTGATCTGTTAGCACCAGTGACCACCCTTTGAAATTTAAAAGAAATTTGGAGGTATTTAAACTGTCGAATAGAACGTTATTTCTGGCTTTGAAATTCTTTAGCAAATCCTCATGTATTAAAAGAGTGAGAGTTTTGGAAACTATTTACAGCCAATACTTTCATAAATAAAGATTAAAACAATACTACCTTGAAAAAAATTAGTTATAGTTTTCTAAAAATTTGGTTCAATTAATAATTTAATGACCAAACGATATCTTAATAATAACTTTTCAATTTCTATAAAAAAAAAAAAAAAATACTAAAAAAGGCAAAACAAAAATTGAACGTAAAAAAACTCCCGGGCAACGTTGTGTAGGTACCAGTGAAGAATGATTTTTTTTTTTGTATTTATCTTCCTCCCACAGCGGGAAGATGTGACACAAGGTCGGGAAAGTGGGATTTAAAAAGCCAGCACCCTAGAGAAAGAAGAGCGCTCTGGCCGTCAAAAAAATGTCTGAGCAGCCCCGTCAGCATTCCCCGATAGGGGCGCCTCAGGCGATTAGCAATAAACTAACCCCCTCTCAAAGGGTGAGAAGGCAAAGCCTGGGAGGGTGGACCTCATAGAACTGCACAGGACAGTACCCCAGAACGGTGAAATCAAGACCCGAAGGCCGAGACAATACCGGTCTACAGAGTACAGCATCCATCAAAACAGATACTACACTCCGATCTTAGCCAAAAAGCCATGGAGGATTTTTTCTAACAATGTTTTATTGCTGACTTTCAGAATAAATAAATAAATAAATAAATAAATAAATAAATAAATGAATGAATGAATGAATGAATAAATAAATAAATAAGTAAATAAATAAATAAATAAATAAATAAAATGGTTATTTAACAGAAAGAAAAAAATCATAATGAAATTTAAAACCAAGCTGGCATTTAAAATTGCAATGGCTTCATCTTTTATTAAAGACTATGAATCGAACACAAAGTGCTTACTACATAGATATTTACACACACACATAAAAAGCATAATTACACTGTTGATCTGCTTACAATTTGAATTGTGAAAAGAAGTGCTTAGTGTGCAAATTGAGCAGACAATAAAATATTTATATTTGCAGAATAAATTACTTCAATAACGTTTCGGGGTTTTGTTTCCTTCTTTCGGACCATTGACCTATCAGAATGCGTTTATCTGATCGTAAGCTATTAGCGAGCTCAAATGTTAAGCACAACGTCTGGCACCACATGGGAATAACGGATCATCTGATGCAATAATTGGCCACATAGAAAAAGCGAACTGGGACCATTTATCAAGTGACAAATATCAAGGAGGACTTCAGTTCTTGGTAAAAAAAAAAAAAAAAAGAAAAAAAAGAAAAAAAAGAAAAAAAAAAGTGATCTTTTCTCAAAACCCGACGGTCCATGATAGTTAATAAATTAAATGACTCATAAAATAAGCTATATTGATTTATATATTACTTATTTGGGTGAATAACCTGTATTATATTACTACTTATTGAATATCAAACATAATAATATGGCTGCTGTCTCAGTTTAAACAGACACACACACACATATATATATATATATATATATATATATATATATATATTAAATTCCCGAAACAGTTTTTCATGGTAAACAACTGATGATCCCTTAAAATAGTATTAGAAACAAACTAATATAATAACTGTAACAAATAAATTGACTTACATGAGTGTTTTTTCCACTGAAAGACTTTTTTGTTTTTTTAAATTTTTTTTTTAATATAGTTTTAATGGTTGAGAAACTTCCGAGACATATATATATATATGCGTGTGTTAGAGTGAAATAAATTCCAGAAGGAAATCCGAGTATGAGAGCTCAATGTAATAAAATAAAGTAAAGTAACACGGAATCACAATCAATAATTTATTTCGATCATATAGCCTTTTTAAGCATTCAAGTGAGGTGATTACATTTTCGAAAATCTAATCGTCTCGCTTGGATGCTTGAAAAGGCCGTAGGGTCGAAATAAATTATTGCACCGGTGATTCCGTGTTACTTTATTTTATATATATATATATATATATATATATACATATACATATATATATACATATATACTAGCAGAGCTACCCGGTGTTGTCCACGTTAGAGTGTGGGATAGTATCGTATGCAACACTATGGTAGGGAGAGTTTATTTTAACAGCAACCTTGATGCTGTCAGCTAGATATCTTACAGAGCTATTCAGATATATGTTAATACTCTTAAACTAACGCTAATAAATAGATTAATTTCATTGTGTAACATGTTTGAAAATTGTCATTAACTTCTTAAAGGAGCAGCCAGAGACGCAAAAATACTTTCATTATGTTCACATGCAAATTGTGCATGTAAATACAATTATATTGAAAGTACACTTCCTAGTATGTCTTCGCTTTTAGGGACAGACATGCACAGAGAGAGAGGTGTTCTTTACATATATATATATATATATGTGTGTGTGCTTGTACGGTAATCATTACTATTACCGATATAAATTATTTCAAAGGAAAAACCATTGGGAAATTAGTCAAAAAAATTTTTGTGCTGTACCTAGTCACTTGTGACCTATTTACGTTAAAGTTTTTCAGATATCAATTCTGAAACGGTGCCAAATAAAGACAGCAGACTTTGTACATATAAAGGACTCAACATCTTTTCTAATAGAGCTTTATAACAATAATAAATTTGGCTGATCTGAACGCTTTCTAAGTTTGAATGTTTTTTAATGCTCAGAGATATATCAAAACATGTCCAAAAATATGATATCCATGAAACTGCAGTCAAGTGTGAATATAAGCCAAATGTATTTTATTTCTATATATACATGCATACATATACATACATGTAAACATATATGTGTATACATGTGTATATATATTTTTGTTTCATTTTACTTCAGTCGAAGTTCTCAGAAATAAGAGGCCCCTTCCTGGAGCTAACACTTGATCTTTATATGAGATACATAGATATTCGAATATTGAATTAATGTTCTCTTTTACATGTCAAACGTTGAGTTAGTAAAGAAGTTAGGAACATTAGTTTTCCTCTCTCCAATCGACCTGTGAACTATGTTATAGCATATCTATCTTGTTGTCTCTTGGTCTTACCGGATTCCAGGACAAGAATTCATCTAGTCTGGTGGAGTATCCAGCTAAGTGATGTTACTTGAGGAAACATTACTTGGAAAAGGTGCACCATTCCTCGTATGAGCCAGTGTATAGCCGTGTCGAGGGGATCTTATTTGGGCTTCAAATACTGTTATTTTTAATATTTGGTCAGTGTTTACTTGAAAGGTGAAGTATCCTCATGTCAGGTTGTCCTGACAAACCCTTGTACAGAGAGACCGAAGACACTCGAGGATGGTGTCTAGTAGGCAATTTAAACTATATATATATATACATATATAGTAATCCAGGTAGGGTAAAAATCCACAGGGTAGAAATCCAAAGGGAATCAAACCGGGCTTATAAAAGAGTGCTCAATAAAAAATATAGAGCTGTATTGTGAATGCTTTTATTCAAACATGTACAAGGTCTGCTACACTGGCATGTCGATGTTATCGATCTACAGCTATCAAGAGCTAAGGTCTCATCAGGCAGAGAATTATTTTTTGATCCAACCTGGTTGCTGAATTCCAGGGAGAATTCAGGCAGAGAATTATTTTTTGATCCAACCTGGTTGCTGAATTCCAGGGAGAATTCAGCAACCAGGTTGGATCAAAAAATAATTCTCTGCCTGATGAGACCTCAGCTCTTGAGAGCTGTAGATCTCTCTCTATATATATATATATATATATACACACATGTGCACATTAATTTTGTTTGTTATTGTTTTCGGTGATAGAGATAGAAATAAGTGAACGAGTTCAATCATCTATGGTGAAGCATTTACCTAAATGCTATGAGAGAGTCATCTCCCTTGCATTGTGTGTTGTACGCTATATATGGGAACGTGTATATATTATTTTATTTATAAAATAATTATCTATACACGTGCGTTTTGTAGTCTACAGCTCTTCAGCGTGGCTGAATTTTACACACACACATCAATACACACACGCACATACATAATATATGTATGCGTGTGTACATACATAAACATCATAAATTAGTCATATTGTATTATCCAAGCGTTCTAAGAATTTAAGTACGAAAAAAAAAATCCCCCAAAACTTCTAATAAAATCTATTCTGCAACACTCATATTTTTAAAGTGGAGACTTTAAAAAAAAAAAAAATTGATTAAAAAATGTTATTTTTACATCGACTAATCCTGAGATATTTTGTTTAGCATACTACATACACCCACGCAAGATGCACACAGATTCCGGTCAAATAAACAACATAGGTTTATGCGTTTC
The DNA here is from genome assembly GCA_963556195.1 of Sepiola atlantica. Lineage (NCBI taxonomy): Eukaryota > Metazoa > Mollusca > Cephalopoda > Sepiida > Sepiolidae > Sepiola > Sepiola atlantica. The sequence continues at coordinate 30,321,445 of OY744535.1, forward strand.
TTTTTTAAACTTAATTATCACATTGAGATCCTCGTATTTTCAGAGCCTTTTCTCGCTAAGTTTTGATATTCCGTTTTATCCTGCAGGTCTTCATAAACCCTAACACCACGTGGCATTGTGCCCTTTTCACTAGCATTCTAAATGTCATTCCTCATTTTCAAGTATATTCCATTCCAAAAGGTCCCTTCAAGAAAGATCAATATTCCGTCAGATTGTATCAGCCAATCAGAAGTTGACTATTCCCAAATGAAACCTAAACTCCCTTCTCCAAAGTAGCGCAATTTCATTCCCTTCCGGCTGATTGCGAATCATTTTAATAGTGTTATATATGTATATATATATATATATGTATATATATATATATATATATAATGTATATATATGTATATATATATATATATATATATATATAATTTATATATATGTATATATATATATATATAATGTATATATATGTATACATGCATACATACATACACAGAGTGTGGACGATATTTGTTTGGGTTTACAACTGCTAATTTTATACAATCTTGTTTTCTTGTTTGCAGAATGATTTTTTATGGACAATTTTGAACCGTGTTTTCTGTTTTGCAGAATAATTAATTATGGACAATTTTAAACCTTGTTTTCTTTTTTACAGAATAATTAATTATGGATAATTTTGAACCTTGTTTTCATGTTTGCAGAATAATTTATTATATACAATTTTGAATCTTGTTTTCCTGTTTTTAGAATAATTTGTTACGGGCAATTTTGAACCTTGTTTTCTTGTTTGCAGAATAATTTATTATCGACAATTTGAACCTTGTTTTCTTGTTTGCAGAATAATTTATATGGACAATTTTTTACCTTGTTTTCAGAATAATTTATTATCGACAATTTTGAACCTTGTTTTTATGTTTGGAGAATAATTTATTATATACAATTTTAAACCTTGTTTTCCTGTTTGTAGAATAATTTGTTACGGGCAATTTTGAACCTTGTTTTCTTGTTTGTAGAATAATTTATATGGACAATTTTTTACCTTGTTTTCAGAATAAGTTATTATCGACAATTTTTAACCTTGTTTTCATGTTTGCACAATAATTTATTATATACAATTTTAAACCTTGTTTTCCTGTTTGTAGAATAATTTGTTACGGGCAATTTTGAACCTTGTTTTCTTGTTTGCAGAATAATTTATATGGACAATTTTTTACCTTGTTTTCAGAATAATTTATTATCGACAATTTTGAACCTTGTTTTCATGTTTGCAGAATAATTTATTATATACAATTTTAAACCTTGTTTTCCTGTTTGTAGAATAATTTGTTACGGGCAATTTTGAACCTTGTTTTCTTGTTTGCAGAATAATTTATTATGGACAATTTTGAACCTTGTTTTCAGAATAATTTATTATCGACAATTTTAAACTTTGTTTTCATGTTTGCAGAATAATTTATTATCGACAATTTTTAACCTTGTTTTCTTGTTTGCAGAATAATTTTTTATGGGCAATTTTGAACCATTGTTTTCTTGTTAGAATAATTTCTTATGGACAATTTTGAACCTTGTTTTCTTGTTTGCAGAATAATTAATTATAGACAATTTTGAACCTTGTTTTCTTGTTTGCAGAATAATTTTTTATGGGCAATTTTGAACCATTGTTTTCTTGTTAGAATAATTTATTATGGACAATTTTGAACCTTGTTTTTATGTTTGCAGAATAATTAATTATCGACAATTTTGAACCTTGTTTTCTTGTTTGCAGAATAATTTATTATGGACAATTTTGAACCTTGTTTTTATGTTTGCAGAATAATTAATTATGGACAATTTTGAACCTTGTTTTCTTTTTTACAGAATAATTTATTATGGACAATTTTGAACCTTGTTTTCAGAATAATTTATTACTGACAATTTTGAACCTTGTTTTCATGTTTGCAGAATAATTTATTATATACAATTTTGAACCTTGTTTTCCTGTTTGTAGAATAATTTGTTACGGGCAATTTTGAACTATGTTTTCTTGTTTGCAGAATAATTTATTATGGACGATTTTGAACCATTGTTTTAAGAATAATTTATTATCGACAATTTTGAACCTTGTTTTCATGTTTGCAGAATAATTTATTATGGACAATTTTGAACCTTGTTTACCTGTTTGTAGAATAATTTATTATATACAATTTTGAACCTTGTTTTCTTGTTTGCAGAATAATTTTTTATGGGCAATTTTGAACCATTGTTTTCTTGTTAGAATAATTTATTATGGACAATTTTGAACCTTGTTTTCTTGTTTGCAGAATAATTAATTATGGACAATTTTGAACCTTGTTTTCTTGTTTGCAGAATAATTTTTTATGGGCAATTTTGAACCATTGTTTTCTTGTTAGAATAATTTATTATGGACAATTTTGAACCTTGTTTTTATGTTTGCAGAATAATTAATTATGGACAATTTTGAACCTTGTTTTCATGTTTGCAGAATAATTTATTATATACAATTTTGAACCTTGTTTTTCATGTTTGTAGAATAATTTGTTACGGGCAATTTTGAACTATGTTTTCTTGTTTGCAGAATAATTTATTATATACAATTTTGAACCTTGTTTTCTTGTTTGCAGAATAATTTTTTATGGGCAATTTTCAACCATAGTTTTCTTGTTAGAATAATTTGTTACTGGCAATTTTGAACCTTGTTTTTATGTTTGCAGAATAATTAATTATAGACAATTTTGAACCTTGTTTTCTTTTTTACAGAATAATTTATTATGGACAATTTTGAACCTTGTTTTCAGAATAATTTATTACTGACAATTTTGAACCTTGTTTTCATGTTTGCAGAATAATTTATTATATACAATTTTGAACCTTGTTTTCCTGTTTGTAGAATAATTTGTTACGGGCAATTTTGAACCTTGTTTTCTTGTTTGCAGAATAATTTATTATATACAATTTTGAACCTTGTTTTCATGTTTGCAGAATAATTTGTTATGGACGATTTTGAACCTTGTTTTCTTGTTTGCAGAATAATTTATTATGGACGATTTTGAACCTTGTTTTCTTGTTTGCAGAATAATTTATTATATACAATTTTAAACCTTGTTTTCCTATTTGTAGAATAATTTGTTACGGGCAATTTTGAACCTTGTTTTGCTTTTTTACAGAATAATTTATTATGGACAATTTTGAACCTTGTTTTCAGAATAATTTATTATCGACAATTTTAAACTTTGTTTTCATGTTTGCAGAATAATTTATTATCGACAATTTTGAACCTTGTTTTCTTGTTTGCAGAATAATTTTTTATGGGCAATTTTGAACCATTGTTTTCTTGTTAGAATAATTTCTTATGGACAATTTTGAACCTTGTTTTCTTGTTTGCAGAATAATTAATTATAGACAATTTTGAACCTTGTTTTCTTGTTTGCAGAATAATTTTTTATGGGCAATTTTGAACCATTGTTTTCTTGTTAGAATAATTTATTATGGACAATTTTGAACCTTGTTTTCTTTTTTACAGAATAATTTATTATGGACAATTTTGAACCTTGTTTTCAGAATAATTTATTACTGACAATTTTGAACCTTGTTTTCATGTTTGCAGAATAATTTATTATATACAATTTTGAACCTTGTTTTCCTGTTTGTAGAATAATTTGTTACGGGCAATTTTGAACTATGTTTTCTTGTTTGCAGAATAATTTATTATGGACGATTTTGAACCATTGTTTTAAGAATAATTTATTATCGACAATTTTGAACCTTGTTTTCATGTTTGCAGAATAATTTATTATGGACAATTTTGAACCTTGTTTACCTGTTTGTAGAATAATTTATTATATACAATTTTGAACCTTGTTTTCTTGTTTGCAGAATAATTTTTTATGGGCAATTTTGAACCATTGTTTTCTTGTTAGAATAATTTATTATGGACAATTTTGAACCTTGTTTTCTTGTTTGCAGAATAATTAATTATGGACAATTTTGAACCTTGTTTTCTTGTTTGCAGAATAATTTTTTATGGGCAATTTTGAACCATTGTTTTCTTGTTAGAATAATTTATTATGGACAATTTTGAACCTTGTTTTTATGTTTGCAGAATAATTAATTATGGACAATTTTGAACCTTGTTTTCATGTTTGCAGAATAATTTATTATATACAATTTTGAACCTTGTTTTCCTGTTTGTAGAATAATTTGTTACGGGCAATTTTGAACTATGTTTTCTTGTTTGCAGAATAATTTATTATATACAATTTTGAACCTTGTTTTCTTGTTTGCAGAATAATTTTTTATGGGCAATTTTCAACCATAGTTTTCTTGTTAGAATAATTTGTTACTGGCAATTTTGAACCTTGTTTTTATGTTTGCAGAATAATTAATTATAGACAATTTTGAACCTTGTTTTCTTTTTTACAGAATAATTTATTATGGACAATTTTGAACCTTGTTTTCAGAATAATTTATTACTGACAATTTTGAACCTTGTTTTCATGTTTGCAGAATAATTTATTATATACAATTTTGAACCTTGTTTTCCTGTTTGTAGAATAATTTGTTACAGGGCAATTTTGAACTATGTTTTCTTGTTTGCAGAATAATTTATTATATACAATTTTGAACCTTGTTTTCATGTTTGCAGAATAATTTGTTATGGACGATTTTGAACCTTGTTTTCTTGTTTGCAGAATAATTTATTATGGACGATTTTGAACCTTGTTTTCTTGTTTGCAGAATAATTTATTATATACAATTTTAAACCTTGTTTTTCTTATTTGTAGAATAATTTGTTACGGGCAATTTTGAACCTTGTTTTGCTTTTTTACAGAATAATTTATTATGGACAATTTTGAACCTTGTTTTCAGAATAATTTATTATCGACAATTTTGAACCTTGTTTTCTTGTTTGCAGAATAATTTTTTATGGGCAATTTTGAACCATTGTTTTCTTGTTAGAATAATTTATTATGGACAATTTTGAACCTTGTTTTCTTGTTTGCAGAATAATTAATTATAGACAATTTTGAACCTTGTTTTCTTGTTTGCAGAATAATTTTTTATGGGCAATTTTGAACCATTGTTTTCTTGTTAGAATAATTTATTATGGACAATTTTGAACCTTGTTTTTATGTTTGCAGAATAATTAATTATCGACAATTTTGAACCTTGTTTTCTTGTTTGCAGAATAATTTATTATGGACAATTTTGAACCTTGTTTTTATGTTTGCAGAATAATTAATTATGGACAATTTTGAACCTTGTTTTCTTTTTTACAGAATAATTTATTATGGACAATTTTGAACCTTGTTTTCAGAATAATTTATTACTGACAATTTTGAACCTTGTTTTCATGTTTGCAGAATAATTTATTATATACAATTTTGAACCTTGTTTTCCTGTTTGTAGAATAATTTGTTACGGGCAATTTTGAACTATGTTTTCTTGTTTGCAGAATAATTTATTATGGACGATTTTGAACCATTGTTTTAAGAATAATTTATTATCGACAATTTTGAACCTTGTTTTCATGTTTGCAGAATAATTTATTATGGACAATTTTGAACCTTGTTTACCTGTTTGTAGAATAATTTATTATATACAATTTTGAACCTTGTTTTCTTGTTTGCAGAATAATTTTTTATGGGCAATTTTGAACCATTGTTTTCTTGTTAGAATAATTTATTATGGACAATTTTGAACCTTGTTTTCTTGTTTGCAGAATAATTAATTATGGACAATTTTGAACCTTGTTTTCTTGTTTGCAGAATAATTTTTTATGGGCAATTTTGAACCATTGTTTTCTTGTTAGAATAATTTATTATGGACAATTTTGAACCTTGTTTTTATGTTTGCAGAATAATTAATTATGGACAATTTTGAACCTTGTTTTCATGTTTGCAGAATAATTTATTATATACAATTTTGAACCTTGTTTTCCTGTTTGTAGAATAATTTGTTACGGGCAATTTTGAACTATGTTTTCTTGTTTGCAGAATAATTTATTATATACAATTTTGAACCTTGTTTTCATGTTTGCAGAATAATTTGTTATGGGCAATTTTGAACCATTGTTTTTTTGTTAGAATAATTTATTATGGACAATTTTGAACCTTGTTTTCTTGTTTGCAGAATAATTAATTATGGACGATTTTGAACCTTGTTTTCATGTTTGCAGAATAATTAATTATGGACAATTTTGAACCTTGTTTTCTTGTTTGCAGAATAATTTATTATGGGCAATTTTGAACCTTGTTTTGCTTTTTTACAGAATAATTTATTATGGACAATTTTGAACCTTGTTTTCGTGTTTGCAGAATAATTTATTATGGACGATTTTGAACCTTGTTTTCATGTTTGCAGAATAATTTATTATGGACGATTTTGAACCTTGTTTTCATGTTTGCAGAATAATTAATTATGGACGATTTTGAACCTTGTTTTCTTGTTTGCAGAATAATTAATTATGGACAATTTTGAACCTTGTTTTCATGTTTGCAGAATAATTTATTATGGACAATTTTGAACCTTGTTTTCTTGTTTGCAGAATAATTTATTATGGACGATTTTGAACCTTGTTTTCATGTTCGCAGAATAATTTATTATGGACAATTTTGAACCTTGTTTTTATGTTTATAGAATAATTTATTATGGAGAATTTGGAATCTCTAGAAGAATTCCACTTGGAAGGCAAATAAAGCGATTTCAGACTTCTTCAGCATCAGCAGGAAATGGTTGAAAAGGAATTGAAAGATTCAGGATTCGGCTGTGATTAGACATCAGAGAGAAAAACGCATGATTGACGATCTGACGCCGTCAGAACACCAAAGTTCGTCACTAAATTTCATAAGATTATAGACAATGAACCCAGCAAGGGCCACAGGCTGAACACCGATGGTTAGATCCATGTTCTGACCAAGGTAGGCAAAACCTTGGATTGATCAGGTAACTACAGGTAGGGTGAACGTGCAGCAACAAGACTCAGTACCTTGCCATACCAGTGCCAAGGATATGTTTAAATACTGTCGATTAGAATAAGCTCAATTGTTAAATGTTTATACCAATTAAAGCGTTCATATATTAATTAGGTAGGTTATAAAATTTAAAACATTAATTAAAATTTCAAATATTATAATTCACCTCCAGAAACTAACCCTTGACAATGCTTATCCATATGTACACACGTTTCAGAAAAAAAACATTTTATTATCACAATTACATTTAAGTAAAGCTTAGAAAATGTATACGATTTTCATCCTCAGCATATGAGATTTTATCAGAATTGTAATTGAAAAAACCATCTGTGCAACCTGGATCATGTGGCAGCAAGAGTTAACGTCCTTCCATACCAGCTGGAAGACCATGTCTGGCTGTTTGAGAACTTTGTTGATCACAATTCACCTGCCATTTTCTTTGTGTGGGGCATATTGGAACAAGACACCAACATATCCAGCATGAACGGCGAGCTAAATGCCAGGATAACCAGAGCATTTGGGGGCATAAGTCTGGAAACAGTGACAAAAGCTAGTGGCTGGTTCAGAGGCCAACTCAAGAGCGGCATTAAAGCCAAAGGTAGGTTCATCGACAGAGCAAGTCATGAAGACAAACTGAGATATTTTTTTTACGTAAAAGAAATGTCTATTGTATTTAAATATAATATTAATTCATATCTATAATTCAGTAGGAATTTAGTCGGATTGTGTGAGTAGGTGATTATTTAGGACAAAACCTCTGTTCTAAGTGGAAAGCAGCAACGGTGTCACAACATATAAGGGTGGATTCCAGGTGTTTTACTTACACGTCCCTGAAGTTGAATTGAGAACAGCAAAAATACTTTCTATATAAACAGGAAAAAAAAATAAATAAAAGGGTTTCTTTTGTATATTCAATGAGAACAAAATGAAACTATAAAATAAAATAAAAAATATACCTTTTTTTCGTATTAGCAAAAAAAGAAGTTTTATTGTAGAAAATTGCACGTGTGAAATTCTGTTAAACGTATAAAAAAAAAAAAAACTTATTTGGTGGACAGGACCTAATTAATTACTTGTATATATGTTTTCTTATGGCAAAATTAGTTTTGTTTTATGGACAACAATTAGGAACGACTTTAGTTAATCAACTGAAGCTTGACTTTATAGACTTAATCAGGCCTTTTGGCTTTTTATGTGTTTTAAGGCATATCCCATTTTCTTTTACCCTGATCCCTAGCCAAGTTAATGCTCCATCCTTCAAATTGCATAGAATGTAATGACTCAATCAATTATTTGTTTGTTTTTTATACATTTAGAAATGAGTTCCCCATAAAAGATGGTCTTAATTATTAAGAGAAGCAGTTTATAGATTTTACTTTTCAACTAAGGTTAACTTATTTCCTCTCAGACATTTATCAAGCAATAAGATGACTTTTATGAACATATAATTATGCAGATAACAGATTAATTAGGCTTTATTGACTGATGGGATGAAGGGAAGTCTATATACGTGCATGTGTGTAGGTGTATAGAGAATGAGAGGATAAAAAAGAGTGAGAGATAGAAAAAAGACATTAAGAGAAAGAAGGTGAGAGACAGAGCGGATAAAAGACTTAAAGTGAAAGAATGTGTAATGGAGAGAGAGAGGAGGAGAGAGAGAGAAGGAAAGATAGAGAGAGAAGGAAAGAGAGAGAGAGAGAAGGAAAGAGAGAGAGAGAGAAGGAAAGAGAGAGAGAGAGAAGGAAAGACAGAGAGAGAGAGAAGGAAAGAGAGAGAGAGAGAGAAGGAAAGAGAGAGAAGGAAAGAGAGAGAGAGAGAGAAAGAGAGAGAGAGGGAAAGAGAGAGAGAAGGAAAGAGAGAGAGAAGGAAAGAGAGAGAGAAGGAAAGAGAGAGAGAAGGAAAGAGAGAGAGAAGGAAAGAGAGAGAGAGAGAAGGAAAGAGAGAGAGAAGGAAAGAGAGAGAGAAGGAAAGAGAGAGAGAGAAGGAAAGAAAGAGAGAGAGAAGGAAAGAGAGAGAGAGAAGGAAAGAGAGAGAGAGAAGGAAAGAGAGAGAGAGAGAAGGAAGGAGAGAGAGAGAGAAGGAAGGAGAGAGAGAAGAGAGAAGGAGAGAGAGAAGAGAGAAGTAGAGAGAGAGAGAAGGAAAGAGAGAGAGAAGGAAAGAGAGAGAGAGAAGGAAAGAGAGAGAGAGAAGGAAAAAGAGAGAGAGAAGGAAAAAGAGAGAGAGAGAGAGAAGGAAAAAGAGAGAGAGTGAGAAGGAGAGAGAGTGAGAAGGAGAGAGAGTGAGAAGGAGAGAGAGTGAGAAGGAGAGTGAGAGAGAAGGAGAGTGAGAGAGAAGGAGAGTGAGAGAGAAGGAGAGTGAGAGAGAAGGAGAGTGAGAGAGAAGGAGAGAGAGAGAGAAGGAGAGAGAGAAGGAGAGAGAGAGAGAAGGAGAGAGAGAAGGAGAGAGAGAGAGAAGGAGAGAGAGAAGGAGAGAGAGAAGGAGAGAGAGAAGGAGAGAGAGAAGGAGAGAGAGAGAAGGAGAGAGAGAAGGAGAGAGAGAAGGAGAGAGAGAAGGAGAGAGAGAGAAGGAGAGAGAGAGAAAGAGAGAAGGAGAGAGAGAGAGAAGGAGAGAGAGAGAGAGAGAAGGAGAGAGAGAGAGAAGGAGAGAGAGAGAGAAGGAGAGAGAGAGAGAAGGAGAGAGAGAGAGAAGGAGAGAGAGAAGGAGAGAGAGAGAAGGAGAGAGAGAGAAGGAGAGAGAGAGAAGGAGAGAGAGAGAAGGAGAGAGAGAGAAGGAGAGAGAAGGAGAGAGAGAAGGAGAGAGAGAAGGAGAGAGAGAAGGAGAAGGAGAGAGAAGGAGAAGGAGAGAGAAGGAGAAGGAGAGAGAAGGAGAAGGAGAGAGAAGGAGAAGGAGAAGGAGAGAGAAGGAGAGAGAAGGGGAAGGAGAGAGAAGGGGAAGGAGAGAGAAGGGGAAGGAGAGAGAAGGGGAAGGAGAGAGAAGGGGAAGGAGAGAGAAGGGGAAGGAGAGAGAAGGGGAAGGAGAGAGAAGGGGAAGGAGAGAGGGGGGGGGGGAGAGAGAGAGAAAAAAAATATTAAAAGTATAAGGCGAGTGAGAGAGAGAGAGAGAGGGGGGAAGGGTGAGAGAGACCGAGAAAAATTAAAAGTATAAGGCGAATGAGAGGATAAGAATAAACAAGAGTAAGTGTGAAACGAAGAGGAAATACTCGTTATCATATTTAGCCAATTATTCGATAATTAAAACACAAAATCAATAGTTTTAAAATATAATAATATTTAAATTCCTATCAAAAATATCGAATTAGAATTTTTCGTTTTTTATTCTATTTACTGTGACTATATCAACGTTTTTTTAGATTTAAGAATTAAAAAATAATTCAAAACATTTAACTGGAAAGAGGAAATAGCAGAAATATCCATTTTTTGTTTGTTTGGAGATTGGATGGAAGAATTACATGCTGTGTGTGTAAAGTGTGCATGCACAGGTATATATCTATGTATATATTACTAAACCTCTGATGCTGTTTGATTGTTTGTCACCGTGCACACTTTTAATCTGTGCACGAATGTTTTAGATGATGGGGAAATGATGAAAGAAGTAGTGAGAGAAATGGAGTGATGTAAATAAGAGAGAAAAAGTGGACAGAGAGAAGGGATGGGAAAGAGGGAGGGGGAGAAAGATAGAAAGAGAAAGTCTATTATGACATAAATGTTTTATAAATATTTGTAAATTTCAAATACTTTTAAATTTTGGAATTTCTAAATATTTATTAATTTCTTGTGATGTAATAATAAAGCATCTCTCTCTCTCTTATTTACAGTATTCCATTATTCTCACCACTTATCATTCGCTCACCATCTAAAACAGTCATGTACAGGCGAAAAGTATTCCCGGTGAGAAACAAGCAAGAGAACATCAGAGTTTTAGTAGTAAATATTTAATAATATATATAACAAATACTGACTCAACTGGTAAGAGTGGTCTAGTATTCAATAATATTCAATAAACCTTTTGAGAAAGACATGAAAGTTATTCATTTATATTTTTTACAACAGATGCCTTTTGAAAAATAAAACATGGAAAAGATGAAAATAGAAAACAAAAGAATTAAAAAAAATAAGAAACATTTCAAAGAAACCAAGGGAGATGATTATAGAAATTTGAAAGAAAGAAAAAGGTAAAAAAAAAAAAGTTCGTTTGATTTTCTGTATTGAAAAAAGTGAAAGAAAAAAAATGAAAAAAAAAAAATGAAGAAAAAAAAAGAAAAAAAATAAAGAAAAAAAAGAAACATTTCAAAGAAACCAAGGGAGATAATTATAGAAATTTGAAAGAAAAAGGTAAAAAAAAGTTCGTTTGATTTTCTGTATTGAAAAAAGTGAAAGAAAAAAAAAGAAAAAAAAAGAGACGAAAAAAGAGCAAAGCAGATGAAGTACACAATTTAAAGTGAAAAGAAGAGAAAAAAGATGAAATGAAAATATGCATGTAATGCGTGATATCCTAAGTCATCACCAAAAGGTTAACAGTCTTTGGTTATTTTAGTAGCATTTTTTTTTTGTTCACTCCATTTATTTATTTGGTGTTTAACATACTCAAGGAATTAGTGTTGGTTATGCATGGATACTTGGGGGGAAAAAAATATTATAAAATCAAAAAAGGCAGCCTGAAGACACAATAAGCCAGCCATGCAATAAACTACACCACAGAAGCCATAACAAAAGAATACAAAAATATGAAGGGTTCACTCAAGACAGATGTATAAAAACAATTCATAAGCTTTGTCAAGTGCACCATTTGCTGTATGTAAACAATGCAGAATAGTCATGTGACCATCTTATCAGCCAATCAGAAAGTGAGCAGCTCAATCTTCTCTAAACTTAGAAAGTTAGCCATTTCCAAAACAGTGAGATTTTTTATTTATTTTTTAAAAAATTTTTTTTTATTTACTCCTCCCGGAGTTAGGCACAAGGCCAGTTTTATCTTACTCCCACAAGTAAGATGTGACCACAGCTTGGGTCGAGAAAGTGGGGTTAAAAGCCAGCGCTCGAGAGGTGAGCACTCTGGCCATTTAAAAATTGCCTGGGCAGCCCCGTCGGCATTCCCCGGTAGGGGCGCCTCAGACAGTAAGCAATAATGCGGATTTCAACTTCAGGATAGAACAATAGTTTCTAATATACTGATAATAAGGTTAACTAATTTACATATTGCTTAGCAAAAGGAGATCCCATTAATTAAATATTTATTTTCAATTTCAATTATTGTTTTCATTTTAATATAACACAGTTCTATTTATAAATATTTTTTTATATTGTGGGTATTTTTTTTTATGAAAACAATCTTTTGGTTCCTTTAAAGTCAATTTACTGCTGGGTGGACTTACTTGATTTTTAATGAGTTACGATCCAGTTATTAATTGTACATGAAAAACAAAACCCCCCTCTCCCTCAAGTAAAAAACTGCCAGATGAAACCATTTCAAGTGTTTAGGGGAAGGGTGAAAGCATATAGACAATCAGACAAACCCCGCCATCTAAAATGAATTCGGAAAATAACCCTTCACTCTATTTCCATAAAGAGACGTTTTCATTTTTTTCTCCCCGCTCTTCTTTCTATATGGATTGATATGTTGCTTTTTTCTTTTACTTTTTTTGAAAACCGTTCCAGTTTAAGAAGTTTTTTCTTTTTTTTTTTTTAAATTAAAAAAAATTTTTATTTTTTTTTTTTAACTTCATCGATTCAAACTTTATTTGCACTCACCACTAGTCTCTCCCTATTGGACAGCGTACAAAAAAAAAGAAAAGAAAAAAAAAAAAAAAAAAAAAAAAGAAAAAAAAGAAAAGAAAAAAAAAGAAAAAAAAAGAAAAGAAAAAAAAAGAAAAAAAAAGAAAAGAAAAAAAAAGAAAAGAAAAAAAAAGAAAAGAAAAAAAAAGAAAAGAGAAAAAAAAGAAAAGAGAAAAAACAGAAAAAAAAGAAAAAAAAAAAGAAAAAAAGAGTCTCTAACCGAATAGGTCTCGCACTGTCTAACAAGCTCCCACCCCTGTCGCATCACCGCAATGTTGCATCCCTTTGCTGGTTTTACAAGTACTTCCACGGAACGTGCTCCAATGACCTTACTGCACTTGTACCCCTCAACGTAAATACCCCAACAAACCAAACTACCAGCAAAATCCCACCCCTTCACTGTAGAAGTCCAGAGATGCCAGAGATCTTTCTACTCTAATAGCTTCTTTCCTCGAACCACTTGCCTTTGGAATTCCCTCCCCGCTTCCCGTTTCCCCCGACTGCACCTACTTGCAGAAATTTAAATGGAATGTGAACAAATGTCTTACTGCAGAACTCCCCACTTAATATGCCCCTAATCATAGTAGCCCCTTACGTCTCATTGGCAATATGTCCCCTTGTTTGGGGTGAAAAAGTAAAAATATAATAAAATGAATTAAAAAAAAAAAAAATTGAATATTAGTGCGAACACTGGCAAAGCATAATTTTTTTCCCCATCATCATTTTTGACAGAAGGTGTACAACCGTAAATGTATAATACAGTCTGTACTATCCAGAGGTGGTAAACACATATCCTCTGCTATATTAAGGCCTCCGCTATATTTAGGCCTCCGCTATATTAAAGCCTCCGCTATATTAAAGCCTCCGCTATATTAAGGCCTCCGCTATATTTAGGCCTCCGCTATATTAAAGCCTCCGCTATATTAAAGCCTCCTCTATATTAAAGCCTCCGCTATATTAAGGCTTTTGCTATATTAAAGCCTCCGCTATATTAAGGCCTCCGCTATATTAAAGCCTCCGCTATATTAAAGCCTCCGCTATATTAAGGCCTCCGCTATAATAAGGCCTCCGCTATATTAAGGCCTCCGCTATATTAAAGCCTCTGCTATATTAAAGCCTCTGCTATATTAAAGCCTCCGCTATATTAAAGCCTCCGCTATATTAAAGCCTCTGCTATATTAAAGCCTCCGCTATATTAAGGCCTCCGCTATATTAAAGCCTCCGCTATATTAAAGCCTCTGCTATATTAAGGCTTTTGCTATATTAAAGCCTCTGCTATATTAAAGCCTCTGCTCTGCAATCAGGTTGTAGTAGAATGTTCACAAGCTTGTCATAATAGTAGAGTCGGTACTATAGTCTAAGAGTCAGGTTTGGTGTTTACGTAGAAATGTTCACATATTTCTCCGCATTCAAGAAGACGCGGAACGGACAGGTAGAATTATTGATTTTTCTCTGCCTAACGCCGCATCTTGGTTCGCCGACGATTGACACGTTTCAGATTAACAGATCAAATCCCAGGTCACTTTTTTTACCGCTTCGCAATAAATATCACTCATGTTAACACGATTAAATCATCAAAAGAAACGTTTACTTCCGTACGTGCTGATATTTCGGAGAAGAGGGTTTTTTTTTTATCCATATTATTAGCGGGTTTTAAACTTTTTTTCTATTTTTATTTATTTAATTAGCTTGACTCTTGCCATTTTTCACAACGTTTCAGCCACTGTACTCTCTGAACCTTTGCCATTGTCCCTAACCTTCTGCAAATTTCGAACTGAAAATCCTAAATCGAATCTCCTGGGGTAGAGACTCTCATTCTGTATTCCATGTCTTTTACAAACCGAGTACCAGCCATTTTTTTTCCCCTTAACTTCCTTTGCCAGAGTGGGTCACCACTTATCAAGGCCAAGAGCCACTCGAGGATAAGCGTTAATGAGATGGAAATGATTATCAGCCGAAAGATGAGGAATGCTACAGGAGTGCTAACATTGATCAATGGCATGAACGGTTTAGGACAAGAATTTGTTTACATTGGATTTGAAGAAGACTAAGTTGTAATCAGCATGAAAGCAGTCCAGCGATAATGAGTTTCAGAGGTGAGACGCCCTTGCAAATAAGCTCTGTCTGTGGAAATTCTGCCTGATGCTAGGCGCATGGAGGGAGAAAGGAAAGCCTTTTTTTTCGTTGTGGTAGGAAGACGAGTTCTTACTGTGAATGTCTTACAAGGAGGAACCAAAGATTGGAGTCCAGTCGAGCACCTTTTATAGAAATAACGGTAAGTGAGAGATAGAGAGAGAGAGAGAGAGAGAGACGAGCAATGGTGCACTCAGAGATTTGGGACCACTTGCATTGTCTCCATAGAAAATTTTACATACAAATACATTTTTAGTTTTTACGCAGATTCTCTAACCTTTCTTTCTATAGGGAACACACACTAACATTTATCTATCTCTCTATCACACACACACACACACACATATATAATCGATCAAGTTCAAATATGTTAAAATAAACAAAACTAATATCTTCATAAGTGCTCAACACCAAGTAGAGCATTTATAAAATTACAAACAATATTACAGTCTTACGTCAATCAATCAACGTTTCAATGATACATCTCTTCAAAGACTGAATAATAAAAAAAACATTTTTTTTTAAATTTTGTTTATTTTATTATTCAATCTTTGAAGAGATGTAGCATAGAAACGCTGATTGATTGACGTGAGACTGTAATAGTGTTTATGTAATTATATATATATATATATAAAGTTATTGTCGGATTTTCGGAGTCAGTCCCAAATAGCATTTAAGCTGACAAATCAAAGTTTGCTTCTGACTAGCCAATTTTCATTTGTTATTGTTGTACCATGTTATCTATATAATAAAGTAAAGTAGATTTCCCTCCTCCCATTTCATTGGCCTAAGTGGCTGGCAGAACAGATTAGCATCTAAAGTTTTTGGTTCTAAAGCTATAATGCTTTAGAACCAAAAACTTTAGATGCTAATCTGTTCTGCCAGCCACTTAGGCCAATTCGTTATGAGTGTTTCCAGAAAATATGCGTTCATTTCGTTTTCCTTAAAAATTTCTTACATTTTTTCTGGATAATCTGTTTCACCCAAATAAGTCTTTTACATAGGAGGTGGCAGCTATTTTCACTCTCACACTTATATCTACCCCCATGGACCTCACAATCACTGGAAACTTTTCCTCAGAAGGTGAAAATCACTGCAATTATTAATAAAAATAAACGCTCCCTAGAAATACACTTTCATTCTTTCACATTCTGATTGTATAGTCCATAAACTTTTTCACACATTCCGTATTTGCAAAATGGCGACTTTACTTCATTTCTCAATTCTGCGGAAGTCGTTTATGACATTCAGATAATACTCTTATTAATTTAGTCAACTAAAATAAGAAATAACACTTAACCGAACTTACTATCTGAAATTTAGACTGCTATTCTGAATCCCCAACCAAACAAAATAGGGATTCTAACCGGGCAAAAAAAACAAAAACAATTATTTTAGAATTTATAGTGGGGGATTAGTTTTGCATATAATTTTAATGTAACATGTTGCTGTTTTGTTTTTATTAACTTACTTACATTTCAGAATGAATATATAAATCAAGGGAGGCACGAGAGCGCTCTATCCCTTAATAGACTTAAAAAACGACCTATGCTAGAAATCTCATTTCTTTGATCAGTCATAACTCAAAAAACAATAAACCAAATTAGTTAAAACTTTGCACAAAATTTTCATTTGATAGGTTCTATAAGTGTGTAGAATTTCAGCATCATTAGTCAAGGCAACGCAGAGATCTAGAAAGGTCAGGAGTTATTTTGTGTTATCCGTGGGTACGTACGTACGTGTGTGCCACCCTGTATCTCATCAACTATTTGATGGATTCAGCTGATTTTTGGCAGAGATAGAGGTTCTAGAGTCTAGTTGATGGCATTTTAATTTCAGTTTACCATATACCTTAGTTTTCCAGAAAATTTCCAAAAATCTTAAAAATGACCATTGTATTGAGGCATAGCCTTTACAAAAGTAGTGACATTCCATGATAAATGCCAGTATATTGAAATCATATGCCCTTAATAGGGTTAAGATGAAAATTCATATACACTAAATGTACAAAAGCAAGGAAATTCCCAAATTTTTACATTTTTATTGTTATTAAGGATATGACTACATATCAACCAAACAATTTAATTATTACATCACTACAGTATAAATCTCTATGCATGAGTGGATGAAGTGTGTGAGGTGCGCTGAAGAAAAATTCCTACCAGTAAAATACATAGCCCTGTTGTGCTCGCATACCCTTAATGACAATAAAAGTGTAAAAATTTGTGAATTTCCTTGCTTTTGTACATTTAGTGTATATGAATTTTCATCTTAACCCTATTAATGGCATATGATTTCAGTATACTGGCATTTTTCATGGAATATTAACAATACCCCTAATTCGTCTTCTAAGCATATCTTTCGTGGTTTTTATTCCAGTTTCCTTTAAAAGATTATAGAATCACTCTCATAGTTTGATGGTGGGTACCAACATTTATTGATTGAATATACTTTTCCCGCTAGTTGACAATATAGTAACACACGTAGTTACAATTTATTTCTAAAATTACTTAGTTCGTCCCAGATGACTGCTAATATGAAACATTTTTAAATAATCACCTAAAAATAAAAATCAGCAAGGGGGATAACTCATTTTAAAGTAAAGAATATAATAGGGATTATCGCCCTTAAGTTAAAAAAATGAGCAAACAAATAAAACTAAAATCACTGAAATGTATCCCGGGCAATGCCGGGTAGGTACAGCTAGTACATATATCTATACCTATAAAGTTAGGTATGTGGTTATATGATTAACTCCTAAACTAATTAATGATCACTAGCGGGACCCGTGTAAATTACACGAAATGATGTTTTCAATAGTAATTATCTTATTCTTAACCTATACATTACTTTGTAAATGCTTTAGTATTAAATTACATTTGGCTCCAATTCATGAGTAGCATACACAGATTCGGAAGGTCGTTGCTTTTGATGTAAGCGGGACACACAAAATAACACACACGCTATCGTATTAATATATGTCTTCCCGGTCGTCCTCTCCATACCCTCCCCCGTTCGATGTAGAAAAAAATCTTAAAGGTTGGTTGGGTTCGAACTATAAACCAGTCGAACCATCGTCAAAATCCTATGTTGCTAACTGTTGCGCCAAAGGGAAATACGTGAAAAATTACGTAAATTAGGTGACTTTAATGTTTTTCCAAATCTAGGTGCGGCACGCATGCGCAGAGCTTTTGATATAAGTGTGACACACGATCACACACACTATCGTATTAATATATAGATTATGCATTTTGGATCACAGCCGCTAGGCATAAGGGTGAGTAATGTGGGCTATATTTAGTTTCATGCAAAGGGGGAATAGAGTGGGTGGAAGCCTTTTGTAAAAATTCAGATACCTCCGATTTTTGATAAATATTCTTCAGATTTCAGTTTCTTGGGAGTATTTTAAAGGGTTTTCTTTTGGGGGGGGGCATAATATGGGCACAACCTCCCATTTAAAAATTAAAATATATCAGATTTGCATAAAATTTAAGCAAGGTTCCTATGCTTTTAATTTCTTCTTAAAATCCCTTAAGCTTAATCCTTAAATTTTAAACATTTTCTTGAATCAAAATCATGTAATGGATACTAATCAAAATTGGAATAAGGATTCTAGACATAAGGTTAACTTTACCTGTCCTGGGACGGGTATTATTCTAGTAAATATATTAGCAATGTGATTTTATATTTTATAGCTTTTTATTTTTTACTCCAATAAATTGTATACAAATTTGTTTATCATTAATACTCTGAACCCTAAGTTCTAAGTAGTCCTTCACAGGAGGCAGATTTACAGTCGCCATTGTGTAAGCTTGTGTTACAAAATTATGAAGACAACATTGGTGATTAAAGCAATAAGCTTTTCACACCGAGGGAACTATTTCCCTTTGAGGAGGGATATCTGAAATAGCAATCTCAGACGAAAGACATTTTCTCGAATTGGCTTTTGTTTATTGCTTGAGCGTCAATCAGGTGCGTATGCACTACACTTGCAGTGACTGCACTCCGTCTGCATATAACTTAGATGAGTTGTAGGCATCAACGCGACTTAAGACAAAACAAAGGGTATACACAGTACAGCTATTAGTCATAAAAATGTGATTACTTCTATGATACTATTAGTGGTCTTCATACCTCTGTCACTACAAAGGTCAGATCACACTGTAAATCATTTTATAAACAATATTAAATAGAACAAAAAAATAAATTTAAAAATATTGGCTCATAAAAACTAATGTTTCCATCAATGAGACCTCTGTTAAGTTAATACTAAGTAATAAAAATACTTAGGTTGTTAATTGATACCGACTAATAAAAATACTTAGGTTGTGAATTGATACCAACTAATAAAAATACTTAGGTTGTGAATTGATACCAACTAATAAAAATACTTAGGTTGTGAATTGATACCAACTAATAAAAATACTTAGGTTGTGAATTGATACCAACTAATAAAAATACTTAGGTTGTGAATTGATACCAACTAATAAAAATACTTAGGTTGTGAATTGATACCGACTAATAAAAATACTTAGGTTGTTAATTGATACCGACTAATAAAAATACTTAGGTTGTGAATTGATACCGACTAATAAAAATACTTAGGTTGTGAATTGATACCAACTAATAAAAATACTTAGGTTGTGAATTGATACCAACTTATAAAAATACTTAGGTTGTGAATTGATACCAACTAATAAAAATACTTAGGTTGTGAATTGATACCGACTAATAAAAATACTTAGGTTGTGAATTGATACCGACTAATAAAAATACTTAGGTTGTTAATTGATACCGACTAATAAAAATACTTAGGTTGTGAATTGATACCAACTAATAAAAATACTTAGGTTGTGAATTGATACCAACTAATAAAAATACTTAGGTTGTGAATTGATACCAACTAATAAAAATACTTAGGTTGTGAATTGATACCAACTAATAAAAATACTTAGGTTGTGAATTGATACCGACTAATAAAAATACTTAGGTTGTTAATTGATACCGACTAATAAAAATACTTAGGTTGTGAATTGATACCGACTAATAAAAATACTTAGGTTGTGAATTGATACCAACTAATAAAAATACTTAGGTTGTGAATTGATACCAACTAATAAAAATACTTAGGTTGTGAATTGATACCAACTAATAAAAATACTTAGGTTGTGAATTGATACCAACTAATAAAAATACTTAGGTTGTGAATTGATACCAACTAATAAAAATACTTAGGTTGTGAATTGATACCGACTAATAAAAATACTTAGGTTGTTAATTGATACCGACTAATAAAAATACTTAGGTTGTGAATTGATACCGACTAATAAAAATACTTAGGTTGTGAATTGATACCGACTAATAAAAATACTTAGGTTGTGAATTGATACCGACTAATAAAAATACTTAGGTTGTGAATTGATACCGACTAATAAAAATACTTAGGTTGTTAATTGATACCGACTAATAAAAATACTTAGGTTGTGAATTGATACCGACTAATAAAAATACTTAGGTTGTGAATTAATACCGACTAATAAAAATACTGAGGTTGTAAATTGATACCGACTAATAAAAATACTTAGGTTGTAAATTGATACCGACTAATAAAAATACTTAGGTGGTAAATTGATACGCACTAATAAAAATACTTAGGTGGTAAATTGATACGCACTAATAAAAATACTTAGGTGGTAAATTGATACGCACTAATAAAAATACTTAGGTGGTAAATTGATACGCACTAATAAAAATACTTAGGTGGTAAATTGATACGCACTAGTAGAAATACTTAGGTGGTAAATTGATACGCACTAGTAGAAATACTTAGGTGGTAAATTGATACGCACTAATAAAAATACTTAGGTGGTAAATTGATACGCACTAATAAAAATACTTAGGTGGTAAATTGATATGCACTAATAAAAATACTTAGGTGGTAAATTGATACGCACTAATAAAAATACTTAGGTGGTAAATTGATACGCACTAATAAAAATACTTAGGTGGTAAATTGATACGCACTAATAAAAATACTTAGGTGGTAAATTGATACGCACTAATAAAAATACTTAGGTGGTAAATTGATACGCACTAGTAGAAATACTTAGGTGGTAAATTGATACGCACTAATAAAAATACTTAGGTGGTAAATTGATACGCACTAATAAAAATACTTAGGTGGTAAATTGATACGCACTAATAAAAATACTTAGGTGGTAAATTGATACGCACTAATAAAAATACTTAGGTGGTAAATTGATATGCACTAATAAAAATACTTAGGTGGTAAATTGATACGCACTAATAAAAATACTTAGGTGGTAAATTGATACGCACTAATAAAAATACTTAGGTGGTGAATTGATACGCACTAATAAAAATACTTAGGTGGTAAATTGATACGCACTAGTAGAAATACTTAGGTGGTAAATTGATACGCACTAATAAAAATACTTAGGTGGTAAATTGATACGCACTAATAAAAATACTTAGGTGGTAAATTGATACGCACTAATAAAAATACTTAGGTGGTAAATTGATACGCACTAATAAAAATACTTAGGTGGTAAATTGATACGCACTAGTAGAAATACTTAAGTGGTAAATTGATACGCACTAATAAAAATACTTAGGTGGTAAATTGATACGCACT
The DNA here is from genome assembly GCA_963556195.1 of Sepiola atlantica. Taxonomy (NCBI): domain Eukaryota; kingdom Metazoa; phylum Mollusca; class Cephalopoda; order Sepiida; family Sepiolidae; genus Sepiola; species Sepiola atlantica. Next base: position 30,342,960 of record OY744535.1, read on the forward strand.
AATAAAAATACTTAGGTGGTAAATTGATACGCACTAATAAAAATACTTAGGTGGTAAATTGATATGCACTAATAAAAATACTTAGGTGGTAAATTGATATGCACTAATAAAAATACTTAGGTGGTAAATTGATACGCACTAATAAAAATACTTAGGTGGTAAATTGATATGCACTAATAAAAATACTTAGGTGGTAAATTGATACGCACTAATAAAAATACTTAGGTGGTAAATTGATACGCACTAATAAAAATACTTAGGTGGTAAATTGATACGCACTAGTAGAAATACTTAGGTGGTAAATTGATACGCACTAATAAAAATACTTAGGTGGTAAATTGATACGCACTAATAAAAATACTTAGGTGGTAAATTGATACGCACTAATAAAAATACTTAGGTGGTAAATTGATACGCACTAGTAGAAATACTTAGGTGGTAAATTGATACGCACTAATAAAAATACTTAGGTGGTAAATTGATACGCACTAATAAAAATACTTAGGTGGTAAATTGATACGCACTAATAAAAATACTTAGGTGGTAAATTGATATGCACTAATAAAAATACTTAGGTGGTAAATTGATATGCACTAATAAAAATACTTAGGTGGTAAATTGATACGCACTAATAAAAATACTTAGGTGGTAAATTGATATGCACTAATAAAAATACTTAGGTGGTAAATTGATACGCACTAGTAGAAATACTTAGGTGGTAAATTGATACGCACTAATAAAAATACTTAGGTGGTAAATTGATACGCACTAATAAAAATACTTAGGTGGTAAATTGATACGCACTAATAAAAATACTTAGGTGGTAAATTGATACGCACTAATAAAAATACTTAGGTGGTAAATTGATACGCACTAATAAAAATACTTAGGTGGTAAATTGATACGCACTAATAAAAATACTTAGGTGGTAAATTGATACGCACTAATAAAAATACTTAGGTGGTAAATTGATACGCACTAATAAAAATACTTAGGTGGTAAATTGATACGCACTAATAAAAATACTTAGGTGGTAAATTGATACGCACTAGTAAAAATACTTAGGTGGTAAATTGATACGCACTAATAAAAATACTTAGGTGGTAAATTGATACGCACTAATAAAAATACTTAGGTGGTAAATTGATACGCACTAATAAAAATACTTAGGTGGTAAATTGATACGCACTAATAAAAATACTTAGGTGGTAAATTGATACGCACTAATAAAAATACTTAGGTGGTAAATTGATACGCACTAATAAAAATACTTAGGTGGTAAATTGATACGCACTAATAAAAATACTTAGGTGGTAAATTGATACGCACTAGTAGAAATACTTAGGTGGTAAATTGATACGCACTAATAAAAATACTTAGGTGGTAAATTGATACGCACTAATAAAAATACTTAGGTGGTAAATTGATACGCACTAATAAAAATACTTAGGTGGTAAATTGATACGCACTAGTAGAAATACTTAGGTGGTAAATTGATACGCACTAATAAAAATACTTAGGTGGTAAATTGATACGCACTAATAAAAATACTTAGGTGGTAAATTGATACGCACTAATAAAAATACTTAGGTGGTAAATTGATACGCACTAGTAGAAATACTTAGGTGGTAAATTGATACGCACTAATAAAAATACTTAGGTGGTAAATTGATACGCACTAATAAAAATACTTAGGTGGTAAATTGATACGCACTAATAAAAATACTTAGGTGGTAAATTGATACGCACTAATAAAAATACTTAGGTGGTAAATTGATACGCACTAATAAAAATACTTAGGTGGTAAATTGATACGCACTAATAAAAATACTTAGGTGGTAAATTGATACGCACTAATAAAAATACTTAGGTGGTAAATTGATACGCACTAGTAGAAATACTTAGGTGGTAAATTGATACGCACTAATAAAAATACTTAGGTGGTAAATTGATACGCACTAATAAAAATACTTAGGTGGTAAATTGATACGCACTAATAAAAATACTTAGGTGGTAAATTGATACGCACTAATAAAAATACTTAGGTGGTAAATTGATACGCACTAATAAAAATACTTAGGTGGTAAATTGATACGCACTAATAAAAATACTTAGGTGGTAAATTGATATGCACTAATAAAAATACTTAGGTGGTAAATTGATACGCACTAGTAGAAATACTTAGGTGGTAAATTGATACGCACTAATAAAAATACTTAGGTGGTAAATTGATATGCACTAATAAAAATACTTAGGTGGTAAATTGATACGCACTAATAAAAATACTTAGGTGGTAAATTGATACCAACTATTGAAAATACTTGGGTAAATGGATACCAACTATTGAAAATACTTGGGTAAATGGATACCAACTATTGAAAATACTTGGGTAAATGGATACCAACTATTGAAAATACTTGGGTAAATGGATACCAACTATTGAAAATACTTGGGTAAATGGATACCAACTATTGAAAATACTTGGGTAAATGGATACCAACTATTGAAAATACTTGGGTAAATGGATACCAACTATTGAAAATACTTGGGTAAATGGATACCAACTATTGAAAATACTTGGGTAAATGGATACCAACTATTGAAAATACTTGGGTAAATGGATACCAACTATTGAAAATACTTGGGTAAATGGATACACACTATTGAAAATACTTGGGTAAATGGATACCAACTATTGAAAATACTTGGGTAAATGGATACCAACTATTGAAAATACTTGGGTAAATGGATACCAACTATTGAAAATACTTGGGTAAATGGATACCAACTATTGAAAATACTTGGGTAAATGGATACCAACTATTGAAAATACTTGCGTAAATGGATACCAACTATTGAAAATACTTGCGTAAATGGATACCAACTATTGAAAATACTTGCGTAAATGGATACCAACTATTGAAAATACTTGCGTAAATGGATACCAACTATTGAAAATACTTGGGTAAATGGATACCAACTATTGAAAATACTTGGGTAAATGGATACCAACTATTGAAAATACTTGGGTAAATGGATACCAACTATTGAAAATACTTGGGTAAATTGATACCAACTATTGAAAATACTTGGGTAAATTGATACCAACTATTGAAAATACTTGGGTAAATGGATACCAACTATTGAAAATACTTGGGTAAATGGATACCAACTATTGAAAATACTTGGGTAAATGGATACCAACTATTGAAAATACTTGGGTAAATGGATACCAACTATTGAAAATACTTGGGTAAATGGATACCAACTATTGAAAATACTTGGGTAAATGGATACCAACTATTGAAAATACTTGGGTAAATGGATACCAACTATTGAAAATACTTGGGTAAATGGATACCAACTATTGAAAATACTTGGGTAAATGGATACCAACTATTGAAAATACTTGGGTAAATGGATACCAACTATTGAAAATACTTGGGTAAATGGATACCAACTATTGAAAATACTTGGGTAAATGGATACCAACTATTGAAAATACTTGGGTAAATGGATACCAACTATTGAAAATACTTGGGTAAATGGATACCAACTATTGAAAATACTTGCGTAAATGGATACCAACTATTGAAAATACTTGCGTAAATGGATACCAACTATTGAAAATACTTGGGTAAATGGATACCAACTATTGAAAATACTTGGGTAAATGGATACCAACTATTGAAAATACTTGGGTAAATGGATACCAACTATTGAAAATACTTGGGTAAATGGATACCAACTATTGAAAATACTTGCGTAAATGGATACCAACTATTGAAAATACTTGGGTAAATGGATACCAACTATTGAAAATACTTGGGTAAATGGATACCAACTATTGAAAATACTTGGGTAAATGGATACCAACTATTGAAAATACTTGGGTAAATGGATACCAACTATTGAAAATACTTGGGTAAATTGATACCAACTATTGAAAATACTTGGGTAAATGGATACCAACTATTGAAAATACTTGGGTAAATGGATACCAACTATTGAAAATACTTGGGTAAATGGATACCAACTATTGAAAATACTTGGGTAAATGGATACCAACTATTGAAAATACTTGGGTAAATGGATACCAACTATTGAAAATACTTGGGTAAATGGATACCAACTATTGAAAATACTTGGGTAAATGGATACCAACTATTGAAAATACTTGGGTAAATGGATACCAACTATTGAAAATACTTGGGTAAATGGATACCAACTATTGAAAATACTTGGGTAAATTGATACCAACTATTGAAAATACTTGGGTAAATGGATACCAACTATTGAAAATACTTGGGTAAATGGATACCAACTATTGAAAATACTTGGGTAAATGGATACCAACTATTGAAAATACTTGCGTAAATGGATACCAACTATTGAAAATACTTGCGTAAATGGATACCAACTATTGAAAATACTTGGGTAAATGGATACCAACTATTGAAAATACTTGGGTAAATGGATACCAACTATTGAAAATACTTGGGTAAATGGATACCAACTATTGAAAATACTTGGGTAAATGGATACCAACTATTGAAAATACTTGGGTAAATGGATACCAACTATTGAAAATACTTGGGTAAATGGATACCAACTATTGAAAATACTTGGGTAAATGGATACCAACTATTGAAAATACTTGGGTAAATGGATACCAACTATTGAAAATACTTGGGTAAATGGATACCAACTATTGAAAATACTTGGGTAAATGGATACCAACTATTGAAAATACTTGGGTAAATGGATACCAACTATTGAAAATACTTGCGTAAATGGATACCAACTATTGAAAATACTTGGGTAAATGGATACCAACTATTGAAAATACTTGGGTAAATGGATACCAACTATTGAAAATACTTGCGTAAATGGATACCAACTATTGAAAATACTTGCGTAAATGGATACCAACTATTGAAAATACTTGCGTAAATGGATACCAACTATTGAAAATACTTGGGTAAATGGATACCAACTATTGAAAATACTTGGGTAAATGGATACCAACTATTGAAAATACTTGGGTAAATGGATACCAACTATTGAAAATACTTGGGTAAATGGATACCAACTATTGAAAATACTTGGGTAAATGGATACCAACTATTGAAAATACTTGGGTAAATGGATACCAACTATTGAAAATACTTGGGTAAATTGATACCAACTATTGAAAATACTTGGGTAAATTGATACCAACTATTGAAAATACTTGGGTAAATTGATACCAACTATTGAAAATACTTGGGTAAATTGATACCAACTATTGAAAATACTTGGGTAAATTGATACCAACTATTGAAAATACTTGGGTAAATAGATACCAACTATTGAAAATACTTGGGTAAATTGATACCAACTATTGAAAATACTTGGGTAAATTGATACCAACTATTGAAAATACTTGCGTAAATGGATACCAACTATTGAAAATACTTGGGTAAATGGATACCAACTATTGAAAATACTTGGGTAAATGGATACCAACTATTGAAAATACTTGGGTAAATGGATACCAACTATTGAAAATACTTGGGTAAATTGATACCAACTATTGAAAATACTTGGGTAAATGGATACCAACTATTGAAAATACTTGGGTAAATGGATACCAACTATTGAAAATACTTGGGTAAATGGATACCAACTATTGAAAATACTTGGGTAAATGGATACCAACTATTGAAAATACTTGGGTAAATGGATACCAACTATTGAAAATACTTGGGTAAATGGATACCAACTATTGAAAATACTTGGGTAAATTGATACCAACTATTGAAAATACTTGGGTAAATTGATACCCACTATTGAAAATACTTGGGTAAATTGATACACACTATTGAAAATACTTGGGTAAATGGATACCAACTATTGAAAATACTTGGGTAAATGGATACCAACTATTGAAAATACTTGGGTAAATGGATACCAACTATTGAAAATACTTGGGTAAATTGATACCAACTATTGAAAATACTTGGGTAAATTGATACCAACTATTGAAAATACTTGGGTAAATGGATACCAACTATTGAAAATACTTGGGTAAATGGATACCAACTATTGAAAATACTTGGGTAAATGGATACCAACTATTGAAAATACTTGGGTAAATGGATACCAACTATTGAAAATACTTGGGTAAATTGATACCAACTATTGAAAATACTTGGGTAAATGGATACCAACTATTGAAAATACTTGGGTAAATGGATACCAACTATTGAAAATACTTGGGTAAATGGATACCAACTATTGAAAATACTTGGGTAAATGGATACCAACTATTGAAAATACTTGGGTAAATGGATACCAACTATTGAAAATACTTGGGTAAATGGATACCAACTATTGAAAATACTTGGGTAAATGGATACCAACTATTGAAAATACTTGGGTAAATTGATACCAACTATTGAAAATACTTGGGTAAATGGATACCAACTATTGAAAATACTTGGGTAAATGGATACCAACTATTGAAAATACTTGGGTAAATGGATACCAACTATTGAAAATACTTGGGTAAATGGATACCAACTATTGAAAATACTTGGGTAAATGGATACCAACTATTGAAAATACTTGGGTAAATGGATACCAACTATTAAAAATCATTGGGTAAATTGATACCAACTATTGAAAATACTTGGGTAAATGGATACCAACTATTGAAAATACTTGGGTAAATGGATACCAACTATTGAAAATACTTGGGTAAATGGATACCAACTATTGAAAATACTTGGGTAAATGGATACCAACTATTGAAAATACTTGCGTAAATGGATACCAACTATTGAAAATACTTGGGTAAATGGATACCAACTATTGAAAATACTTGGGTAAATTGATACCAACTATTGAAAATACTTGGGTAAATGGATACCAACTATTGAAAATACTTGGGTAAATGGATACCAACTATTGAAAATACTTGGGTAAATGGATACCAACTATTGAAAATACTTGGGTAAATGGATACCAACTATTGAAAATACTTGCGTAAATGGATACCAACTATTGAAAATACTTGGGTAAATGGATACCAACTATTGAAAATACTTGGGTAAATGGATACCAACTATTGAAAATACTTGGGTAAATGGATACCAACTATTGAAAATACTTGGGTAAATTGATACCAACTATTGAAAATACTTGGGTAAATGGATACCAACTATTGAAAATACTTGGGTAAATGGATACCAACTATTGAAAATACTTGGGTAAATGGATACCAACTATTGAAAATACTTGCGTAAATGGATACCAACTATTGAAAATACTTGCGTAAATGGATACCAACTATTGAAAATACTTGGGTAAATGGATACCAACTATTGAAAATACTTGGGTAAATGGATACCACATATTGAAAATACTTGGGTAAATGGATACCAACTATTGAAAATACTTGGGTAAATGGATACCAACTATTGAAAATACTTGGGTAAATGGATACCAACTATTGAAAATACTTGGGTAAATGGATACCAACTATTGAAAATACTTGGGTAAATTGATACCAACTATTGAAAATACTTGGGTAAATTGATACCAACTATTGAAAATACTTGGGTAAATTGATACCAACTATTGAAAATACTTGGGTAAATTGATACCAACTATTGAAAATACTTGGGTAAATTGATACCAACTATTGAAAATACTTGGGTAAATAGATACCAACTATTGAAAATACTTGGGTAAATTGATACCAACTATTGAAAATACTTGGGTAAATTGATACCAACTATTGAAAATACTTGGGTAAATTGATACCAACTATTGAAAATACTTGGGTAAATTGATACCAACTATTGAAAATACTTGGGTAAATTGATACCAACTATTGAAAATACTTGGGTAAATTGATACCAACTATTGAAAATACTTGGGTAAATTGATACCAACTATTGAAAATACTTGGGTAAATTGATACCAACTATTGAAAATACTTGGGTAAATTGATACCAACTATTGAAAATACTTGGGTAAATTGATACCATCTATTGAAAATACTTGGGTAAATTGATACCAACTATTGAAAATACTTGGGTAAATTGATACCAACTATTGAAAATACTTGGGTAAATTGATACCAACCATTCAAAATACTTGGGTAAATTGATACCAACTATTGAAAATACTTGGGTAAATTGATACCAACTATTGAAAATACTTGGGTAAATTGATACTTACTTATACAATACATAAATGGAGAGCCCCGGGCAACGCCAGGTTCTCCTGCTAGTATATAAATTCAACACAAGTTGTTGGAATCTTGGTCATTATATAAAAAAAGAATTAGATTTAGAAGGGTCGTCTTTATAAATGATATTAAACAATGATAACATCAAAAAAAAATATCTATAAATTTCTGAAAAATGGTATTTCAGTGACCCTAACCAAAAAAAGAAAATGGCAAAAATCAAAATTTTGTTATTAGCATGGCGGCACGTGGAGAAGAAAACAAACTCCTTATGTTAATGTGCAAAGTGACGCTGTTGATGAAAACAGTTTGCGTGCAAAGATTTGCAGTTGATAAACCTTATGAACAGTCAAAAATCTCTACCCCTGGCCTTCATTGGAGATAAGTGTTTCATATAAGATTAAATTTGAGATTTTAAATTCATTTTTATTTTGTATTTCAATTGGAAACGAATTAAATGCGTCACGAATTATATATATATATATATATATACAAGATGATTCATAAGTCACTTCACTTAGCTATTTAAAATGATTACCATATGAAGCACAAACATACTATGAACTTTTGATGATTGTTATCTTACTCTCTAATTATTGCTATTTGTTGTTTTAAATTTGTTCGTTTATATATTTGTTTCTATATATATTTATTTGATAATCAATCAAACATGCTACAAAGAATCGTAAATTCCTTGCAAAAAAGAATGGAGCTATGCATGCAGAACGAAGGTGGAAATTTTGAAAATTTGCTGTAATTTTAAACTCCCATAAATGAATTTGTTGAATAAACTTTCTGTTTTGTATTACCGTATTTTTTAACTTTACAATTTCAAAAATAAATAGCTAAGTGACTTATCAATCACCCTGTATATATATATATATATATATATATATATAGTATTATTTTTGTATTTCAGAAAACCATAACAATGTGTTTTCTTTAAATAAATAAAATTTCTTTTAATCTAAGCTTTTGAAACTTAAAATTTTTCGTGTCAAAGCAAATTGTTTTTTCTTTTTCCGTTTCATTGTCCAATGTTAAGTGGACTTCTTGGTGTCCGTTAGCGAGGTTATGATGATTTGAATCAGTAAAGGTGTAGACATATTTTTTAAAACATTGTTTCGTAAGAGTCTTATTTTTTGTTTTTTTTAGAAATTATATATATATATATATATATATATATATATAAGGTTGGTGGGTAAAAAAACCTAGCAAACTGTTCGATTATTAAGAACATTAAAAAATAAGAGTAATATTTATTTATATATGCAATTAAAAAAGATCAGAATAAGATATAGTCACTGGAATTTGCTTTTCTATTGTCTATTTAGTTATAAATGCTCTGGAATTATGAATTAATATCTCTTGAGCTTAAACTTTTAAAATTTGACTACAAAAAATAAATACACACACACACATATATATATATATATATATATATATATATATATATTACATACAAGGTCCGCCATAAGTAACTATATATTTCTTTTGTTTACAACTTTATTGATACTTAAGCGTTTCTTCTATTTCATGTGTCATTCGAAAGCGGAAATCGTATATTTTCATAGCATTGTTAAACTTAAGGAACAAATCTGATCTGCCATCGCTCAAATGCTGTGCCGAAGTATGCCACTCGGTCCCTGAAAGATTAACAAAGTGCATTGAGCTCCATGGAGAGGGCACGGAGCTTTAATAAATGTTTTAATAAACATCATGTTTTATTTTGCAAAAAACTTAAGTGAACCCCTTTATTAGTTTCTAGATTGCAATTGCATATTTCTTCCATGTTTTCATTTATTATGTTGAAATAAAATTATATAGTTACTTATGGCGGACCCTGTATACAGAATGTGATTCTTGGCTAAAAATGATGAATTTCTTCATTATATTCAGGAATTTCAACACAATTTTTTACCTGCTCTCTCTCTCTCTCTCTCTCTATATATATATATATATATAGCCGCACTGAAGAGCTGTGATACAGCGAAACCGTCTGTATGTGGATGACTATATGAAGCTCCCTTTCTTGGGTAGAGCTTATTTGTAGGGATATCGCCAACGTCCATTAGCTTTAAGGCATAGCTCATTGGGTAAAACTAATTCGAGATCCTGGCACTTGACAATGTTTACATTGAGATATCACTTACATTCAGTCAGTGTTGTATGATAGCGCAGGGGTAGAGGCGCCGACTGTCAGCTTTACGGTTGAGTTTCAATCCCAGCTTGAGGCAATAGCTAGTCTAGCCGCACTGAAGAGCTGTGATACAGCTAAACAATCTGTATGTGGCTGACATATATATATATATATATATATATATATATATATATAAAGTTATGAAAATATATTTGTGGCAATTAAGCTACAGAGGTTTCCGCATTTCATCCCCGTAGGGAATCATCAGGCAAAAATGCATGGAGTTTGCTAGGTGTTTTTATATATGCACGTGGTGTTTAGCTAGTTAACCAATCAGATTCTTTGTTATTCCCTCCCATGGCCAATCATTGTTCTGTTTTCTATAGAGTGGCCCATCCCTGTTTCTTTGTTGTGACGAAATAATGGGTGACCTTATATTAACACGTGCTTGCTTGTATTTAAAAAATCTTAATTATCTCCGTTAATAAAATCTTAAGATAGAATGACCTCCTTTGCCCAATATGGTGACTTTGTGAAATGGTAATACAGACTGTGTAGACACTTCATCGATTTCCCAGATTACATAGTATGCATGATGATGTGTACATAATTTCATATTTTACCGAGGTATTTAACATTGGATTTACAATAAGTTCTTGTTCTAAAGATGCTTTTACTCGAACATTGTTATTGTTATTTTTCCTGGGTGCAAAGGAGGCTATTCCTGAATCCCGTTCTGATCAAAGACACTGTTATAAACTTTATGTGTTATTTTGCATTACTGAAAATAAACATCGTCTGGAAACAGCTGTAAACTTACTAGAATACCATTGTGTGTGCTCTTTATTTGGAAGATGATTTGAAAATAATTTAAATCTTTAATATATATAAACAAGATTAATAAATAATAATAAATAATAATAAATAATAATAAATAATAATAAAGAATAATAAAGACAATAACAATGACAATGATAAAAAGAACAAAAAAGAACCAACAAATAGTGGTGAAGGTGAGGGGGGAGAAAAAGAATTCAAAGACGGAGAGATGTACCTCACTTTCCGCATCTGATGATCGCTCACTGTGGTCGTAGCCCTCATCGCTGACCGGTACAGAACAGAATTGTGACAGTTCTTGGATTTTGCGTTCCACGTGAATCAGTCGTGCTTTTTCCTGTAAGAGATGCAGCTATGTTATTTACCAATGCTGACAACAAGAATTTGGCGGCTGTGTGGATCGATTTTCACACGCCCCCTTTTCAAGTGGTCAGTCATAAGGGGGACAAAAGGATATCAAACACAAAAGATGACCATCATCAAAGACACAGGAACAATTAAATATTATTCAAAGGATAATTTGGGGGTAGAATGTTTTAATGCCAACACATCTTTTAAATTAGAGGTGGGGAGTCTGGAGTCTGGAGTCAGCAGAGTCAAGGTGAGGAAGGTGGATTTTTTTTCTACCTGACTTCTGATGTAAGGAGTCGAGAGCCAACAACTTTTGCAGGAGTTGGTATCATGGTTTGCAAAAAAGTGACTCCAGAGCCCGGAGTGTGATTTTTTTTTTCAATTCAGAGGTCAGAGTTAAAAATTAGCAACAAGTTAGTTTATCAACTCAAATAGTTTCTAATATATATATATATATAACATTAAAAAAAAATTTGATTCCAGAGTAAGGTGTCGACTTTTTTTCAGCCGACTCCTCACCTCTGCTCAAAACGCATTTGGTCTGTCATTGTTACATTTGAAGTAGCATTGCCTTTGGTCTGTCATTGTTACATTTGAAGTAGCATTGCCTTTGGTCTGTCATTGTTACATTTGAAGTAGCATTGCCTTTGGTCTGTCATTGTTACATTTGAAGTAGCATTGCCTTTGGTCTGTCATTGTTACATTTGAAGTAGCATTGCCTTTGGTCTGTCATTGTTACATTTGAAGTAGCATTGCCTTTGGTCTGTCATTGTTACATTTGAAGTAGCATTGCCTTTGGTCTGTCATTGTTACATTTGAAGTAGCATTGCCTTTGGTCTGTCATGGTTACATTTGAAGTAGCATTGCCTTTGGTCTGTCATGGTTACATTTGAAGTAGCATTGCCTTTGGTCTGTCATTGTTACATTTGAAGTAGCATTGCCTTTGGTCTGTCATTGTTACATTTGAAGTAGCATTGCCTTTGGTCTGTCATTGTTACATTTGAAGTAGCATTGCCTTTGGTCTGTCATTGTTACATTTGAAGTAGCATTGTCTTTGGTCTGTCATTGTTACATTTGAAGTAGCATTGCCTTTGGTCTGTCATTGTTACATTTGAAGTAGCATTGCCTTTGGTCTGTCATTGTTACATTTGAAGTAGCATTGCCTTTGGTCTGTCATTGTTTAATTCAAAGTAGCATTGCCTTTGGTCTGTCACACTTACGTCTGAAGTAGCATTTTTATTGCTGAACATACAGATCGAATAGATGCATCCTAAGACTATCCATTGTCGTTTAAATATCAAAACAACAAACAGACGAGGGGAACGATCTTAAAATCAGTTTTTTTTAAAATATCATAAAAAATATTTTTTGAAATTGGTTCTAACATGGAAAAGGGAACCTTGATTTTGAAAAGGCAATTCTAGCTCTCCTGAAATAAAAACAGAAATTTTAAAAGTCAGACGAAAAAGAAAAAAAAAGGAACCCTTCCTAATTTGATAGACCATGCAACAGGACGAAGAAAAAAAAAGAGAACATTTTTGGCCCACATAGCATGCAACAATAGCAGTGGTAGTACTAGTAGTTGTTGTTGTTGGTTTAATAGTAGTAGTATTAGACAAGAAAACGTCAAATGCTATTAACATAGCCACAGACCGGATATGAAAATGACAGTGTATATATAGTTTGTATTATTAAGATTACTTTCAACTGGGAAAAAAATAAAAAATAAAAACACACACATAAAGTAAACATTTTTAAATTTAAAAAAAAAAAAAATCAAATCTTAGTAGTGAGTTTAATACTTCTTACATCAAGATCTAATCCGAGACAACAATTTAGCCTCATTTAATACTCACCTTTGATAGAACTGGCCATCCTGAAAATGAAAATAGTACCCTAGTAATCTGGAGGGAGGGGGGGGGGGTATACCAGATAATCCTACTCCTTCCATGCCCCTAATTCTCATTGGATAAATAAAGAAGCCATTGATTGATTGATTTGTTTTACGGCATATCAACCTCTTGTGGGTCATTTAATGCCGAAACATTAGTTGTAGTATGAGAGTTGAATGTTACAAACGTTTCAGAGGAACATTTCGACTATATCTTGTTATATAGCTTCGTTGCTCTTAGAAATTGGAACAATTTTATTCGGGTCAACTTTGAAGATTTCCTTCAGATTATTTTCTTTGTTTTATTTACTCCTCCCCAGGAGTTAGGCACAAGGCCAGTTTTATCTTACTTCCACAAGTAAGATGTGACCCAAGATCGGGTCGAGAAAGTGGGGTTTGAAAAGCCAGCGCTCGAGAGGTGAGCACTCTGGCCATTTAAAAATTGCCTGGGCAGCCCCGTCGGCATTCCCCGGTAGGGGCGCCTCAGACAGTAAGCAATAAACTTACTCCTCCCCAAAGAGGGGAGGCGAAGCCTGGGAGGGTGGACCTCCTAGAACTGCACAGGACAGGCGTGCAGTATCCATCGGAACAGATACTACACTTTGATCTTAGCCAAAAGGCAGTAAAGAAGCCATTGAAGTTTAAATTATCTACATATAGGACCCCATATCCCACCATGGTCTAAGTACCGATTATTCTTCCAATAAAAAAATAAAAACTAATTTCCTTAACTTTTTTTTTTTAAAAGAAAAGGCATATCAACCCTTTTTATGTAATGAAACACCTAACTTAGTGTGAACATTTCATTGTGAATAATTCGTTGAAGACCAATTGCTATGAAACTAAGACTGTCTTTGATGAATAGAGGAAAGGAGTTTGGGTGTTTCCCCGGCGGCATTAAAAGAGTAAAAGCAACAGATTCAATAAGACTTTAACTTGCCGATTCCAGAGACCGTTTCTGTAACCATTATATCATTAGTGAGCGCCGCCCCCTCCCAATAAACTTCAATATCTTCCTGAGGGAAAATTAGGTCACAAAAGTGGTTTAATATATATATATATTATACATACATATATATAAATTTAAAGGAAATAAACTAAACACACATTAGGGCTGTCCGCATTAAATTATTTCGACCTAGATGGGTCTCATCAGACGCATAAACATTCAGTTTTGAAATGTGGCTGTTTACGCGTCTGATGAGACCCATTTAGGTAGAAATAATTTATAATGCGGACAGCCCTGATGTGTGTTTAGTTTATTTCCTTTAAATTTATTCCTGCTCTGTTAATAAGTACATTGAGCTCTTTTACTCAGATTCCCATCGAAACCATTCAACTCTGCAAACTATATATATATATATATATATATATATATATATATATATACACACACACACACACATATCAGTATATATCGAATGTTTAGGTGTCTATACTCGCTGCTTTCAGTATAGATATCACTTAATTTCTCCGTTATTACGTGGCCTAATGGGACTACATATGTGTGTGTTAATATAAAAATTCTTCAGACCCTATGTAAGGATTCCTTTTGATAATTTCTTAATTATTTTGACTGAGTTTGTCTAGACATCTGAGGCGCTTGTTTTTGGAACCTTTTTGTTGTGGATACTATTTTTTGGGGGGGGGGCGGCATTTGTTTTGTTTTTTTAAGAATCAAGTTTTGACCTATGCCACCTCCATATCACAATTGACCTTTCTGATACTTTTCTGAAGGCTAATTTGCATGGATTTTTGCCTTGATATTGTATGGTTTTAATCTGGCAATTTACTTTGAAGATGGGATATTCATGTGGCAACTTGAATTTGTTCAAGTATGTTCTGATTTTTTTCCAGAAACATGTGTAAAATTTCTTTTGCTCTGAAATTGACATTAAATCACAGTATGATATAACCGATCTGTGTTATTTATAGTCTTGGAAGTTTTTACACCTTTAAAACTAAAAAAAAACAAAAAAAAACGTTTAGTCCCAAGTTCTTCATTGGAAAATTCATTTGCTAGTAAGTCAATTAATCTCTTGTAATCACTGTATTAGTTAGCTTCCAAGAATTTATGCTAGACTTAATATTATCGTAGGGATTATCAGTTGTTTACTATGAAAAACTGTTTCGGGGATTTAAAAACAAAACAATATTTTATCTCACGCTGTGTGGAATAGAAGCCTACGTGTAATAATATGCATTTTACGTTATCTATTTTGTGGTTTGGTAGATTGTAATATCGTGCTACTGGTGAGTAGATGCTGTCCCGATTGCTTTTTTTTGTGGTTGCTGAACCTCACACAGTATGGAGTGCCTGTCTCACCGATGTAACCACCCTCACTGCAATATGTGCAGTACATGTAGTAGATGATGTTGGCACTGTAGCATGTGAGGCCTGGAGATTCGAGTCTGGCATGCAAGTTGGGTAGAATGATGGGGGAATCTTTAACTGTATGTATGCAGATTTGACAGCAAGGTTTATTGCATGGTAGATTACCTTGGTGTTGTTGAATTGTGGTTTGGTGTAGGGCGATGTGAGGAGTGTCGATAGATTGTTTGCCTTCTGGCATTGATTGGCAATGCGTTAAACAGGGGGCTGATATCTGGGTTTGTTTTGAGATGCAAGAAATCTTTGGTTAGTAATTGTGAGAGTTTGTGTGTGTTATGATTGAAGTCGAAGACCATTGGAATTTTGTAAGTCAAAAGTTTTTGCCTGTTGAGTTTAGATGGCTGCTGTACTGCTGTTTTGATAAATTCCAGGGGGTATTTGCTGTGTAAAAATTGTCACATGAGTAGGCCTATGTTTTTTTGGCATTCTGTGGTGCTGGAGCAGATGCATTTACCGCATAGACAGGAGTTGTGTATGATTGATTTCTCAAGTTTGTTAGGATGCTTGCTATTGAAATTCAAATACTTGTGGCTATCTGTGGGTTTGGTGCAACGGGATGTGGCCATTGTTGACCCGCACCAGCACATCAGGAAAGGGTATAGATGTGTCCAAATACTCAAGTGTCAGTTTTATGGTATCATGCCAGCTTTTTATGTAAGTGTTGAATTTGAGCAAGGCTTGTTTGCCATGTGTCCATATAAAAAATATGTCATCAGTATATCTGCAATAGTGCATTGTTTTTAAAGGATAGTTATGGAGGAGTTTGTTTTTGAGTGCAAACATTAATATATTGGCGTAGCTGGGAGCCATTTTTGTGGCCATGACAGTTCCTTGGATTTGTAGGAAATGGTGGCCTTAAAACTTGAAGTTGTTGTCAGTTAGAATAAATTGAATGATGTCGCAGATGTCCTGCACATCTTGATTGGGAAAATTCCTGTGGTCTAGGAAATCACCACAGGTTTGCACCCACTTATTTTTTCACCCACTTGTGTGCTTTTGATTTTCCGTTGACTGATTACAACCATATATATATATATATATATATATATATATATATATAGGACATTGTTTAATAACTAAATAAGTTAGCAAAACATTAGTTTTGAACAAAACTTAGATCTAATATGGAACGTTTTTGTTCTTGTTTTTTTAAAGGGAAGTGGGGTCTGATCAACTCTGCTGGGAAGCCATGAGATAAAATAGTTTTGTTTTTAAATTCCCGAAACAGTTTTTCATGGTAAACAACTGATGATCCCTCAAATAATGTCAAGACTAGCATAAATTCTTGGAAGCAAACTAATATAGTGACTGCAAAAAGTAAATTTACTTACAAGAAAAGTAATTTTCCACCGAACGACTTGGGACTAAAGTGTTTTGTTTTTGTTGTTTTTTTGTTTTTTACCTATAGTTTTAATGGTTGAAAAACTTCCGAGACTATATATATAGATAGCATAAAAATCAACTTCTCAAAATCAGAACAGAGCCGATTCAAGACAGTAAACCTTACACAAAGGGCTCAATATCCTTTCAGATAGAGCTTTATAATAATAAAGCCACATTACATATATGATAGCAATATCTGACAAAATAGCAGAATCAGTCTCTCATAATCTCTTAATGCCTGATGATGCTGCTGCAGGTGGTCTGATCCTTACGGAGGCGGATTACGGAATCAGCAGACCAAGTTCAATTCTAGTTGGATCTATTGCATTCACTCATATACTGACACCAGTGGGAAGGGTATTAACCCGAAAATTCCATTCTGCACTTCATGTCAAATGAATATCGTGTTTTAACATTAAATAATCTAATACGAGTCGGTTCTATTTATCTTCCTCCCACAAGGTAAGACGTGACACAAGGTCGGGAAAGTGGGAAAGAACCAGTGCTCGAGAATTTGAGCACTCTGGCTGTTTAAAAATTGCCTGGGCAGCCCCGTCGGCATTCCCCGGTAGGGGCGCCTCAGACAGTAAGCAATAAACTGGGAGGGTGCACCTCCTAGAACTGCACAGGACCGACACCCCCCAATAGACCGGCGTAAATCCAGACCCAAAGGCCCGGACGATACCGGTCTATTAGGCGGGGTAAAAATCCCTGGGTGAATACGAGTCGATATATACCATAAAACAGGCAAACCAATTACCACCTCTTTTTCACATTGCCACAATTTTGAAAGTTTTGCGTTCCAAATAAAACCTCTAGTAGTCATGTCCGAATTATTATAAACTGACCGAACTTTTGGGATGAAGGGTTATTTCCCTTGGTTTTTCGATACCATGTTTCAGTTGATGAGGCCTCTCGTTTTCTTCAACAGTATGGTTCATTTATATACAGTCATGTGTTTCAATATGGTTGCTGTTAATTATCTGTCTACATGGATGTACCTTAAATACTTATTCCTGATGTTTTAATTCACAAACATTCTTGCATATGACCTGACTACCCTACTACTCATTTTTATTTACAAAGTAAAACTTTTCAAGTTATAAATAAAATGAAGAGGAAGAGGAGGTAGTTATTGGTCCATGTATATCAACGCTTTTGGGTTATTTAATGCCCAAAATACAATGCTTACTGCAAATAAGATTTGGGGGTTCATACCTTTCCTCAAGAATATCAGGCAAAACTTATTCGAAAAATAAAAACCTGAACTATAAAAGTCGAACAAAAAATGTTAAAAGGTTAAATTGACACAAGGAATAGCTGGGGGAAAAATAATTGACAAAAAATAAATAAAATAGAAGGGTATTTTGTGCAGAAAATACAGACATAGGTATTGAAAAATACAAGTTAATGAATAAATCTTGATCGAACCATTCCATTGCTTCTTCATTATTTCATTTTAGAATTCTGGGTTCGAGGATAGTAAGACTCAATTTTGAAGCTGCCATTACTTTAATAACTTTTTTCAAAAAAAAATCTCTGTGGATTTGTTTGCTAATTCAATAAAGTAACCAATACTGTATTTTATTTATATAATCTGACTGTAAACAATGAGAACTCCTCATAAGTGAGTATATTTGCTTGCAGTGTGGAGGGATCATCTCCGATCCACCGGGTTGGTGAATCAGGGAACGGCCTTCAGATATCCGTCGTGAATAACCAATAAGCAGTTTATTTTAAAGGAGCTGATCCTTGTCAGATGTTTCTCCATGAAATGCATCAGATTTTATTTATCTTTAAAATTATACAAAAAAGATCAGAGTGTAGAAAATTTTCTTTATAAAATAAGATGTGGCACAAGGCCAAAATTGGTTGCGGTGAGATGGAGGGTCGGCTGTCGTCCTCTTGGTCCATTCTCTAAACCAGTTTCAATCACCAAAATACCGCATTCACTCTATGGGGTAAAACCTACTTAACATTATCCCCAATGGTTTGACGTTTTTTTTTATTTACAAAAAATATACGTACAAATTCATCAGTTGGAGAGGGGGGGTGCTAAAAAGACAACAGAGATTGCTGAAAAATTAGATGCTAAGTGTGGTGGTTAGTAAGACCCTTCCCAAATCTATCTAGGTACGAGCTGCTCACTGTTTCCCCGGGTTGCTTCAAGAGCCGAAAACAAGCAAGACAGTTTCTAAGTTGGGGGAAATGCCGTTTGTAAATCTATGAAATTGGGTCGGCGTTAAGCGCTTGAAAACCTAAATGAATGCCTAGGTCAAGTGAGGACTTGATCGTGGCTGGTAACTCATTTAGAGGTTGTGTCTCAATAAAACACACAGACCCCCGATTTGTAACAGGGTTAGGGTGAGGCAGGGCATCCAGCTGTAAAACCCTATTTCAACTCTTACTATGATCGTTCTGAATGAATTCTTTCCATGGTAACGGGAATTTCATTGGAGAGATCCACAACCTGGAACCCACATCTGATGCGGAAAAATACACGCTGATCGAATATGTATGCATATATGTAGTGTCTCAGTAATCATGAGCACTCAAGATTTTTCAGGATAATCAATATCCCTGCACCTTTTCATTGCTGTAACTTTATCATCTGCAATTAAAGTTGTTCTTACATCTTAACCTTATGGGAAAGTGTCACAAATATCCATTTTAAAAAAAAATTAAATATCAGAGTTGTCTGTACAATTTAAGCTAAGCTCATTTGATAGAAAAACACCCTAACCATGATAAAGTTTAACCCTAACCATGATAAAGTTTAACCCTAACCATGATAAAGTTTAACCCTAACCATGATAAAGTTTAACCCTAACCATGATAAAGTTTAACCCTAACCATGATAAAGTTTAACCCTAACCATGATAAAGTTTAACCCTAACCATGATAAAGTTTAACCCTAACCATGATAAAGTTTAACCCTAACCATGATAAAGTTTAACCCTAACCATGATAAAGTTTAACCCTAACCATGATAAAGTTTAACCCTAACCATGATAAAGTTTAACACTAACCATGATAAAGTTTAACCCTAACCATGATAAAGTTTAACCCTAACCATGATAAAGTTTAACCCTAACCATGATAAAGTTTAACCCTAACCATGATAAAGTTTAACCCTAACCATGATAAAGTTTAACCCTAACCATGATAAAGTTTAACCCTAACCATGATAAAGTTTAAAAAATAAAGATGGGTTCTGTGACATTTTCTTACGTGTCTCTCTCTCTCTCTCTCTCCAACGTTTTAGGCGAAAACATCCAAATTACTAATTACTTGTAACGTTACTATAAATAATAATCATAAAAAGAATATTAAACACGAACAGTATGTTTTTTTAAAGTCTCTTTTTAATATATATATATATGTCGATACGTCTTTTGCATATATATATGTCGATACGTCTTTTGCATATATATATGTCGATACGTCTTTTGCATATATATATGTCGATACGTCTTTTGCATATATATATGTCGATACGTCTTTTGCATATATATATGTCGATACGTCTTTTGCACATATATATGTCGATACGTCTTTTGCACATATATATGTCGATACGTCTTTTGCATATATATATGTCGATACGTCTTTTGCATATATATATGTCGATACGTCTTTTGCATATATATATATGTCGATACGTCTTTTGCATATATATATATGTCGATACGTCTTTTGCATATATATATATGTCGATACGTCTTTTGCATATATATATGTCGATACGTCTTTTGCATATATATGTCGATACGTCTTTTGCATATATATATGTCGATACGTCTTTTGCACATTTGTTGTTTGTTATATAAAAAAATCATCTTTTGAAACTTTTAAGTGCACAAAAAAAACATTCTATTTAAAAACATTTGATTAACAATGGTTTCTTTGACAAAAATCTAATTAATAACAGTTGTTTAGCTATGGTTTTTTCGTTCTTTATTTTTATATATGTATTTTACTTTGCTTTTCCTCGTCTGAATTTATCGTCAGCCACTCTTCAATTTATCGTTTGGCAGTTTTTGCATCGTCAACTCTTGGGCGCTTCCGAGACCTGCCCGAATGTTGACGACGCGAAGTCACGGAAACGCAGGGCGTTCTCCATAAGAGTTCCGTCTTTATATATAAGTGATTTCTTTGACTTACCATGCAATAGATAAAAAGTTAAGTGGTCGACCATAATCGAAGGCAACCTGAAGGCTCCATTTTCATTGGCTACAACACCGAAATGTAAGGGAGGGCGCCACTCCTTTCCAAGGATTACTCCACTTACCCTTGATCCTTCAGCTTATAATGCCGAGTGTTTAGAAAGGCACATCAAGTATTATTTTTTTAGTCTTTCGTATAACTCGACTGAGGATTGAACCTCGTTGTCCCAGCCCATAGGCAAACACCAACCATTATGCAAAATCGGCTGATAAATAGATCGATAGATAGGATATCTGAAAAGCGTACAATTATAATCTATTTGGATTGAAACCAAAAATACTAATATGATAGCAATTCCACATAAAATTTAATGTAATTTATAGAAATCACATAAGATAAATCTTAATATAAATTTGATAAAATCACAGTCGGTGACCAAACTTGACTCTGCAGTGATTTTAATAAGATAAAACACGATTACAATAACGATATTAATTTTTACTTTTCTTTCCAACTTTGACATTGTACAGGCAATGCTATCACATTATCGATGCATCTAGAAAGCCATTTACATACACAAATCGTTGACTGTATACAGTTCACAGGTCTTCGCTTGACTCAGGGATTCACTGAATCAAAGTTATCCTAACTTCCTATAAAATACATTTTAAAAAGATGTAAAAATCCGGATAGCAGACCTTCTTCCAATAGGGAAAATCCATCACCTAGTTTTAGACACGGTTGAAATTCGAACAGTTCTCTCTTGAATCAATATAGATTTTTACGCCAAATTTCAAGTAGAAGAACATTGAATTACTCTTTTTAATCAAACTAAAACATTACAGTTAAGAAATATAATCTGGTTATATATATATATATATATGTATATATATATATATATATATATATATATATATATATATATATAATAGTCTGCATATATATATATAGTCTGCAGAGTTGAATGGTTTTGATGGGAATCCGAGTAATAGAGCTCAATGTACTTATTAACAGAGCAGGAATAAATTTTAAAGTGAATAAACTAAACACACATTAGGGCTGTCAGCATTAAAAAATTATTTCGACCTAGATGGGTCTCATCAGATGCGTAAACAGTCACATTCAGTTCCTAAATGTGGCTGCTTATGCATCTGATGAGACCTATCTAGGTCGAAATAATTTGTTAATGCTAACAGCCCTAATGTGTGTTTACTTTATTTTCTTTAAAATTTATATATATATATATATATATAAATTAAAGATTTCTTTGTGTCTCAGTTCACATATAAGTTGTACCTATTTACTTCCTCCTCACGAGGGCAGAGTTAGACACATGGTTGGTTTTTAATGTGGAGAAAATCCAGCTCCCCCAAAAAGAGCACTCTGGATTGGGAGGAAAATTTCAAAAATTGTCTCAGTCTAAACTGTTTATAATTCTCTATTTATTGAGTGAAATGACTAAATTAAACCTTAATTTGAAAATAAACAAAAAAAACAACATCTAAACAGGAAACTGATTCACGAATATCGAGTTATTTAGATATTTTTAAGCATAATAATAATTTTGAACCCATTCGTAACTTATGTTTCTATTCATGAAGATCAAATTTTATCTTAAAATAAACATCTTCTATATTAACAAAACTGAATTATTAATAAGTTGTTTAGATTTTATTAATAATTACCAAGTAATTTACAACTGGTGAAATACGAAAAATTGCTTATTATAAAATCAGTACTCGGTGATTTGGGTAGCAGTATTAGGACTTCTGACTGTGAGAGTGAAACCTCCTCTGTGTTCATCTATTTCTGACTAATAAAAGCTGAAATATTGATTAGGACTAAATATTAAAATCGATGTAATCAATTGCAAATACATTTTTGTTTTTTAAAACATGGGCCAATAATTGGTCTAAATCACTGACGAAACAGATTTTTTATGGACCTTTTGTTATTAAAGCTATTCTCGTCAATCAAAAAGGAGAAAATCTAACTTTATATATAAGATGTCATTTTTTTAATCTCTTAATGTTTATTAAAATGTTTTATGATGCCCAAAAGGTTAATATATGTACCATTTAGAAAAATGTATGAAATTTTTAATGTGTTTTTCATGTTGCTAAGACCAAAGTTGTCTTTCGAAAAGACCCTGTCTTCAAATACGTAACAGGCCTTTGGCTAATCTAATCCAATAGTTTGGTAATGGCAACTCAAAAGAGTTTGTTCAACATCCGAATTCTTGGCAATGAAATAATTCAGAAGTCAAAAGAAAAGGTTATATCAACGAAAAAAAAATAAAAAAAACAAACCACGAAGGCAGTTAGAAAGAGCCAATATATTTTTCAGTTTGTAAGAACTGATAAAAAGAAATATAAATGAAGATCGATGCTAAAAACAAAAGACAATTTCTAGTATTTTTTGTTTTTTTTTATCTTCTTTTAAAAAGGAAGCAGCCAACAAAAAGACACAAATGAAACACAGAAGTTCAAAACAAAAGAGCAGAACAGGAAACCGAGGCTCATTCACTGAAATTGAGACAAAACTTTTTTTTTTTTTAAATCAACAGTCCACGTTTTCTAGACTATGGGGGTGAGTAAGTACAAACAGCAGAGGGTCAAAAGTCAGTAGGAATGAGATCACACGGCAGGTCAATCTTACCTGCTGGGGAAGATGGCGACGCCGAGCCTTGGGGCGACGAAAAGTAATCTGTAGAGGGTGATAAACTAACTGTGTAAAAGTGAAGACAGTGCAACTAGTTTAACTAAGACATCTAAAAAGTGTCGACTATATTGGAAAAGCATAAACAGTTCTTTATAAAAAATGAGCAAAGATGTATTTGCTCTAAACACCATTGATTTCTTGACCAATCAACCGCCACTGTTTCCTTTTGAATGTTTCACCAATCAAATATTTTTTTTACCAATCAGCAATCAATGATGTTTTCTTTCACTTTTTTTGACCAATCAGTGATGTCTTAATGTTTTTAGCAATCAGCAGTCAATTATATTTTCGTTTTCTGATGTTAACATTTTAACATCCAATAATATCTTATAAATTTTTTTAACCAATCAACAGTCAATATCTTTTGAATTTCTGATCAATCAACAACCAATGATATCTTTGGGATTTCTGACCAATCAACAACCAATGATATCTTTGGGATTTCTGACCAATCAACAACCAATGATATCTTTATGATTTCTGACCAATCAACAACCAATGATATCTTTATGATTTCTGACCAATCAACAACCAATGATATCTTTGGGATTTCTGACCAATCAACAACCAATGATATCTTTGGGATTTCTGACCAATCAACAACTAATGATATCTTTTGAATTTCTGACCAATCAACAACTAATGATATCTTTTGAATTTCTGACCAATCAGAAATTCACAGGAGACCATTGAGCATTGATTTGTAAAAAAGGAAGCAGAAGACCAAAAACACAGAAAAACAAAGGACAATAAGTGAACTCTACAAATCAAAATTTATCAAAGCGATAAAAATAAGGGTGTTGAGGCCAGTAAAAAAAGAATGCTATAACTGAAAGAGACAAAACACTGAACGATTGAGGTTTTTACACAAATAATGAGAGCCTGAAAAAAAAAGGGGCGCATTTGATGAGTTCTAACAAAGTAACACATTATTAGACGATTATAGGTTTTAAATCGACAAAATTTTAAACTATAAACTTTTTTAGCAAAGGAAAAAAAAAGGACACATTGAACATAACTGCTTCTCTCAATCAGCAAGCAGCTTACATATGTTGAATATCGACTCTATTTAGGACGAAAAAACCACTCAATCTAAGAATTTCAAAAATAAAATGATATCTTTTAAATGTGTCTTAGTTGGTCTGTGTTTGAGCTCAGGCACAACTGAAACACATCAGAGATAAACATTTGATCTGAGAGAGAAAAAAAAAGAGATTGTAATTTTTTTTTCCATGCATGCACTCCTTTTTTAGCACTTGGCCTTTAAATCTGTTCCTTTTTTTTTCTTGTGTACTCTGTGACTTTATATTTGTATCCTGTTTAAAAAGGTCAATCTCACATTGTTTTCTTTTTTCCTTTGCTAGTGTAGCACACAAGGCTGCCGAATCTGAGTGCTTTTCTTGGTACATGTATTACGTAACACATAGACACATCTGACCTTCCGGTTCTAGGGAACGATTTCATGACCTTTTGTATAATCGGAATTTAACGTGTGTACCAATCTAACGCATGTAAAGCGTTAAGCACATCTAAAAACGTTTTGACCTTCTTAATTAAATCTAAAATAATGAGACCAATCCACATTTTATTTTGATCAAACTGAAACAATGGATTAATCATCTTCAGAAAGAAATAATGAACAAAATTCCCCTGACGACTGTGCAAAGTCTTTTTTTTTTTTTTTTGATTATTAAGCCATAAATCAATTTTCAAAAAGGTAAGATCAATGAAGATCATTTTATGTTGCTTTGAGGCACAGACATTGACACATACTCTGTAACAAAAACTGAGATTGATTGATTAAAAAGAAAACCTATGATGAAAAATTTGTAAAACTGTAGCACTATGCTAATTCGAAAAAAAAACAAAAAAAAACAACATTTTTTTTTTTTTTTTACATGTGAACAGCCTAAAAACGAAGGTGCTAAAAAAAACAATATTTTAGTACGTGTGTGTGTGTGTGAAACACTTTCACATATAAATTTAATGACAGTCCTTAAAATGCTACCTGTCCCGGAAGTGGGTGATCATTTTACATTAAATACCACCTAGCTCTACTCATGTATAGAACACTGTTAAAGTAAATACTGAAACATATATTTAAAAAAATAAAAATAAATAACAAAGGGCCTAATGAAAGAAGATAACATTGTTTTTGTTTTTTTAAGTGTCTTTTGAAATTGTTTGAACCATATCTTTTTTTTAGATGCAGCCGAGATTTTATTTCGTCGGTTTGCTTTGAAAAAGATCAATAAGGTTAATGGTTTTGATTTTTAATTTTTTTTCTGGGTTTCATTTGATTGGGGGTAAAAGTTCACCGAGGAAGCTTTTCATAAACGTATCTTTAATTTTAATTATCAAGAAAAAATGTGTTTTGAAATGGTCAGAAACAAGTGTATAAATAAAGATGTTTTTTACAAAGTAAACTCGGAACATTTAAATTATATATTTTGTGCTCTAGTAATATAAACACTATTGAGCTATTCACCCACTTTTTGCGACAAGGGCGTTTCTTCCCCCCTTTTTCTCATTTTAACATTTTTTGTCACACGCACTACATGACTCTTTTAATAGTTCAAATAGTTTTGTGCACATATCCAAAATATCCCGTTGTGTGTCTTCTTTTTTCCTATGTTTTTTCCATTATTCAATAAATTTAAAACCTTCACTTTTTCTTAAGACGTTCGTTGATAAAAACAAAACCGGTGAAGCTCTTGTTTTTGATTATTTATTCCTGTGTTTATTTGTTTTTCCTTGTCTTTTTTCACACAAACACAAACACACACGCATATGTGTAAAAAACATAAATAAATAAACAATTAAAAAATTTTTTTTTTTTAATTTAAATCACTCTCCAATAAACCAACGAAGTTAATGAGAAAATATTTTTCGACGAACATATGAACATTAGCCTAGCATACTAAAAATATAACTCACATGATATGCAGGATATATGAAATCTTTCGGTGATCAAATTTGAAGAGGTTTTGCACAATAAGAGATAGGTATATACGATATATCAATATTTGTAAATTGCACCGATCCAATTGTCATTTTCTCAAAATTGATAATAGGAAATAACTTTGTTCAACCTCAACACATAAGTAACTGAAACCATAGATATGGGGAAGAGGGTTGGAGAGTGTGTTGAGTTGGTTTACTCTCCCAATATGGGCGTCATAAAACAGTGTTTTTCTCAAAAGAAATCCCAAACGGTGAAGTGAAATAGCTGGTCAAAAAGAAATAGAATTGAATCAAGAATCATTACAGATCAATTGGTATAAAACATTAATGTGTTACATTGTGAAAAACAAAAAACAATAATAAAAAAAAAAAACAGATTAAAAATAAAGACAACATTTGAACAACATTAAGAAAACAAACTGACCTTTCGGAACTCTTCTACTAATTTCTGTCTGTTTCTCTCCAGTGTCTCAACATTGACTTTCACTTCCTGAAGCATTTCTCGTTGTTTGTCAATTTGATGAAGTCGGCTCTGCAAAGAAACAGAGAATCAAGTCCATCACAAAATGTATCGGCAAACGAACAGTTCTCTTGAAGGCTGGCTATACCGACAGTTCTCTTGAAGGCTGGCTATACCGACAGTTCTCTTGAAGGCTGGCTATACCGACAGTTCTCTTGAAGGCTGGCTATACCGACAGTTCTCTTGAAGGCTGGCTATACCGACAGTTCTCTTGAAGGCTGGCTATACCGACAGTTCTCTTGAAGGCTGGCTATACCGACAGTTCTCTTGAAGGCTGGCTATACCGACAGTTCTCTTGAAGGCTGGCTATACCGACAGTTCTCTTGAAGGCTGGCTATACCGACAGTTCTCTTGAAGGCTGGCTATACCGACAGTTCTCTTGAAGGCTGGCTATACCGACAGTTCTCTTAAATCAACCGTCCAAACAATGATCTAACGTTGCTTATCAAAACACACAATTCCTTAAAGTTGGCTCTACATAACAAAAATAAATAAAAACAATTCTTCTAAGTTCGTTTAGACAAAACACAATTCGATTCAATTGTAGCATAGAGACGTTTAGAATATCTCCTCTATTTTACCGGATTTTTGCCTAAATTTGAGATAAAATTGATTTTTGGTCTTAACATACTTTAGTTTTTATATTGGTTTGACATCAAAGATACTGATTACTTATTTAGCAGGTGTGCTGATGCAACATCATACTAATACCTACTCACACTTGCCAACAGGCTTGTTGCAGATGTGAAACAAGTTGCAGTTTGATACATTTTCGTTGAATATTATATTAAATAGGTATTTTGTTGGAATGTGTCATATTTGAAACAAAAAGTATTCAAGCGTGACAGAGCGATGAAAATGCTAATCCAAACTTAAGTGTGACAGACCAATGAAATGACATTTAAATTTTTAACATGACAGATGAGCGGAAATGAGATTTAAAATTTAAGCGTAACAGATATGAAAGGGTGTAATATTAGACAGGCAGGCGAGAAAGATAGAGGGGGGGGACGGTTAATTTTCATATTTGAAACAAAAAGCATTTAAGGGTTAAATTCTATTTCTTGCACCGAAATAAAATTCTAATTTATTTTTTAAGTTTTAAAATTCGAACTTTAAGTTTTAATCGCTGGCAGCCATGTTTTATATATATTTTTTTCTTGCAAAATATTTTTACTTTTAAAACCTTTTATTATACACAAATATTTTTAACAGGAAAAATAAACTTTCAACATTTTTTTTTTTTTACACGAATCAAGTTTTAATAGAATTTAATAAATTTAAAATTAAAAAATGAAGCAGATAAAACATAATAGTCAACAATTTAATAATATTTGTAACAAAAAGAAAAAAGAATATTGGCTGTAAGAAATAATTTAAAAAAATAACAGTAAAAAAAAGTAAAGTATAATTTTATTTCGGGACAAGAAATACAATTTAAGACAATCAATTTAGAACATCTCAGCCATTCTGATTGTTTTTTTTTGCCCAAATTTTGGATAAAATTGATTGTTGGTCTTAAATTGTATTCTTGCCCTGAAATAAAATTCTAATTTACTTTTATTGACTTATTAATCAAACTTTTATTATACTTTTTCTTACAAAATATTTTTTTAAATGTTTTATTTTACACAAAAAACAAAATGAAAAAAAAAACGTTTTACCAGAAAAAATAAGCTTTGAAATTTTTTTTCATTTTTTTTTTTTTTACACGAAACAAGTTTTAATAGAATTTGAAAAAATTAAACTAAAGAGAGAGAGAGAGAGAGAGAGAGAGAGAGAGAGAGAGAGATAGAGAGAGAGAGAGAGGTGGAGGGGGAATAAAGAGAGAGAGAGAGAGAAAGAGAGAGAGAAAGAGAAAGAGAGAGAGAGAGAGAGAGGGGGAATAAAGAGAGAGAGAGAGAGAGGGGGAATAAAGAGAGAGAGAGAGAGGGCAGGAAGAAAGCCACCTGTTTTGGTTTATGTAATTAAGTGGCTGACCCACATTCGACTGTAAAGAGAGCAAGAGAGGAGAGGGGAAAGAAAGAGAAACTAAAGAGAGAGTGAAGGAAAAAAAAAGAAAGCAGACTCATTTCGGTTTATGTAGTTAATAACTTCACTATGTCCTAATTGCAAAGGTGACTCAATCGGTTAGCGCACCCTACTTACAGACAAAGGATGTGAGTTCGAACCTCACCCGGGGTATAAATATTTTTATTCTGATTTTGTTACAAAATGAACTTAAACATTTCAAATTACAATATTAAGCAGACATTTTATTTTTTAAATTTATTTTTTCTCTAATCTATGTAATCTATCGAAATTGTAAATATTTTCTGTAATCTATGGAAATTGCAATATTTTAGCCAAAAGACATAAAGTGGATAAAAGTGTTGGTTGGAGAGATTCTAGTGTATACTACCTAGAGGTGGTTCAATCCCTGGTAAAAGATTGCATTTTTTTAAGTTTTACGACACATCAACCCTATAAAAACGTAAAACAAATTAATTGATATAAGATATCTTAACATAATCAAACACAGAACGAGAGCAATGGATTACATAATGGTACAGTTCGAAATTCTCAGAATGTTAGTGACTGTGACAAAAATCACCTGAAGAAGGTCAGAGAGTACCACAGCTGAAACGTTGTGCAAAAAAAGCAAAACAATCAAGGTGAGGACAACAGTTCGAAACATGTAAATAATACCTCATCTCAAAAAATGTCCCTATTTACTTGCCTCCCCACGAAAGCAGAGTTAGTCACATGTGGGGAAAATCCACATTCCCAGAAAGAGATACTCTGGATTTGAACAAGAATAAAAATGGCCTCTGTCTAGAAGGAGAAATCTTTCATTGACCGAGGACAGAAAAGATGTAGTGTAGTATCAGAACAGATAAAACATTTTGCTCCTTGCCAAAAGGCCAAAGAGCATCATCTCAGAAATGCCATCAAATACAATTCTGAATAAATCTCACCTGAACATTAATTACAGGTAAAAGGTGCATTATTTGGATTACTGTTCTCATCTTGGATGTTAGTCTCACAACGTTTCGGCCGATGTAACCTCCGACCTTCTTCAGGTGCATCTGGTCGAACTCTAGAATATGTACAGAATTTAGAACAGAACCCTTTATTTAATCCACGGGGGTAGCTTGCTTTTGTTTCGTGAGCCATCATCGGATAAAAATGTTAATTCGTAGTTGTATTCTTAGTATTGCCCATGCTGAGGATTGAACCTTCGACTTCCAGAAGCCAAATTATGAATAATACAAATTATAAATCCTCATCTAAAAAATTCTGAAACAGGTAAAGGTGTTTGACTTACCTGTCTGGATCTGTATTTGTCAAGCAAAGCATTTTGGCTAAGAAGGATGTTTTCTCGAATGGTTGCTTTGTCCTGGTCATATTTTGATTCAGACTAAAAATTAAAAAACAAAACAAAAAGCAATTAGTAATTATATTTTTTCCAGATTAATATCAAAATAAGTATGGTAATATTTAGATGTAAAAATTATATTAAAAACCATATTTTTCTACATAAGGCTATGGCAGTGGAAAATTCCGCATAAGGCTAGGCCAGTGGAAAATTCCGCATAAGGCTAGGCCAGTGGAAAATTCTGCATAAGGCTAGGCCAGTGGAAAATTCCGCATAAGGCTAGGCCAGTGGAAAATTCCGCATAAGGCTAGGCCAGTGGAAAATTCCGCATAAGGCTAGGCCAGTGGAAAATTCTACATAAGGCTAGGCCAGTGGAAAATTCCGCATAAGGCTAGGCCAGTGGAAAATTCCGCATAAGGCTAGGCCAGTGGAAAATTCCGCATAAGGCTAGGCCAGTGGAAAATTCCGCAAATGGCTAGGCCAGTGGAAAATTCCGCATAAGGCTAGGCCAGTGGAAAATTCCGCAAATGGCTAGGCCAGTGGAAAATTCCGCAAATGGCTAGGCCAGTGGAAAATTCCGCATAAGGCTAGGCCAGTGGAAAATTCCGCATAAGGCTAGGCCAGTGGAAAATTCCGCATAAGGCTAGGCCAGTGGAAAATTCCGCATAAGGCTAGGGCAGTGGAAAATTCCGCATAAGGCTAGGGCAGTGGAAAATTCTGCATAAGGCTACAGTAGTGGAAAATTCTATTAGAAGTCAAGTTAGAGTTAAGGATAAATGTCAGGATATTGCATCACAATCAGGAAGTCAGTAGTAACACATAGCAGATAAGCTGATTAGATCTTTCTCTTTACTCGAGACTGCAAGAGAGAGAGAGAGAGCAGTCATTGCTTTGGGAGAGCTGCTCCCATTCCTCTATACAGACTGTCATCACACCAGTTAATTAGAAAGATGTAACCCACAACTACTAGAAACTATAATGAAGAAACTTTATTTCGACCCAACCGTGAACACATGCAAATAAACAAAATGGCCGAACAGAGTTTTCTTCACTAGGGGAGGGGGGGGGGCAGACATGTGCAGCCATACTTAGAGATGTAAAAATTATGTGACAAATTTTTAGAATCTGATTTCACACTGATCTATTTGTCCGAATGTGAAGGAGTCCACAGTCTCTCCACTGCAAATCATATCACCAAATAATTGTGTAGCTGGTTGGTGGGTAACATCTTCCTTCCATTAGGGTTGAGACTAACTTAGGTGGGTGAATAAACTGCTGCCATCACATCAGTTAATTAGAAAGATATAAGACATAACTACTAGGCAGTATAATTAAGAGACTTTTTTAGACCCAAACATAAATACATGCAAGTAAAACAAGATGGCCGACTGGCATTTCTCTCGAGTCCAAGGGGCCATAACTCAGTATAACTGAACCACTGGCACAGAAATAAAAACTCCAATATACCAATAAATGAAAGTTTTTTTTTAACTGGAAAACATTTTTTTTTCGATACAAGTGTTTCGCTTATCCGAGAATTACTTTTGGTTATCTCGGATGTCTTCCTGCCACTGCACTTAAGCAATGTCAGGTCAATAGAAGTGCAGTTATAGATTGCACAACACTTGCTTCACTATAAGACACTCTTTCAGAGGATATTGATTATTGCCTCTCTTTGATTACAACACTGACTGACGACCTGGGTGTGCCAGGTTCGAATCCAGTTGGTTCCATAGTACAACTTTCACTTAAGGATGTTGGCAACCTTCACATGGTCCTTCCTGCAAGAATGCCAACAGAATCAAGCTGGTCAACAAAGTTGTACCATTCTGATTCATACGAATTTGCTACTGTCTCTCAGGAGAGGAGGAAGCCAAGAAACAACAATCGTTACAATAAGTTAAGACCGAACCGAACGACA
Organism: Sepiola atlantica; assembly: GCA_963556195.1. Classification (NCBI taxonomy): domain Eukaryota; kingdom Metazoa; phylum Mollusca; class Cephalopoda; order Sepiida; family Sepiolidae; genus Sepiola; species Sepiola atlantica. Next base: position 30,375,844 of record OY744535.1, read on the forward strand.
CACTTACCTCCAGTTTCTCGAATTCTAAATTATCAAAATAAAGGCGCTGATTATCTAGAATTTCTTGTTCTTTTTGGTAACGTTCCAAAAGCTGGTCTTCGTCTTCCATCAGACATGCCTCTAACAATTGCTCGGTCTCGTAGTGCTTCCTCTCAAGTTCACGGAGCTTTTGTTTTTCCAGTTCAATCAGTTCCAAGTCCTAGCAGAAAAAAGAAAAGAAAAAAATATATCCAAAATTCAAAACTTGAAGACAGGTTGGCTTTTCTTTGTGAATCCATCGGCATCTCAGTAAAAAACACTATGCAAAAAAAAAAAATAATAAATAAATAAATAAATAAGATAAAAGATGGTTTCACTATTATAAAAGATTACATTAAATAAATAAAAAAATTGGTAAAACATGAGTTGCCTCTCCTTGTGATCACTACTACTTGAATAATATAAATGTCTAGTAATCGCGACATGTTGCATTTGGGGGAAAACTAATGAGTACAATTTCTGATATTTGTGAAAGGTCAAATTTTTGACAATTTATTTGCATGAGGGATGGGGGGCATTTTTAGATCATACTTTTTATTTTCAAATATTGGAGATCATTTTTAAACTAGAGACTTTTTTCATCGATCAAGCTTAAGATTGTTTAATATTTAAAAAGTGATTTTTGAAAAAGCTAACTTTTCTTTTCTAAAGTATATGATGTGACGTCATGCATACTGTTTTTTTTCCTTTGCTAAAAATATATCATGTGTATGACACGACTATATTCTCTTAATGATCTTAACCTTTTAAAATCACACACATTTTATATATATATATATATAAATATGCATGAATGAATAAAGAAAATACATATAACATTTGCATGTCACATATATTGTCAGTTATACAGAGTTTGGTCTTTGACTTTTCATTACCCTATACTGCAATTTCTGCGACCCTTGAGGACAGCAATTACACAGTCAACAAATATTAGAAAAACTTGACAAAGGGGTCATATTCCTGAAATAACGTGAAATTCCGGTGTCAATTAAGATTCTAATGATCGGAAAAGAAGACTGGAAGTAAATAAGATTTAATTAAAAATAAAATTAAAAAATAAAACGCCTTGCTATTCAATATTCTTTCTTACTACCAAGTATATATTCCTGCATTATTATAGCCTTCTAATAAACTATATATATTTATTAGACAGACGAACTACACAGGTAAGGAGGACTTTATTTTTTTTTTTAATAACTAATATAAGTTAGCAAAATATTTATACAGAACAAAACTTAGGTTTAGTATACGGAACGTTTATGTTTTTGTCTTTTAAGAGAAGTGGGGTCTGATCAACTCTGCTGGGAAGCCATGAAATTAAATACTGTCTTGTTTTTAAATTCCCGAAACAGTTTTTCATGGTAAACAACTGATGATCCCTGAAATAATGTTAGAATCAAACTAATGTAATAACTGTAAAAGTTTAATTGACTTACATGAGTGATTTTCCACTGAACGACTTGGAACTTAAGGTTTTAAAAAACATTTTTTTATATAGTTTTAATGGTTGAGAAACTTCCAAGACTATATATATATATGTAAAAGGCAAATAAAACTCCAATTAAAGTGGATTCATTTCAGTGTACAACCGTTCATCATGAAAAGAGTGTGTTTTGTCATTGTCCATATTTTCCCATAAAACCTTTTGTCATGAATTCAATCTTTCTCACTTGTTATTATTTGATATTCACGATGGGTTCCGCCCTCATTTATTGGATATGTCCAACACAATTGCCATATTATTGATCACTCCATTATTTATTTACATCTGCCTAGACTTGAAAATAATCATATATATAAATATTTATCAGCATAACATTCACATAAAAACCATGGTCATACAATCAACAGAATGTGCATTGTATGATGTCGAATGTTGATCAATTATAACAAATAAAAAGAACTTATACTTTGCTTTGTGTACAGTTTTTTTTACATACAATAAACATGTTGCTTGTATATTAACATTTTAAAACAAAATCCGGATCAAATAGATTTGAGACACCCCAGAATGAACAACAACCAAAAGGACACTGTTTTTACATAAAATAAACATGTTGCTTGTATATTAACATTTTTAAACAAAATCCGGATCAAATAGATTTGAGGCACACCAGAATGAACAACAATCAAAAGGACACTTTTTGTCTTAACATATTTTTTTTTACTTTTGACTTCTGGTTTTATCACTTATGATAAATTCAAGATTTTTATAGCAAAAAATCCAATATCAAAAAAAAAATTTTTTTAATACAATCCAATATATATATTTTTTAAACATTAAAAATTAATATTTTTAAAATATATTTTTTTTAATATTAAATTTAGAATTTGTAGAAGATCTAACTTGGATTTCTATTTGAAGTAATTGAAGACACACAGAAAATACCTTTTTCAAATTGTTTGACATCATCTCTGCACAACATCCTTTTATTTAAATATTTAAAACAAATATTTGTTTTGTTTGTTTTTACATTTTGCCTGAATTAAAAAATAATGTAAATAAAACTATGTATTTAAAAAAATTTTTTTAAATAAGTCTCCAAAAATAAAAGAAAACGTTTTGTAAAGAAAACTATTTTTCTTTATTAAAAAATGTGTGTAAAACAAAACATGTTTTTAAATAAAACTATGTATTTTAAATTTTTTAAAAATAAGTCTCCAAAAATAAAACAAAACGTTTTGTAAAGAAAACTATTTTTCTTTATTAAAAAATGTGTGTAAAACAAAACATCTTTTTAAAGAAAACTATTTTTCTTTATTAAAAAATGTGTGTAAAACAAAACATGTTTTTAAAGAAAACTAAGTATTTTGCTATTAGTAACATTTTGTAAATAACATCTTTTTATAAAACGTGTGAATGCAAATTTAAAATGTGTTGATATGCCGTATTATTTTGTTTATAAGCCAACCGGAAGAAAAAACGAATTTTTAAAAAAATGATGTCACAGCAAAATGTGTCCTTTTTGACCATTACCCATTCTAGGGTGCCTCAAATCTATTTGATCCCAAAATAAGTGTTTGTTTCTCAGAGAATTGATCAACAGTTGACTACAAATAAAAGTTCTGTTGATTGTATTGTAGTAAAGGGTGTTTGAAAAATCTACAGTATAACTTTGGGACTATGTTCTATATATGTATATGGATTCGGTAACAGGCCATTGAAACATTTTTTTTTTTAATGGAAAACGCTCCAGACAAGGCATGAAGCTACTTGATATATGAGATGAAAAGATACTACTCCAAGGTGAAAAACTAGACAATGATAAGTGTTAGAGAAATAGATTCTGATTCAGAAAACACCAATTCTTCCCCCTTTGTCAGAAACATCGCTCATGGAATGGGAGGACTAAAAGACAAAATAAGGGAAGCGAAAGTTACAAGGTTGCCGAAAGTAAACCCAAGGTCCTCTTTCTATTGTCCTTATAGTGAGCAACATTCTTCATTGTAAGTATTTAACGTGTACAATATGTGATAGTGCACTGTTATTTCTACCTATGCGATAAATAAACAATCCCTGTGAAAGGGTCACAGGTAAAATAAGCCTGAGCCTTGTGTCACCACATACATCAACACAAACATGAAAAAAAAAAAAGATGACACCAGACAAATATAATGATCGACAGTGGCTTCTTTGATAGTCAACATCGAAGACCCAGTCGGCATCCTGCGAATGCTGGTCCTTATTTCAGGCCACAGAATACACTAGACCAAATACAGGTAAATAAATATGATTAGACAATCCAAAAAACAAGGCAGGGGGAAGAAATGGACCACAAAAGAAATTAGATTAGTAATGGAATGCTATTACAGATCAACCGTAACATAAAAAGGGTCCTTTACACATATAGAACAAAATCCTAAAGTGATGCCATATATTTTTCAAACACATTGTGTCTTGAGACAGGACTTAAGTCAGGAATTAAGAGAAAACACATGATTTTCCCTTCATGTTTTTATGACCGGTCTTTTACACATCTGAACTGAACACTTACTGATGAGAAAGAGGATAAAGTCTCATTTCTATTTCCGGAGTGAAGTCAGTGAAGAGTTCTAATGAAGGAAGATAACTTATAACTATTACGTGTATGCTCCTTATATCAATATTCACTAGCATTAAAAGAGCTTCCTAAAGATATATATTCTGACTATTTCAGAAAATATGGAATTTGTTTTTATCTTAATGAATCAGTACCTATCAAGGCCAAGAGCCATTCAAAGATAAGAGTTAGTGAGATAGATTAACAGTTGAATGATGATGAATACTATGAGAGGATATAAAACCTCCACTAAAAACAACAGCTCACCCAGAAAACAGCAATTCTTCCCCCTTTGTCAGAAACATTGCTCATGAAATGTGAAGACTGAAGGACTAAATAGGGTTGAAGAGAGACTTATAATGCTGCTGAAAGTAAATCTAAAGTCCACTTTCTACTTTCCATCAGTATGGATAACCATTGGCTCCCATAGAGGTCATCTCCCTTTGACAGCTGTTGTTTGGAGTGTTACTGGGTGTCCATAAGGTTTGCCAGTTTAGTCACCCACAGCCGACAATAGAACAGGTAGTATTACGAGGTAGCAGGTAGGAAAGCAGACCAGATCTGACATCTGATCTTATCAGAACAATTGTTCAGTTATGCGCTAATATGATAAAGGTTTGAACCCATACTTTGTTTTCACAGATCTGAGAATGTGAGGACCAAAGGACAAATCAGAGGGAAACGAGAGTTATGAGCCTAATGAAAGTACAGCCAAGAAAATGGCAAATTTGAGCCTCTGAAAACAGCGGCTCAAATCTGCCATTTTGAACTTGGCTCAATTCAGTAAAACAGTGAAACAGCTAATAGTCTATGAAAATTGATCCGTCTCAAATTGTGAAAACTTGATGGAGGATAAAAAAAAAATTATTAACTGATTCATGATAAGTCATGCCTGATGATAAAAATCAAATCAAAACTTAAACATCTTTTTAGGCTGAAAATAAATAAAATAAAATATTGTTCAAAAAATCAACGCTCCATAATAATCAGGCAACATAAATGACATAATACAGACATGCATAAAACAAAATTCAGTGTCACTTTTGAGAGGGGGGGCGTTTACAATTAGTTTAAATATGATAAACCATGCTTCATCACGGGGAGGTCAAAAAGGAGTTGTACATTCTACTCAAATCCACTATCGAATGGCGAGCGTAGAGCATTCAATACTAAACATCAAATAAATGCTACTAAAGTATGCACCTTCTACATCATTCATGGAAACATTACAACAGATTTACTTGATAAAGAACCCTAAAATATATCTATATAATAAAGTCAAGCCGGTCTATTTCTCAAAGTTTGTCAATGATGGTTTTTGAATCTGACAAATCGATATTTCATTTTGATTAGCCATTTTTTTTATCCTCGCACCATGTTCTGTACAAAAACAATGTATTTCGATTCAGTTTCTTTTTAAAAAAAAAGTACTTATTATGGCTTGGAAGATTGTTAACTGCAAGACATTTTTTTCAATGATGATCGAAACGACAGCAATAGCTCATGACATTAATAAACAAAATTCATAATTGCTATATCTATTTCAGCTTTATTATAAACATTTATATATTTTAACTAAATATTAAACTACTTATTTCTTTAAATTACTTATATATCATATTAGTAGGTAAAATGATTTTATTCCACACAACTGAATAAAATGCTGTTTCAATGAATTGATACATGCTGTTGATTATTAATCTTTAAGAATAAATTAAAAATAATATAAGCGGCTACTTATTGATCCTGAAAAATGAATTCTTTTCATATATATATATATATATATATATATATATATATATATATATATAATAATCCAGGAAAAGTAGACATCCACAGGATAAAAAACCACAGAATTTCAACCGGGCTTATAAAAAAGTGCTCAATAGTAAATAGAGATATTTATATAATTATTTCTATTCATACTGACATGTGTGAAAAGCCGCTACACCGGCATGTCGATGTTATTGATCAATAGTTATTAGAAACTAAGATCTCATCAGGGAGAAAAAAGTCTGATCTTTCACTCAGATGCTCATATTTGGATGTATTTGTACATGTCTGTATAAATAAAAATAATTATATATATATATATATATATATATATATATATATATATATATATATATATATATATTAGAAATGTGTCGTTGAAGACCACAAAGTTCTCTTTCTTTATTATCTTTCTGGTCAGTTTCTCGACTCGGCGAGCGATTCATCGGGTTTCTAGTATCAATTGGTGGATCATGGCGCCTAATGTTGTGTCTTGGGCCATTTCTCTAGCGCTTTCGGTCTCGCGACCGTCTTCAGGAGGTTGTGTGTTATTGTTTGTAAAGAGCCGTATTTATGGTTTTATTTTTGGTATATCTAATTATTTGCATATGTGTATATACATATATATATATATCTTTATTCTTTTATTTACTTATTACTTTATTTATTTATTAATTTGTTTTATTTATTATCTATTATTATTATTATTATTATTATTATTATTATTATTATGTATTAATTGTTGTGTATTAATTGTTGAAGACTGATAAGGCATTAGTACCGGTGGTGAATGCTATTTTATTAATTGTGGGTTGTAATTGTTTTATGTGTAGGGCTTCGAAGATTTTCAGTCTGTTGGTGCAGTTGTTTTTATGTATGATCTTAGTGTTAGTTGTTAATATTTGTCGTAGTTGATTTTATGCTTCTTTGTGTGTGGTAATGTGTCGCTGGATGGCACTAGTGTCATTTAAGTGATGCGTAAGGCGTCAGGAAAGGGTTGTAGTTGTATGGCCAATATAAGTACTGTGTCTGTTTGGGCATTGGAACAAATATAGTACGTTTGTTTGGTTTAGGGGGGAGTGAGTAGTGTTATTATTTAAACAAATTTTTTTTTTTTTATTAATAATCAAAATCTCCAGTTGGGCTATACTAAGAATACAATTACAAATTACTTAAGACTTCTATCGGGTTATGGTTAATGGAACAAGAGCAAGCTACCGCAGACTCGGAACTCTTCGTCCTGCGACGCATGAGGCAGTCAAAGTAAACCATCGATTTAGGTTTGAAACCAGATCCACAGCATCCCTCCATCCACAGCATCCCTCCATCCACAGCATCCCTCCAGCTTTTTCCCGTTGCGATCAAATCTCTCACAATTGTTTTCTTCCAGTTCAGTTTTGGTCTTCCTCTTCTTTTTCTATCAGGGGTCCACTGAAGCATTTGGTTAGCAAATCGGTCTGGGGTCAATCTTAGGGCATGTTCGAGCGAGCCTAAACGTCGTTTGCAGATTATTGACGATACCACCTGTTGGTTGGTGCAATCTTTGACTACTTGGGTAGTAGTTCGATCGCTTTGTTTAATCCCTAGAATCTTTCTAAAACATTTGGAATCAAACGCGTCTAATTTCCTTTCTTGGCTGATTTTGAGATGCCAAGTTTCACTTCCATATAGCAAGCTAGCCCTGTGGATTAAATAAAAGGTTCAGTTGGAAATTCCATACAAATTCCCGAGTTCGACAAAGATTTCAGAATTCAACAAGATACAGTATGTGTATACTTCAGAGAGCTTCGCCACATGCTTGTAAACCAAATTCCACCACATATCACAGTTTTGGCTCAATCTTTCAGCTGTCAGGAGCGGCATGCCAGTATCTGGTCGGCCCATCTCTTTGGTGGTCTTCTTCTTGGGGTTTCTTCAATTAAATCTTCTTTGTTTGATTTCTTTACATAGCTGGAGTCTGGTAGCCGGGAAACATGTCCAAACCACATAATTCTTTTTATTTGAACAACGTTGTTGATAGATCTGTTAATTTCCAGCCTCTTTCTGATGTCTGCATTTCCTCATCTACCTTGCAAATTTATTCCAATAATAGTTCTTAAACATTTGATTTGAAAGACATTGAGCATAGAATAAGATTAGTAAATGTTATTTAACATATAGCTTGGAGGGAATTAGGGGCCTCATACCTTTCTTCAGGTTATGAGTCTGAAAGTGTACATAATGATGTAGGTTGGATCTTTTAACCCAGCTTGGTGACCTCGGCCTTTTGGCCAAGATCATAGTTTTCTTACCGCGTCAAGAATACGTCCTCGACAATCTGCCCGACATATTTGAGCCCATTTGAACTAGGTGGCCTTTTTTCTGTCGGACAGAGGTATGGTTCTGTTCAGCTTTAGGAGGTCCACCCTCCCAGGCTTTGCCTTCTCTCTTTGGGGAGGGATTAGTTTATTGGTAATCGCCTGAGGCGCCCCTACCAGGGAATGCAGACGGGGCTGTCCAGGCATTTTTTGAAGGCTAGAGTGCTTCGGCACTGGGTTTTCCTTCAAACCCACCTTCCGACCTTGTGTCACATCTTCCTGCGGTGGGAGGGAAGTAAATATTAGCTTGGTGACCTCTTATGTGCAGAGCCAGTATACCAAGCGAACCTGTAATAATTCCTACTCTAGTTAATAGGGGGGGGGGGATTTAGAAGGGGCATGCATTGAGCTCAGCAGCAGTAGTGTCTGGCTCTATGCATCCGGCACTGATTAGAACAAGAGAATGGATCTGTTGAAACCATTGTGCTGATAGCATTCAATTTTACGAAGTAGTTATTCAAACATGTCCGAACAAAACTTGAAATAAATAGAAGAGCTTTGGAAAAAGATGGGTCAAAGGAATTAAAAAAAAAAAAACCGGAAAGAACGAAAAAAAAATGAAAGAAAAAACTCACAAAGAAAAAAATCAAGTATAAAACAAATTTTAAAAAACGGAAAGAAAGAAAAAAAAATGAAAGAAAAAACTCAAAGAAAAAAATCAAGTATAAAACAATTAAAAACAAACGGAAAGAAAAAAAGAAAGAAAGAAAAAACTCACAAAGAAAAAAATCAAGTATAAAACAAATTAAAAAAAACTCGGCGGTGTTTACAAGCATCAAGAGTGTTCGTATAAATTTAAAAGCCATTACAAATAAAAAAAAAAAATGAAATAAATAAAATGCAAAATAAAAATAAAGAAAAACGAAAATGGGGAAGCTCGGTTGAAAGGCCGCTTAAGTACAAATAATACTTTCCATTAAAAATTCAATTTTTTTAAAATATTTTTTTTTTTATTTTTTTTTTTACTAACGAGTCACCACTTATCAAGGCCAAAAGCCACTCGAAGATAAGGATTAACAAGATAGATGGATTGTCCGTTCAATGATGAAGAATATTATGATAGGATTGAAAATCATGTATAGAATGAACAAAGTTTTATTACTTATGGGGACAGTTTAACGAGTATTTGTTGACATTGGATTTGAAGACAACCATGATTACATCATCATCATCATCATCATCATCATCGATCATCGTCATCATCGATCATCAGGTTAATGTCAGTTTTACATGCTGGCATATATTGGACGGCTTTTAGAAATTGATTACCAAACTAACCTATCTCTGGCCAGGTCTTTCTAAACTAGGTAAAGGTAAAGGTCGCATAGCCTGGACGCGCACGAGTGTGGTTGCCGACATCGCACACTGCCCATGGCCGTAGCTGCGGTGATTTGTTAAGAATCACCGTGTCTAGGGCACCGCATATGGAAAGCGGAGCCCATCCCTCTCCTTCCGCTGCCTTGAAGCTGAGTTTTAGTCAGGTACCCATTTACTGCTGGGTGGACAGAGGGAGTTTACACACCCGAAAATTCGCATGCCGTGAGTGGGATCGAACCCGGGTCGTCCAGCCCAAAGTGCTATAACCACTCGTCCACAGGTCCTCCCTAAATAAATATATATACACGTAAACAAAATAAACAAAATAACTGAAAGACTATATTTAGTTTATTTTTATTCGTAGAATCTCGATTACCAGAATAACAGATTTTAAAGGAATACGAATTGTAAAAGATAAATTTAAATTTTTGCAGAAATAGATTTACAAAACCTTTGGCGATGCTAGTTCTATGTAACCTTACTGTAGTAATTGGTGAGGAACACATTAAGTATAGACCGATCCGTATCAGATTTAATTTTCTATATATCTACGATCTTATTGTGTTTTTATATTTTATTTCCAATACCAGAATACAAGATATACAGAAGGACAATTATCGAACAAAATAGTTCACTTATTTATTAAACCGTAAGTAAATGAACGAATGTCGACCTCTTTTATTCCGAGCGAATTCAAATGTGGAATTTATTTTGCTGAACCTAGGTAAACAGACGAATGTCGATCTTTTCTTAAACCTAACTGCAGGATTTATAAAGTATTTTTCTGTTGAAATAATGGATTTTTAAATATAAAAGGTAACGGTCACATAGCCTGGACGCGCACGAGTGTCGTTGCCGACATCGCACACTGCCCATGGCCGTAGCGGCGGTGATTTGTTAAGAATCACCGTGTCTAGGGCACAGCATATGGAAGGCGGAGCCCATTCCTCGCCTTCCGCTGCCTTGAACCTTCCCTGAGTTTTAGTCAGGTACCCATTTACTGCTGGGTGGACAGAGGGAGTTTTCAGACCCGAAAGTTTGCATGCCGTGAGTGGGATCGAACCCAGGTCGTCCAGCCCAAAGACAAGTGCTATAACCACTCGTCCATAGGCCCTCCTTTATAAACTGCATAGCCTTAAATGCAACCAATATTCGTTGGAAGTGATTTCCGTAATCGAGGCAAGATTTTTATAGGCCGGATGCCTTTCTTGACTCCAGTATTTTTATCAAGACACCATGTTTAGAGGATTGCCCACCAAGGCTAAAGGGTGCTTCACCTGCCCTAATATTAGTGAAAATAATCAAAACGATAAAGGGGAAGACTTAACAATAATTTGAGATGAGGTACTGATGATGAGTGTTTTGATCGAAACGTTGCGAACATAACAAAGATGAGGACAACAGACTAAAATATATACTAGTGATGGGACGATTCCAATATCCCCCCCCCCCGATTCCGATACAATTACCGATTCCGATTCTTTTAAAACCTGAATATTTAGCTATAGAGTTGTTTTTTTGTTTTGTTTTCCAGATAACCTTAAAAACCCATGTAATAATATGCGCATATATTTTCGCAAATGTAAGAATACACTTGTAGGAGGGTGATCTATAGATTTACGTTTGACTGGTGTTCAACATCAATAAATATTCATCATTTTATAATTAGTACCAGCAATGGAAAAATTTTGTTTAAAACGGAAACAAATAAAAGAATCGCTTTTGGCATCGAAAAATAGGCACAAATTTTTCCGATTCCGGAAAAAAGTTCTGATTTTTCCGATTCATGATACCAACACTAAATTTAAAAGAGAATACAATTCCAATATGTCAACCAAACTATACCAAAAAAAAAATTTCATTCAGAACTCCGACAACCTCATAATTTACATCCCTGACTTCAATTTATAGAGCTTTATTAAACAGAATACGGCACAATCACGTTGACACACCGGTTCCCGTTAGATCACCAAAGTTAAGCGGCGTTGAGCCTGGCCAGTACTAAATGGGTGACCATTTGGGAATACCAGGTGCTGTATGTGCTCTCTGCTTATCTCGGCATTGTTTCCAGTCGTCTTGTATTACTACTTGCCATTGGAATCAAGCAATGCCGACTCAGGAGAACGGTTGTTAGGGATTGCGCAACCCTTGCAATTACAAATTCACGCACGGGCCGCCCCTGGTGGGGCACTCATACGTCGAAATCGACGAGAGAGAGAGTCTATCAATTAAACAGAATATTAACATTTACTAGTAAAACCTTGAGTACCCATCCAAGGGCACGTTCATAATAGTAAGGCACCCTTGGACCTTTTAATTAGTGCAAGATGGCCGTAATTCTTAAATGAAAAACTAGCTGTGAAAACAGAACTTGCACTCCATAAGTTTTAAGTTTAATAAAAAAAGGATTTTGAAAAGGATTGAATTCTTTTCAAATTTTGGAAAACTGTACAATTGGATCCAAGTATTGTCGTACTCTGGGTGGGTTGAACCGACTATCTCCTTCAAAGATGAAATTTCTAGGGAATGTGGTTCCCAGTCGCATGGCTCAAATATCGAGATGAAAAGCAGCAAACATAAGCACTCATCATCACTTTTTACCATGGAGAGGAAATGTAGTGATTTCTAAGGTACACGCTACATAATTGCATGTACGTTTTACAAAGGAGATTTATTAAAATGGAAAGATGCAACAAAAAAAAAAAAGAGAAAGAATACAAAATTTAGTTAGGCATAACAAAAATATAATAAGTCTTGAACCAAAACAACTTATAACAGACGATTATCACCAAAGATCGGTGGCAGTACCAAACATTGCATCCAAGAAATTAAGACCATGCATAGGAACCAAACTGGACAAGCATAACCCATGGCAAAAAAAAAATAATAAATAAATAAATAAATAATAAAAAAAATAAAAAAATGACCAAAACTTTTTTTTTTTTAATGAAAATAATATTTTTTAAAAATGAGCAGGATTGGAGGTTATAAATACACCAGAATACCAAATCGGTTTTAAAAAATTGATACAAAAAATAAAACAAAAAACATGACCATTTCAAAAAGATATTTGCATGAATTATTTCCAATGGTAAGAAAACAAATAAATAAATAAATAAATATATATATATATATATATATATATATATATATATATATATATATATATATTTTTGAAGATAAAATACACGATATATCATAAAATGAAATGCTGTGGAGACAGGATGCGTGAAAAAGACAAACAGATTAAACACAGGAAGAAATCTTCGTTTTTTGATTATTTCTTCCAGCGTTTAATTTGTCTTTTCTTTCGTCTTTTTCACACACATATATCAAGTATGAAACTAAAAGTATACTTTTAGAGAATTGAACCTATAGTGAAATGGTTTAAGCTCAATATACGAGATAGAGCAATTATAAAGATAAATGAAGGAAAAGAGATAAAGATGTACGGATAACAAATCTATTTCATCTTTTATTGTTAAATGCAAGGTGTACTCGATAAAAACATGTTTATTTTTCTTCCCTTAAGCCATGTTTTTATCGAGTACACCTTACATTGAACAATCAAAGATGAAATAGATTTGTCATTCGTACATCTGTATCTCTTTTCCTTCATTTATCTTATATATATATATATATATATATATATATATATATATATATATAAGTAAATTTCGTGTACAACAGAATCGTAGGATTAATTTTAGAGGAAGCATTATTATAATCAATGAAACAGACGAGTGGAAAGAAAAAAAAAAAAAAGGAAAATTGTTAAAATTACCTTAAGGCCTTATCGTCTGACCCTCTGAGAGGAAACGTCAGAATGGTAAATTAAAAACTAAAAGTCGAATGAGATATGAGGGGAAAAAACTTATTTCAGTTGGATTTTTGGAAAACCAATTATTTTCCAAAGTTACCAAGCCGGCTTTCTACACACGTTGATGACACTTTTGCTTGTTTTCCCTCACAGAGTGATGCTGAACAGTTTCTTCGCCTTCTTTGTGACTTGCATCCATCGTTGCAATTCACTATGGAGGTCGAGGATTGTGGTTCCTTACCATTCCTCGATGTTTTAGTGTCTAAATCTGGTTTATCATTCGAAACCTGTGTGTATAGAAAACCTATATTTACAGGCCTTTATCTAAATTGGTTTTCCTTCGCCCCAAGAGCAAGAAAAATAAATCTTATTGGTACTCTCACTCATCGAGCACTTATGATTTGTTCACCAACACGACTCGATGCAGAACTTGGTGAAATTACTAATATTTTTCTTGCTAATGGATATCCCATCAATACTATAAAAGGCACCATTGCACGTAAAGTTGCTTTATTTAATGGTGGTAAATTTATTGGCCCGTCACGTTGCCCTATTTATTTGAAACTCCCATGGTTGGGTTCTGACGGCCTTGACAGTGTTAAAAGGATTTCTTCTTCTACTCAACGTTGTTTTCCAGCAACCATGCTGAGAGTAGTTTACACGACTCGAACCTTTTTCTCTTCTTTTCATAAGGATGTTTTGCCAGCCATTCAAAAGAATTCTGTAGTTTATAAATTCATGTGTCAGTGTGGAGCTGACTACGTTGGCAAGACATCCCAAAGATTAGAATTTAGAATATCCCAACACATACCACGTGATATTCGCCTACACAAGGTTTCGAGATCATCCGGGAACTTCCAGGCACAAGAATCAGCCATCGGTAATCACCTCATTAGTACAAATAGCTGTTCTGACAAGTATTCCGATGGGTGGTTTTCTGTTTTACACAGTGCCAGGTCGAACTACCATCTCAATATTATTGAGGCGTTAGTCATTAACAACTCTCGACCTAGCCTGTGTAGACAAAAGATTTTGAAGCATCAGTTGGAGATCTTTAATGATTAAAAGCCACCATAACGTTGAGAGATTTACCTTTTTTTTTTTTCTTTTTTTTTTTCCCCTCTCAATCGTTTCCTCCAACTGAAATAAGTTTTTTCCCCTCATATCTCATTCGACTTTTAGTTTTTAATTTACCATTCTGACGTTTCCTCTCAGAGGGTCAGACGATAAGGCCTTAAGGTAATTTTAACAATTTTCCTTTTTTTTTTCTTTCCACTCGTCTGTTTCATTGATTATATATATATATATATATATATATATATATATATATATGTGTATCGAGGCAGCATTTTTTCTTTAAGACACGTATTATTAAAAATAACCGACAATTTTTGTCTGGCTATTTTAGTGTTGATCCCTTCAATTTTCCGGATTAAAATCTTAATCTCGGAAGGAAATTGGCTGATGAAACTGCCATAGTGTAAATGTTGGTCCAGAGTACTTTCTGACCCGTCAGACGGGTCAGAAAGTACTCTGGACCAACATTTACACTATGGCAGTTTCATCAGCCAATTTCCTTCCGAGATTAAGATTTTAATCCGGAAAATTGAAGGGATCAACACTAAAATAGCCAGACAAAAATTGTCGGTTATTTTTAATAATATATATATATATATATATATGGTATATATAATGACTGGAGAATCTTTTTAGGTGAAATAGGCTTTATTTAGTCCATGTGATGCTTTTTCTGTATTATTGGGGACAGATGCAATTTTCATTTTCATTTTAGAAGAGTCAGTTGAAAGGGGAGATAATTCAAACTGCTTATTTTTTAAATTATTGTGACCATAACCCATAAGGAAAATCCAGAGAATTAGTAAGAAAATAAATTTTTAAAAGGGTACTTCTGCAGTTTATGGACCGGACTGAAATAATAACGTTATAATTTAGAAGAGAGGTGGGTGGGGGGTTTATTAACTATACTGTTAGGTTAGGTGAAAGTACAATAAGCAAAAAAAAAAAACAGTTTGAATTATCGCCCCTTTCAAATGACTCTTCTAAATTAAAAATGAAAATTTCATCTGTTCCCAATAATACAGAAGCACCCATGTGACATTTTGGTAGAATTTATATCTTCTTCAAATATGTAAAAACTAGAAGGAAAAAAAAGACGTTTTCTCACCAATTTTGAGCAATGTCTCCTGAGAGGTCACCGAAAATCAATTTCTCTCCTTTTCTTTACCCCCCTCCGATATCTTTATTCTCTTTAACTCAATAATCATCCTTATTCATTTGAAATGCTATCTCTGATGTAAAAACATATTTTTATCCCATATCTAAAGAAGGTATAACTTCTATCGAAACGTCATATGAACTAAATATTGCCCATTTCATAATTGTGTGATGAGGATTGATAATTTATATACAAGAGTTAAATAATTTGGACTACTATTCTCATCTCAGTTATTTTTCACAACGTTTCGTCCGATGTAACCTCCGACGTTCTTCAGATGCATCTTTTAGAACTCTGGAACCTATACGGAATTAACAACCGGAACACTTTATTTAACCATGCGAGTAGATTGTTCTTGTTCCGTCAGCCATGACTGGATGGAAGTGTTAATTATTATGCTATTCTTAGTTATTATCGCCTGTAGTAAGGATTGAACCCTTGAACCTCCAGAAGACTTTCACTTAGAACTGATTATTAGTCACCACAATTACCTGTTGCGCCACTGGGCCATGTCAACATAAAACTTCCCAAGTTTGAAAAGATGAACCTGGAGAAGCTCGGAGGTTACATCGGCCGAAAATGTTGTGGAAATAACAACCAAGATGAGAATAGTAGTCCGAATAATCCAAAGAATATAAATACTTATCACAAATGAAAAGTAGAATTTGGTATATTCGGACGACTGTTCTCATCTTGGGTGTTTTTATCACAACGTTTCGGCCGATATAACCTCCGACCTTCTTCAGGTGTACTTTGTCGAACTCGGGAATCTGGACGGAATTTCGAACGGAACCCTTTATTGTCGAAAGATTCCCGAGTTCGAAAAAGTACACCTGAAGAAGGTCGGAGGTTACATCGGCCGAAAGGTTGTGATAAAAACACCCAAGATGAGAACAGTAGTCTGAATATACCAAATTCAATGAATTATCAACTCTCATCTAAAAAATTCCGAAGCACAAACAAAAAAGGTTTAATTTATATCATACTGTATATATTTATTTATATCATACTGTATATATTTATTTTTATTGAGTAAGATAAACATTCTATATCTATTCCTAAAATTTTAACAAAAGTTACGCCATAAGGTATATAGAATTATTCTAAAATTCATCTTTATGGAATCAAATTGACATTTACTGGCATAAAAAGCTCCAATAGTTGATATGTAAAATATTGCTTAATTCAAGCAACTAGTTTCCTATTAGATTATACACTCATGTACTAGCAGCCGATCATAACTCAAAGAATGGACTTGCTCATCTGAGCATAATGGAACATTCCAATATTCTTATAAACCGATTCTACATTCTGATAAATTAATTCTACAATGTTGTTTTGAAATTCCTTTAATTTTTCCTTATTTGACAAACTTTCGACATCTTCCAGAATAATTGTATCCGTATGCAAACTCTGCGATCGTTACTTACGTGATTGCGTCCATATGATTTGAACGGAATTATGTTATGCGATCATGAAATTAATTTTTTTATTTTCTGTTCAATGCTATCATTGCAAATCTTTTAGTTGTGTTTTTTTTTGTATTTAATCAGATTATATGCTTACAATTCCTCCAGAAGATGACTATAGTTAGCCGAAAATATATTTTAAAAAAAAGTTCTAGAACGCGTAACTTTTAGAAAATGTTGATTCACCTTCGCTTGTGTTGTGAAATAGTCCAACAGTAAAAAGAAGAAGTCACGTCGAGGTTGGGTTAAGATAACAAGTGTATTAACATAAAAGGTACAAAGGTAAGGAAACTGACTGGCACTCGGCTAGACAGTTACAATACTGTCCTTTTTCTCCCTGGTTATTGTCTACTCGCACTATTTATAGTGAGAACCGGTGTAGTTTCTCTTCTATTAGAATGGCCGTTGTAACAGTTTGACTTATGCAAGTTTGTTAAAACTTTGGAAAGAATGGTCAACAAATTAAATCGACACAAAACACAAAATTCTTTATTGCAACAAAGTTCTGCAGGGAAAGTTGTTGTTTCATGTTGTCTGATCAGAAACCAAAAATTTAAAAAAATGGACGATTTACTAGACTAAACCTAACGATTTACTAGACTAAAATCAGTCCTATATCCTAAGACGGAACTGACTGGTAAAATCTCAAAGCCTATAGACGGGCATCTTTTATTATTTAAAAACACCTTGGAATTAAGCTCAACCTTTATGCCGCTTAAATTTCCTAACTTTAATATTGAGATCCTGTCTGTGATTGGTTTATTCTTTTTTTCACTGTTGAAAAATGTAGAAAAATTGTCCGAGGAGTACCTGTTCCCTAGATCTGACCTTGTAAATAAGTATATTAATAATATAGTACTAGCGGGACCTGTGGAAATTCCACAATTGTATCCTTCATCTCTTGTATATTACTGTTGTGCTTAAAAAAATATTCATTCTATGGACGTCCGACATGAATAAAGACCCCGTAATATTATTGTACCACCTCTGACAAACTGAAACCTACTTATCTAATTATTCTTGTTAATGTAGTTTCAGAATATATCTGATTATGGGGGTCTATCTCCAAAACATTTGTAGAAGTTTGTGACATATTTCTATTGCATGGACATCTGGCGTGGACGCAGACCCCATGATATTATTGCACCATCTTTGGACAAAACAAATATTAAACTTTGATCCTAGCCTGAAGGCTATCATTCAACCATTTTTGTAGGCTATCATTGTAACATCTTTGAACAAAACAGATACTACAATTTGATCCTAGCTGAAGGCTAAGAAAGTGTATTTTAGTTTGAGTTTCACGTTCGACACGGCAACGACATCAGATGAAATTTTTTTAATTATACTTTTTGCATTGCATAGTCTGCGATCGGGCAATCACATTTAAAAAAATCAAAAAAAGGGGTGAAGAGTGATAACGTATGTATGAACATGAAATTGCCTTAGCGTATTATTATATAGAAATACTTTTGCAGTAGCCATGCAAAATGCTTTGATGAAGAGTAGTAATAAGTGTTCGGGCTGCAGTGTTGACAACAGTAGTGGTAGTAGTAGTGGTGGTAGTAGGAACAATCAGAGAAGTAAAGAATGATGATGATTATGATGATGATTATGATGATGATGATGACAACGATAGTAGTAGTAGTAGTAGTAGTAACAGTAGAATACATAGCAAAGAAGGTTAGATATACAGGAATATGAGAAAATACCTACCCGAAATTTTCGCTGTGAGACAAAAGAAAAAATTATATTCATAAATTAGATGGCAAAAAAGGAATAGATAAATTTAACGCACACATTAAACACTTACGGCACACGCACACATATACATATATATATATAACACACACATATGTATATGTTATATGTACACACACATATGTGTATTGTACACACAATTATATGCACTTTAACAAATATATAGATATACACACAAATCTATATGCATACAAATCTATATGCATACAAGTCCTTCCGCTCGACTGTCCGGTGATGACGACGACACGCTAGCTCCAGAACGGAGGCAAGGGAGATGGTGTAAGAGAAGTTAGTGTCGTTGATGCAGTTGTAGAGAGCATAGGTTGTGCAACGGAGCTCAGGTGTTGGCGCACTGCTAGCATGTGTGGCTTTTCACACTCGCCTGTTGAGAGCCAAACGTGCAAGACTGACTGCAGTGTTGTAGGTCTTTTGCATAGATTTAAAGTGCTATTTTGTTGCACCCTCAAGAGACCACTTCGAACACTTCAACCTAACGATGGTAAGTTGTCACAGATATTTAATTATATATATATATATATATATATATATATATATTGTTGAATATAAGAGACAACTCATGTCTAGATATCCTTTGGTAGATCCTTTCAATAGTCCGAATCAGGATCCTAGTTTTGGAGGGGAATTGGCTGATGAATTTGCCATAGTTTGGATTTGTCTATCAAGTACTTTCAAACCCATCCGGGTCCATCTTTAGGGGAATGAGGTTAATCAGGTACAGACCATGTGTTAGTGTTATGGAAGGTTTTGGCGGGAATTATGTAATAAGTACGAAACTATATTTAGAACTATGGCAAATTCATCAGCCAATTCCCCTCCGAAACTAAAATCCCGATTCGGACTATTGAAAGGATCTACCAAAGGATATCTAGACATGAGTTGTCTCTTATAGTCAACAATACTTGCCTGCAAGAGAAGATGCTGCCTAGATATACATATATATATATATATATATATATATATATATATATATATATTATTGTAAATTACCCATAATTACTTAGGACTCTTCCAGAAACATGTGTAAAAGTTATTTTGTTCTGAAATTTTCATTTAATCATAGAATGATATAACCTTGATCTAATACTTTATTTATTAACGGCTCTATTGGATATTTAAAAAAATAAAATTTTTAATTTTACTATTGAGCTTCACTTGCTTTTGGAAATTGATTCCAAGTCAAATAGATCTGATATATATATATATATATATATATATATATATATATATATATATATATATCTTTAATAGAGGCTTATCAACAGATCCCTTTGATTACAAAGTCTTTTATTAAACTAAAGAGTTTACCAAATTAAAGTTTTAAAACTTTTTTTAAATTTTATTGCTGGAAAATTTTATTTTTAATAGGATTTTAATAATTAAATCTAAATATTACGGTATCATTTGGTCAATTTGGAAAAAAAGAACAAAAGAAATTTTTTTTTTTTTTTAAATAACTTTGTTCACCCCAACCAAGGCAGGTTTGTAAGTCTGTAGACGTAAGGGGCTACTGAGAATTAGGGTGAAAGTTTAGGGAGTCATCCTAAATTGGAAGCTGCAGTTAGGAAAACAGGGAGCACAAGTGAAACAAAAATGAAAATAAAAAGACTCCCATGTGAGACACGCGTGTGAGCAGACCCCTCGGGTTAAAAAAAATGCCATTATGTTTTTAAGTAATGTAAACAGTGCAGACCTCTTCGATTAACAGGAATTCTTTTATTAAACTTACAAGTTTACCAAATTATAGTGTACAAATCTTGTCATTTGATTATGGAATCATTTTTTTTTAATGGGATTTTAATAATTAAATCTAAATATTACGGTATCGTTGGGTAATTAAAAAAAAAAAAAAAAAAACCCCAACAAATTGTGCGTTGTTTCTTTTACTCATTTTGAGTGCGTGGCTGTGTATATTGTGAGATGAAAGACACGGACTGACTGCATAGTATATGCATGTCTACTGATTCAACATATTTTTGTATTTTTGTTTTTTCATTATTCTTTACAGACCATGTTTGTCATGTTGATGAAACTGTATTAATAAAAGAATTTTAAATTGTAGACAAAAAGTTTGTTCTTATAATGAAACCATTTTGTTCTTATAATGAAACCATTTTGTTCTTATAATGAAACCATTTTGTTCTTATAATGAAACCATTTTGTTCTTATAATTAAACCATTTTGTTCTTATAATTAAACCATTTTGTTCTTATAATTAAACCATTTTGTTCTTATAATTAAACCATTTTGTTCTTATAATTAAACCATTTTGTTCTTATAATTAAACCATTTTGTTCTTATAATCAAACCCTTTTCTTTTATACAACAAGCCATCTGACCCTAATTACAAAATGGTGATCCCAACAATTACAATCTATTTTCTTTTGTGCTAGCATGTTCTCACTCACAGAGTGATTGATACGTTTTTCGGTAAAAAAACATTTGTGTGGGATGGCACTTCCGGCCAAACCTTTTCCCGAAAGTTTAGAACAGTCAGAGTTTAAACGTCTATGTAACCATACGTCATATTTCCTTTTTTGCCTCGACTTGGGCTAGAGACGAGATGAAGGACCTAGACTCAACCTTTCTCGTATAGTACAAGCATGTCTACTGACACAACATATTTTGTATTCCTGTTTTTATAACTCTTAGGTCATGGTCAGTTTATCATGTTGATGAAATTGTATTAATAAAATGTATTTAAATTGTTGACAAGGAGATTGTCCTTATAACAAAACGATGCTAACCTGTTTTCTTCATATCCAGCAAGGCCAGAATGATGAATATCTACTCAACAACCCTTTCCTTCATACAACAATCACTTATCTACAAATTGGCGATCCCGACAGCTTCTAACCCTATACATAATTTAGTTTTAGCTTAAACTAGCAGGGCTACCCGGCGTTGCCTGGGTCAAAAGTGTAGCATATTTCTATTAAAACTTTTATTTCTCTCTTCCCTGTTCCTCCCCCCTCTCCAACTCCCTCTTTCTTCTCTACCAAGCCTTTTCCTCTCCCTGGACATCCGCATCTTATAGATTACTTTAATCGGCATAAGGGAAATAACTCCTTGGAAAAAAAATCAGAGTTATTTCCCTTTAGTTAGTACTTGAAAATGATTGGAAAACCGACATCCCCTGACAAAATTAGCAGCAGTTTAAGGGCAAAGAATGAATATTTTTTTTCTAAACTTTAGATATTATACACCGAGGTAATGTTGGTCAAGAAAATATCAACTTTGTGGGTGTTTGTTTGGTATTTTTCAAGTTTTAGCTGGACATACACACATACACACAGACTGCCCTTTATATAATAGAATACATTGATATTAAAAGTAACAGCAATCTTTGTGAAGAGTTTATGCTGCCTTATAGACGTCTTCATAAGAAAATAAAGATTATATATATAATCATAGGCATCACCGTCAAATTATTTATTCAACCTACAAGTTTTCCAAGTTAAAGTTTAAAAAGCTTTTCATTTGATTATTGAATTATTTTATGATACTGGCAAACTTTAGATATGACCCTCCTCTTTCAAACGCAAATACAGTTCAGTGTACAACTAGTTTTTA
This sequence comes from Sepiola atlantica, assembly GCA_963556195.1. Classification (NCBI taxonomy): domain Eukaryota; kingdom Metazoa; phylum Mollusca; class Cephalopoda; order Sepiida; family Sepiolidae; genus Sepiola; species Sepiola atlantica. The sequence continues at coordinate 30,398,247 of OY744535.1, forward strand.
TGACATATGTGTATATATTCAAATCAAGTATATTATCTGTTTGGTTTTAGGAAGGCGCCCTTCCAGGCATCACCTTATACAAGATGCGGCATTCATCCTGGTTAGGTTATGGTGGCTTCCTTCAAAGGAGGACGTTTCTAGGGAATATTAAATTCACAAGGGGTCCCCAGTTGCATGTGTATCTTTGAGGGGAGATGACGATGTTGGTTTTTTTGTTTTGTTTTTGGAGAGATGTTGCCGTCCTCCCATATACATCACCTGGTATTCAGAAATGGTCACTCATCTGGTATTGAACAGGCTTAACGTCACTTAACTTCGGTGACCTAATGAGAACTGGTTTTTCAATGTGATTATGAATTGTTACCTTATATGTTATTTTATTGCCTGAATTACCTTCATTCGTGAAGGAGTATCGATAGGATTATACAGGTACTTTCGTTACCATCAGAGTGTCACTTTTCGGTGAGTTTGGATTTCCTCACATTAAAAACCGATTGCTTGTGTATAAATTTCCCCTAGCGGGGTAGGAAAGTCAATAGGGATACATATATGCATACATACAATACCACACACACATGAATTAAAACAATTTTTTTTTTATGCCCAGTTTTTACAAAAATATTTCAGTTTGTTTTTTTTCCTTTTGTTTTTATGTTCCATTAAGAGTTTGGAGACTTAAAAAACAAAAACAATCCTCACTTTCGAAATGGTTTCTCTATTTAGAATCCAAGACCAAGAATAAAGAAATATTCATGTTTAATGGTTCGTAAAAGATGATTAAAAAGCACAATTTCATTTGGTTATGCCATATTTTACGGCACAATAACCCTGTTATGGGTCATTTAATGCCAAACGCATAATACCTATTTCAAATGATTCATTCTAAACAACATCTTGCAGAATGGTGTTACTTAAGAGTTTTCCTTCTCTCAGGTTGGTTATTCCACCAAAGTGTGAGAATCTACTTTGGTTTGGCTTGTTTTATGGCATATCAACGTTATTCGAGTTATTTAATACTAAAACATGATACTTATTGGAAAAAAAGCCATTGAACACAATTAACTCTCTTATCCATATCTATGGCCCTTTGCCTCGGAGCAAACTGTAGTATCTGTTCTGGTACTGCACTTCTCTTTTCTGCCCTTAGTCAGTGAAGGAGAAATTCATCTAGACTGAGGAATTTTTATTTTTATTCCAATCCAGAGTGCCACTTTTTGGAGAGCTGGATTTTTCCCCAATTAAAAACCGACCTTGTGTCTCACTCATCCCTCGTGAGAAGGCAGGTAAATAAGAACTCTCTTATCGATAGTTTGGGAGTGGAGTTCATACCTTCTCTAACAGTATTGCAAATTAAATGAATGCAATAGATCACACTGGATTTGAACTCGGCTAAGCTGATTCCATAATCAGCATCCGGTATCCATTACCCCCACCCCTTGAATCTAATTTATCGTAGTATAGGGTGACCCTCGAAAAAAATGCCACCCAGCCGTGGAATCATTAATACAATCCACAATCCTTTCTGCAATCCAACCATATTTAGTACAAATAAACTTCACTCAATGACTGACTTGTCCACCAAGTTTCAGCCATGAATGTCCAACAGTCTTTGTTTTATAAGACTTCTGCATTGCAAGCAGACCTGAATATGACTTATTTTGGTTGTGGTGGCCCTCTACAGTTCAAGAATAATTTGAGGATTTCTTTGATAGGCATTATCTTTGAGATAACCTCACAGATAAAATCTAGGAGATTAATTTCAGGTCAAAAACCTATTCAGGATCACACATCCTACTGATTAGACAATCGATAAAGTGTTATCACACATCAGTGAAAGGCAATAAAAGACTGTTGGGCATTCATGACTGAAACTTGGTGGACAAGTCAGGCATAGACTGAAGTTTATTTGTACAAAATATGGTTTTATTGCAGAAAAGAGTGAACTTTAGTAACCATTCCATGGGTGACATTTGGGGAGGGAGTGGGGCGGCACCATATAAGTCAGTCATAACTTGAAAAAGTAGGGGACATTTCCTTTGTTTTTATTTTGTTGTTTTTTTTGCATATCAATCGATCGCTGGTCTTGTAAAGACAAAAATAAAGAACTGCTACGTTCTAGTTTTGAATATAAGCAAGAAAAAAAGAAAAGAGAGAATGTTATTCATCCTTCTAGACTGAGGTAATTTAAATTTTCGTCTTAATCCAGAGTGCCCCTTTTTGAGGAGCCGAATTTTCACCACATCAAATACTGACCTTGTGTCTAACTCGGTCCCTATTTACTTACAAGGGCAATCTCTCTCTCAACTAAAGATTTTTTGCGGAAACGTGTCTTATAAGTAAGTCCCCACTCCCGCAAACATTTGTACATTTTTGTACTTAAAAGTTATTAAATAAAGACATTTTATTATTATTATTATTATTATATTTCTTTTTCTTAAAATAATTTTAAAAAAATTTCCAATTTAGTTAATTAAGTTTTCATTTATGCAAGAATTGAAAGAATTCTTCGTTATTTTGTGAAAAAAATATTTTAAAAAGAAAGAATAGAAAAAAAAGATAGAGTTTTTAATCTTCTTTAAACTTCAGAAAGCTGTCATAAATTAAATTAAAGAAGAATGCATAAAAATTATTAAAAAAAATGAAACAAAGAATTTTAATTAAATAAAAGATAATTAGTAAAGATGAACGTCAACTAGAGACTAAGGTGGGTGGAGTTTAGGGGTAATGGTGACAGTGGAATTAGTGACTAAGGTGGAGGGAGTTTAGGGGTAATGGTGATAGTAGAATTAGTGACTAAGGTGGAGGGAGTTTAGGGGTAATGGTGATAGTAGAATTAGTGACTAAGGTGGAGGGAGTTGAGTAATGGTGAAAGCAGAACTAATAACTAAGAGGAGGTTCAGATTAAGGTGGAGGGAGGAATAGTCAGGGGAATGGTGTGAGTGATATGTTAGAAAGTGTGGTTGAAAAGAAATAGAAAATGCAATGCACTGCCCAGCACAGGGATTGAAATCACAACCATCAGATTATGTGTGGCGTTTTTAATAGATCTGTTGTTCCGGTTAATTAGGATGGCTCAGCAAGTGAATAAATAAATAAAGCCCAGGCAGTTTCTCTCCAGCAGTGGATTATCGCCTGTATTGTGTTTTTTTGGAAATTATATTTTCATTGAGATCTTTCTCAAATGGGTTCAGTTAGAATTTTTAATTGGAAAAACAATGTTCTGGTGACAGAGATGGGTGTGTAATTGCATTATTTTGACGAGAGAGTTAATCAGGTCAATAAACGAGACTACTTACGCTACATTGGACTAGTGATGGCTATCCTTCCACATTCCACCAAAATTGGTCCTGTGTCAGGTTTGCATATTTTATTGTGAAAATAAATATTTACATACTTAATGAAATAGTTGTTCGTACCAATCAGGGATACATCCTTGACAATCAGCCGACATTGGCTTTGTTGCTGTTGGGCTGAGACAGGGTTCCCTTCAGTCTTAGGAGCCCCCCCCCCCTCCCGCAGTCTTTACATTCCCTCTGAGAAGGGGTTAGTTAATTGCTAATCGCCTGAGGTGCCCCTACCGAGTAATGCCGACTGGGAAGTTCAGGCATTTCTTGTAGGCCAGAGTACACTTCACCTAGTACTATGCTGGCTTTTCAAAACCCCACCTGACCTTGTGTCTAACCTCCCCTGGAGAGGAGGTAAACAAATAATTAATGAAATTCAATTTATACAGACAGGATTAAAAAGCCTACACAAGATTAAGACGACCAAAGTTTGGGGGCAGGAATTAAATCCTTTAACAATGAGTTTTAAAACATTATTAGACGGCACCCGACTCCACGACTTATTCTGCATATATTTATTGCCCTTAACTGATTGTGAAGTTAAATCTATATTTAAAAAAAAAATACATTTATTTATTGCTAGCTTATGGAACATGTATTAGATCTGAAGAAATTGTACAGTGTGGCTCACTTAAAAGTAGCCCGAACACTATTCGACTGGAAGAATGCAAGCAAGAATAAGGAAGTAGAATTAGGTCTTTCATTGTGTACTTGTTTTGGTTTTATTTACATACACATCGGATGAGACAAACAACTAAAATAACTTGGATCGAAAAGCAACATATTCAGCATATGACACAATATATTGTATGTAGCTGATAGATCGGGCTACTTTTAAGTGGGCCAACGCGTATCATTATTTACAAAAAAAAAACTTATTTACAGTATTTTCTAACACCTTTCCCCTTTTTAACAAAAACATTTTCTTGACTCTGGCCTCAACTCAATCTATACAATACTAACATTTTTTTTTGTCTAATTGAAGATAAAATGAAAATGTACTCTATTGTACAGTGATTGAACTCACAACCTTCAGATTATGAAATCCCGGCTCATTCACCTCCTCCTCCTCCTCCTCCTCCCCCTATCTAATACATTCAGTGTGCATACAATCAACCAATCAAGATTATTAGATTTTTAGTATTATTATAGATATTATTAGTACCAGAAATTGAGTGATGAGAATTCCAGCAGACTTAATGGATTTTGCCTCTTGAGGAAAATGTCAAATGCCATCAACCAAAGTCAACGATCTCAACAACGAAACATTGAATGTTCAAGGATTTCATGATGAAATGAAGCAAAAGTTTATCATCAAAGATGCAAATAAGTATGGCTTACAAATTCTTGGACTCACTGAAACATGGGCGATAAATGAAAGTTCCGTATCAGAAACTGTTAAAGTAGGAACCAACATTAAAACATGTCAGATATTTTACCAAACGTCTTGAAAACATGATTGATTCCTATCAGAGAAGATTATTGAGGAAAGTTGTCCGCGTGAAGTCGTCCTTAATAACATTGAATGACAGTTTCTATTTGGCTAGGAGAAAAGTGTAGTATCTGTTTTAATACTACACTTCATCTGTTCTCTCCTCAGTCAGTGAAGGAGAAATTCTTCTAAACTGAGGCAATTTTAATTTTTAGTCGCAAACCAGAACGCCTCTTTTTGGAGAGCTGTTATTCCCCCCCCCCCCACACACACACATTAAAAACCGACCTTGTGTCTAACTCTGCCCTCGTGGGGAGGCAAGTAAATAGGGACAGTTTGTATGAATGCACACCAATGAAATCATGGGCGTAAGTTTTTAGACCAGTTGACATCATCACCTTTTTTGCAAAAATTAGAGGAAATCCTTATACTTTTGACGGCCAGCGTTATTAAAAGAAAATCAAAACAAGTACGGATCCATTCTTAAGATGTGCCGATTCCATCTGCGAAGTGAGCAAAGAAAATGCTTATTTCAAACTTAAGTGTGACAGACAGAGCCTCTTATAGAGATTCATTGACACATCTAAAATGCTATTTCAAACTTTAGCATGACCGCCCGACTGACCAAACCGCTTATAGAGATGTATGGACAGATCTAAAACCCGGGGGGGGGGGGGGATAAAAAATAAAGTTTAAATGAAAAAGAAACTTATCTCCCTCAAATCTGACAAGGTGAAAAAGTCCATCTCGGCTCACAAGTTAAGTCTGTATATACAATTTTAATTGTGTTCTTGACTGACCGTATAAAAGCCCAACCGGTTCCACTTGACTGTCAACATGATAAATTGCGTACAGTTTTCTAATTTGTTAATCGAAAAAGGTTTCTTTTCTCTACTTAAGCCACAAAGTTTTCATGGCAATTTGATGAAAAGAAAGAAGTGAAAAAAGGTAATAACGCATAACATGATGCAATAATTATTTATTTTTATATCCTTTGTTGTTCTTCACCTACGATTGCACATTAGATCTCAGTTATTAATCTCACTACCTATTTCTGTTCCCGTCGAGCAGGGGAAGAGAGGGAATGTGTGTGTGAGAGAGAGAAGGAAGAGAGAGAGAGAGAGAAAACGAGTGAAAAGTATTGAGAGAACAAGAAAGATAGGGGGTATTGGTAGAGAGAGAGAGAGAGAGAGAACAAGAAAGATAGGGGCATTGGTAGAGAGAGAGGGAGAGAAAGGGGAGTATTGGTAGTGAGAGAGAGAGGGGGGTATTAGTAGAGAGAAAGGAGGTATTGGTAGAGAGAAAGGGGGTATTGGCAGAGAGAGAGGGAGAGAAAGAGGGGTATTGGTAGAGAGAGAGAGAGGGGGGTATTGGTAGAGAGAGAGAAAGGGGGTATTGGCAGAGAGAGAGAAAGGGGGTATTGGCAGAGAGAGAGAAAGGGGGTATTGGCAGAGAGGGAGAAAGGGGGTATTGGCAGAGAGAGAGAGAGAGAAAGGGGGTATTGGCAGAGAGAGAGAGAGAGAGAAAGGGGGTATTGGCAGAGAGAGAGAGAGAAAGGGGGTATTGGCAGAGAGAGAGAGAGAGAAAGGGGGTATTGGCAGAGAGAGAGAGAGAAAGGGGGTATTGGCAGAGAGAGAGAGAGAGAGAGAGAGAGAGAAAGGGGGTATTGGCAGAGAGAGAGAGAGAGAGAAAGGGGGTATTGGCAGAGAGAGAGAGAGAGAGAAAGGGGGTATTGGCAGAGAGAGAGAGAGAGAAAGGGGGTATTGGCAGAGAGAGAGAGAGAAAGGGGGTATTGGCAGAGAGAGAGAGAGATAGAAAGGGGGTATTGGCAGAGAGAGAGAGAGAGAGAGAAAGGGGGTATTGGCAGAGAGAGAGAGAGAATGGGGGTATTGGCAGAGAGAGAGAGAGAATGGGGGTATTGGCAGAGAGAGAGAGAGATAGAAAGGGGGTATTGGCAGAGAGAGAGAGAGATAGAAAGGGGGTATTGGCAGAGAGAGAGAGAGATAGAAAGGGGGTATTGGCAGAGAGAGAGAGAGAGAAAGGGGGTATTGGCAGAGAGAGAGAGAGAGAAAGGGGGTATTGGCAGAGAGAGATAGAAAGGGGGTATTGGCAGAGAGAGAGAGAGAGAAAAGGGGGTATTGGCAGAGAGAGAGAGAGAGAAAGGGGGTATTGGCAGAGAGAGAGAGAGAAAGGGGGTATTGGCAGAGAGAGAGAGAAAGGGGCTATTGGTACAGAGAAAGGGGCTATTGGTACAGAGAAAGGGGCTATTGGTACAGAGAAAGGGGCTATTGGTACAGAGAAAGGGGCTATTGGTAGAGAGAGAGAGAAAGAAAATACATATTGGGAAAGAGAGAGAGAAAAAAAAGGCCATATTGAGAGATAGAGAGAGAAAGTGGAAATTGGGAGTCACTGATAATGGAATTCAGAGAATGAGAAAGAGAGGTTACTAAGTACCTGTTTCACCAAAAAATGACAGAAAATTTACTTTTTTTTTCTTGTACAAATCAATGAAACATCCTATGAATAGGTTTCAACGTTTTTATATCAAAACCGGGTCAAGAATATATTATTCTACTGGCAAAAAAATTAAATTCCTTAATATATTTAGTTTTTTAAAATCTGCATTGACATTTACAGATCAAAAGAAAAAAATTCAAAATTCAATGCTCTATATTAGGAATTTATATATCTTTAAAACAACGTTTGGCCTCCCTTGAAATAATAATTCTAACCATATATCCAACCATTCCATTTGCTCACAATACCATAGACAAACTATGATTGTAAGCTACAAATTCAAAGAAAATATTTTGCCAGGAGAAAATACTTTGTTTTTCTAAATGTCAATGAATCCAAGACAATCAAAAGATAAGTGAGTTGGAAAATGGTTATTACAGAACAGTGAAGGACAGACTATAAAAACAAAAGTGCCAAGACAAATAACCGGCGCCATTTACTTATTATCATAAAGTGGAACGTGAAATATTGGTCGTCGGCAACTGCTTTTCTGATAGACATCTGTTGTGTTAGCCAAGAGCCGACAAAATAGCAACTGTCTGGAACTCCCTAGGCAAAATATTAATGTCTTTAAGTATTTACCAAAGTAAATGAATCCATTGAAAGTAGACAATAAACAAAGGGAGATAATTAATAAAAGCATAATGCAGTTTCTTGCTTTATTGTTTAGTTTGTTTTAGATGTGTCCAAACATCTCTATAAGAGGTGCTGTCCATCGTTCTGTCTCTCTTAAGTCTGACATAGCATCTTTGCTGCAAGTTTACAATTTGGACGTCATGGAAAAAAACATAAGTATTTTTTATGATGTACGTACCTGTGACAGAACGCAAATATCGTACACCAAAAATCACGTAAATTGATACTCGGTAGAAAGAGTATTGATTTACTCCTCTCAAGGAGTTAGGCACAAGGCCAGTTTTTATCTTACTCCCACAAGTAAGATGTGATCCAAGGTCGGGTCGGGAAAGTGGGGTTTAAAAATTGCCTGGGCAGCCCCGTCGGCATTCCCCGGTAGGGGCGCCTCAGGCAGTAAGCAATAAACTTACTCCTGCCCAAAGAGGAGAGGCGAAGCCTGGGAGGGTGCACCTCCTAGAACTGCACAGGACAGCCCCACAGACCGGCGTACATCAAGCCCCAAAGGCCAAGACAATACCAGTCTATGGGGTGCAGTATCCATCGGAACAGATACTACACTTTGATCTTAGCCAAAAGGCCAAGAACACTCGGTAGAAAGAGTAGATCATGTTTTCCACAATCTACTTCAAACAAATTCATGTCTGAAAAGTCAACTATCAATTTTAGACTTTCTTTTTTAATGAGTCACCACTTGTCAAGACCAAAAGCCACTTAAGGATAAGGGTCAATGAGATGGATGGATTGTCATTTGAATGATGAAGAACATTATGAAAGGATTGAAAATGAATGGAATTAACAAAATTTGACTTCCGAGGACGGTTTATGAAATTTTTTTTGTTCAGATTAGATTTGAAGACGCCCATGTTGTAGTTTGCAAGGAAGCAGTTCCATAGTAACATGTTCCACAGATGTTAAGTTCTTGGAAAGAGACTCTGTTCATCGAAATTTTCAGAGATGTTCAGCACACGGAAGAAATGATAATTCTTTGCAGATGTGGTAGTAAGAGGATCTCTTGCTGTGAATGTCTTACAAGGAGGAACCAGAGATTGGAGCTCAGTCGATCACCTTCCACGTAGATAACGATAGAGTAGAGAGAGACTAGCAACGTTTCCATTGTGAGAAAAGTTGCAGTAGAGAACAGAAGAGATCTTCACCCACTAGATTGTGAAGTCGATTTTGTACTCTGTCAAGACAAGAAAGAATGCTCTGAGCGGCACCTCCCCAGATGTGGCAGCAGTTTTCCATCTTAGAATGTATCCGACTTGTATATATAGGTAGAGAATTGCATCAGGAGTCAAATAATTTCTAGAGCGTTGGATATGGATACAACATCCTTGTAATTAAGAGACTTGACCATTTAATATTTAATTAAAAACTCAGAATGCTATTTAGAAGGAACATGGCATTAAATAAAACTTGTTATAGAGGATGGACCACTTAAAAGTAGCCCGAATACAAGTTGACTGGAAGGATGACGGCAGTGAAAGTAGTTCTTTCGTTGCTTATTTGTTTGGGATTATTTGCATATATATTGGATGAGACAAACGACATGAAAAATACGAGGGACGTTCAGTTGTCTGATCTAGATGAAATTTTGCATGTGTAATGATTTATATCTGTATGGGTTATGTTGCAAAAAACAGCTCTGAACTAATTGTGGTTTCTGATTTACAGGTGTTTGAACTGAGTCAGGTGTGAAATGGAGTCAGTTGAGTGTCGCGCAGTGATCCGGTTTTTGTATTTTAAAAAACGCACACCAAAGGAGACTTTTGATGAAATGAAAGAAACTTATGGTGATAATGCCCCCATCATATAACCTTGTAGAAACAGCTCCCAGACCTGGTCGTTCCTCTTCTGCCATTGATGAGGCATCTGTCCGTCAAGTTGAGGCTGCCATTTTGGAAGATCCAGGCATTATTATTCGCCAAATAGCCCAAGAGGTGAAGATTAGTACAGGGTCTGTGGAAACTATCATTCATGACCATTTGCATATGCATAAGGTGCCTGCCAGATGGATTCCCAGGTTGCTCACACCTTTCCAGAAGCAAGAACGCGTCGAGTGCTCGAGGATGAATTTGGAGATGTGCCAAGAAGAGGAGTCAAAGTTTTTCAAAAGACTGATTACACAGGATGAAACTTGGGTCCATCACTATGATCCAGAGACCAAAGCCCAGTCAATGCAGTGGAAGCACTTGGACTCACCACCTCCAAAGAAGGCCAGGGTGCGGTCCTCCGCTGGGACCAGGATGGAGTAGTGATGACAGATTTCCTGGCAAAGGGTACCACAATTACAGGAACCTATTACGCTTCAATTCTGAAGAAATTAAGAGAAGCTATCAAAATCAAGAGGCGGGGCAAGATCAGCAGATGTATCCTTCTCTTGCAGGACAACACTCCGGTCCATAACTTGCATGTCGCCAGATCAGAAGCACGGGCGTGTGGCTATGAAATCTTCCTCCATCCCCCTGACCTTGCACCCTCTGACCTTCATCTCTTCCCAGCCATGAAGTTGTTTTTGAAAGGAAAGCGTTTCCCAGATGATGCAGCCTTGATTTTTGAAGTTACGACATGGTTGGAGTAACAACCTGGGGTGTTCTACACAAATGGTGTCCAGAGCTGCATCAAACGATGGGAGAAATGCATAACTCTGGTTCCTATGTAAAGAAAGACTAATAAGTGTGCCAAGTTTAATTAATCTACTGCTATGGGAAGTGGGTCAGGGGCATTACTTATTGAACGCCCCTCGTACTTGGATCATAAAGCAGCATATTCAGCATATGATGGCTGAGAGGTCGGGCTACTTTTAAGTGGGCCACCTTCTATTTATTGGTATAGCTGTACTTCTGCAGTTTACGAACCGTGTTATTTTTTTTATATAGGACTTTCAAAAGACATTCAATTTTTTACGCCATATTTTGTTTATTAAATTGTTAGGTGAAGGTACAGAATAGTTAACAAACCCCACCCACCCCTTCCCATGTTAAGAATGGGTTTCTAAATGATAATGCTATTATTTCAACACGGTCCATAAACTGCAGAAGTACCAAAGTACATTCCAGAGAGGGAGGGGGGATAGATTTTATTGATCTCATCATCCATTGAATTTCTATAGAATTGTTGCTGGCCTCTTTCTGTCTTTAAAAACAATGGATACCCTATGAAAGAGTGCATGTATAATGAGATGTTTATAATAAAATAAGGGTTGCGCAATCTCCAACTGCACTCCTCCTGATCCGGCATTGCTTAAGTCCATTGGAAACTAATAGTACAAGACTAGAAACAATGCCAGGATAAGAGAAAGGGCAGAGAACTGGTGTTATTTTGGAGTTTTCATTTTTCTCGACGAGTAACCCTATCAAGGCTTGAGAGTATAGTCTACCCTACTATTTCATCCATAGATAGATGGTTGATATGTTTTACGGCATATCAACACTTTTCGGGTTATTTAATGCCAAATACTGTCATTTTGGTAAACGTTTTTATGCTTAAAGTTCTTTATATCTTCAAATATTTATTCATAGTGTTTGGTTTGGTTGTTTTGTTTTACAGCATATCAACCCTTTTCGGGTTATTTAATGACGAATCCAGTCATTTTGGTAAAAGTCTTTATGCTTCAAGTTCTTTATATCTTCAAATATTTATTCATGGTGTTTCGTTTAGTTGTTTTGTAAAAGAAAATAGTTGCTTTTGGCTTTGCAGAAAATGATTTAGTTTTGCAAAGGGAAAGGAAAAAACAAAAACATCAATGTTTGGTGCATTTTTGGTAAGGAAGACAGTATTTTTAAACAGCCTTATCCGGTAGCTCCAAAACCCAAAGACAGAGGGAGCTTTTGTATTAGGAAGATGAATACATATATTTTCCAAGGATATTAGACAAAGTGACTTTTACAGTCATTTCCCCCCTTTCCTAATTTATGGAAACCAGGATGCGTACTAGACAATCAGTCCAACAGAATCTGGGCCATTTTTTGAGTTGGTGAACTTGCTTCTGTCAGACTGAGGTATGGTTCCGTCCAGTTCTAGAAAGTCACCCATTTCAGGCTTTTTTTTTTTCTTCTTTGAGAAAAGGTTAGTTTGTTGCTAATCGTCTTATACGCCCTTACTGCGGAACGTCAACAGGGCTGCTCAGGCATTTTTTGTAGGCAAGAGTGCATTTCCTCTAGTGCGCTGGCTTTTCAATCCCCACCTGAGCTTGTTTCGAACTGCTTAAGGAGGTAAATAAACTCTGTGATATTGTCTTCTGAACATTTGATAATATTGTTCTTGTCGTTTACCGATATTTTTTTGAAGAACAAAAGGATAACAAAAAAACCACTGATAAGCATTTGTTTGGACAACAACGAAAGCTTGATAAATAAGAAATACGGAAAATTTAAACGCAAGGCGGTGGATAAAAGAGAATAAAAATAAAATAAATGAAGCGATATTGTGGAAAACAATCAGTTTTGTACAGATATGGCTGAGAACTCCGACTAAGCGACAATCACGATAAAAATAATCGAGAAAATAAAATATAAAAAGATAAAAATTAAAAAAAAAAAAAAAAAAAAATATATGAAGTACCTTTTCTCTTTCCAGAGCCGCTTTTTCAACGATGTCTTCGTGCTTCAGTTTCAGCTGGTTGATAATTTCCTGCTCTCGGTGAAGCTCCGTCATTTCAGTTTCATGCTCTCCGTCCAATAACGCCTGCTCCATTTCCAGCTGGAATGAGAACAACCACAATCAATAAGGAAACGCAGGTGGAAATAAAATAAAACACATCACGTAGACATGCCCCATATAATTCGCATCAACATGGTGTATTTTAATAAGAAGTGTGTCCTTGTTTTAGAAAGCATTGTTTATATGGTAATATTAATTATTAAAAATAATAATGAGCAATTAGAACGCCATACAATGCATTTTCATTTTATTAACTTTTTTTTTCAATTTAATTTTCGAAGATATACTTCATTATCAGAATTTCAAATGAAGATATATTAAAATACGCTTTTTTTCTTTTCATCATCTTGTTTTTGGTGTTATCAATTCGGTGTTATTAATATTATTACCATTATCATTATTATTACCCATTAGTATTATCATTGTCATTATTATCATCATTACAATGATTATTAAATTATCATTTATTATTCATTATTCATTATTATTCATTATTATTCATTATTATTCATACAAATTAAACCTCTGCTAAAAATAACGGTCTCTTTTTTTCAGAACTGATGAAATAAATATTTTAAAAATTAATAATAAATGTTGTCCTTGTTTAGAAAGCATTGTTTATATGGTAATATTAATTATTAAAAATAATAATGAGCAATTAGAACGCCATACAATGCATTTTAGTTTTATTAACTTCTTTTTTTTTCCAATTTAATTTTCGAAGATATACTTCATCATCAGAATTTCTGAATTTCAAAATAAAGATTTATTAAAATACCGTTTTTTTTTTTTTTAGTCCTCATCTCGTTTTTGGTGTTATCGGTTCGATGTTGATGAAACGAATATGGATGAGTGTCTTTTTTGGCCGGCACGTGGCGGTGCAAATTGTAATAAGAAATGTTGTCTTTGTTTTAGAAAGCATTGTTTATATGGTGTATTTGTTTTTTTTCTTCTTCAGGCTATAATGTGACACTTTTTTTCTTTTTTTTCTTTTTACTTTGGCTTCAATTTATCTTATGATACGATGGATGTGTAATGTAAGTCTTAAAGACAGACTTAGATCTGATGACTTCAGAGGAAGATTAAATCTGTACATTATAGGGAGATTCCGATTGCATGGCCACGTTGAAAAAATGGATGAGAGTTCATGGATTAGTAGATGTAGAACAGTTAAGGTAGCAGGGTCAGCTCGCATGAGAAGGACAAGGAAAACATGGGAAGTGATAAGAATGGACTGAAGAGAAAGAGGGATGAATAAAGACCTGGCCAGAGATAGGTTAGTTTGAAAGTCAGTTTCTAAAAGCCGGCCAATGCATGCCAGCATGTAAAACGGATGTTAAACCAAATACAATCATAGTCTTATTGTTAACAAGCTGCGCATGCGTGGTCCCCCTCTGTATGTGACTCGATATGGCGAGTGTAAAATGCAATGAATTTGGGCAATTTGGGGAATTTTTGACCCCCCTTTGACCCCCTGGAGGCGTGAACCAGAATTTTTCTGAGGTCAAGGAAGCTCATTTTATATCCAGAACAATTGCCTCTACATTTTGGCCAAGTTTCAGAAAAATTGAATGGATGGATCAAACGTTATGGGAGAAAAGGGTCATTTTTTGCCATTTCGAGGCCTTTTGACCCCCTGGGGGGCTAACCAGATTTTTTTTTCAAAAATCGGGGAATGTCACTTTCTAACCTGACCAAAGTTACAACTTCATGCAAAATTTCAGAGAAATTCAATGGATGGTTGCGGAGAAAATCCGGACGGACGGACATGCCTCAAAACATAAGTCCCCCGATTTATAAAATCGGGGGACCAATAAACGAAGCTAATTATAGTGAATTGAGATTTCAAATCAAACTCGTGTTTTACCCGGTCTATCTTTGGATATAAGACACATCTTAAGTTTACTGTGATTACTTTTCAAACAATTAAAAGCTGTGTCATAAGTTTTCAAAAATATGCTAACATTTACAAAATACAATGGTAAAAATGCATCCATTCAATTAATGGATTTTGCGATGAAAATTTTATTTCAAACTTAAGTGTGACGGGCCGATGGAGAGAAGCGATTTTAGAAATATGTGCATGCATCTAAATATGATATTTCAGATTTAAGTGTCAGAAGTCATCGTTTGAAGTCTTAGCCTTCATGGCAAAATTAACATTTTTAATTTTCAGAGAGAACTATCATGAGAGAAAAAGGAAGGCAGGGCAAGACAAGGAGAGAGAGAGAGGAAGAGAATGAGAGAAAACAAAAACAGAAAAAAAGATAAAGACAGATAAAGAAAGATAAAGAGAAATAAAATCGAGCCAAATAGCAATGAAAAATAAGGAGGTAAGGCAGAAATTGGCCTTAAAAAAAAAAAAAAAAGGAGAAGCAGATTTCAACCATTGGTGGTTCTAGCGATTTAAGAGATCAGCCTTTTCTGGATTTTTTTTATCCAGAAAAGGCTGATCTCTTCTTAAATCTTTAAAAGAAAAAAAAAAGCAGAATTTTGTCAAAATGCAAAGAACTCGCATGCTTTTATATCAGAAACCATTAGGTAAAAGATGCATATTTGAGATTGGTTTGGTTGGCTGTTTTGTTTTACGGCATATCAACCCTTTTTGGGGTTATTTAATGCCGAATACGGTTATTCTGGTAAAAGTTTTTGTTCTTCAAGTTCTTTATATCTTCAAATATTTATTCATGATGTTTGGTTTGGTTGTTTTGTTTTACAGCATATCAACCCTTTTATGGGTTATTTAATGCCGAATACAGCCATTTTGGTAAAAGTTTTTATTTTTCAAGTTCTTTAAATCTTCAAATATTTATTCATTACGCTTGGTTTGGTTGTTTTGTAGAGGAAAAATGTTTTTGTTTTTGGAGAACATGATTGAGTTTTGCAAAGGGAAAGAAAAAAAAAACAAAAAAAACAATAACATCAATGTTCGGAGCATTTTTGGTCAGGAAGCCAGTATTTTCAGACAGCCTGATCTGGTAGTACCAGCATACTTGAGAGCATTGAGGCATCAACCAATAACGTTGTCAATATTGAAGATATTAGCTTGATTCTATTTAGATTTCTCATTATGCTGTTTCAAATTTAAGTGTGTCAGAAGCCATCTCCCTCTCCCTCTACCCCCTTCATTGATCGTTTGAATTCTTAGTTAATTAATGTTTGTTTCCATAAAGTTTTTTTCCATAGATATTTTGATCACACTCAATACATGCTAAAATATTCTTCAGTTTCGGGATTGAGTTATGTTTTGAAAAAAAAAAAAACCCTTTTATTTTAATTGTTTTAATTAGCTGCAATTTACAATTAACTTATCAAGTGAACCATCTCTTAATAGGTTTCTGTCTATCACTCTCACCCTCTCTCACTATGCTGTTTGAACCCTCCTCATTCTTATTGATATGGTATCTCTCCCCCCCCCCCCATCTCTCTTTATTAACAGTTTAAAATAATTAAGAAAAGAAAGAGTGAAAAGATTGGAATAGTAAAGCCGTCATCTTAAATCATCAAATTCTGTCCTTTCCACTCATCGTTTCCAATCCTCTCATAGCATTGTTCATCATCCAACTGAAAATCCCATTAACCCTTATTCTCGGGTGGCTTTTGGCCTTGGTAGGTGGGGACTAATTAGTATAAAAAGCCATTATAAACGAAAGGAAGTATCGCCACAAGTAGTGACAATATTTAACCCATAGCTTGAGAGAGAGAAAGGGGAAGAGAGATAGAAAGCGGGGGGAAAAAAATGGATTTTTTCTTTCTATTTTTTTATACTTAACTGGCTTTGCAAACTCATTATTTCCTGATTTAAACCATCTAACCCGAGCTCAATGGGTGACCCAACAGGTAAGCTTTCTTCTAGTGATAATCTAAATTTAATATCTGTGGGGTGTCTTCTTACCTCCCCCCCCCCCGCAAACATGCAAACAAAGTTACAATAAAAATAACTTTCTTAACTCAACTTCAATTGTAATAAGCTCCATTTTCATACTGTCTTCATAGATGAAAGTGACAAAAACAAACCAAAAAACATGAAAATATTTTGTATTGATATTAAAGTGACGATTACATGATTGGCTAAGATCAAAGTGTAGTATCTGTTCCAATGGATACTGCACCCCATAGACTGGTATTGTCTTGGACTTCGGGGCTTGATTTACGCGGATCTATGGGTCTGTCCTGTGCAATCTAGGAGGTCCACCCTCCCAGGCTTTGCCTCCCCTCTTTGGAGAGGAGTAAGTTTATTGCTTACTGTCTGAGGCACCCCTACCGGGGAATGCCAGGCAATTTTTAAACCCCACTTTCCCGACCCGACCTTGGATCACATCTTACTTGTGGGAGTAAGATAAAAATTGGCCGTGTGCCTAACTCCTGGAAAGGAGTAAATCAATACATGAAACTTTACTAGGGGAGGAGAGATTACATTAAACAGAAAGATGTGGTGGGTTCTGGCGATATCTGAGCTTTAAATTTTACATAAATTTTAATTACAAATTTTTTTTTTCTTTTTAGTAACAAAACCATACTTTTCTGAAATCAGTACATATACGAGGTCTGTCTAAAAAGTATCCGACCTTAGGCAAGAAAAAATATTTCAAATGCGTGACGGGGTTGGGGCCCTAATCCTCCTTCAAAGTAGGCCCCTTGTGCTTGCACACACTTAGCCCACCGATCCATCCACTGCCGGAAACACCTCTGGAAGTCTTCTTTTGGAATGGTGATATCTCCGCCGTCGCGTTAGATTCAGCAGGTGTTTGGAGAAGATGCGATGGGGGGTAACACAAATTAAGGAAAAAAAAATAAAAATATTTAACGACATTTCGGGCACGTCTACTTCACTTATGTGTCACTATTTTGTTCATACAAGTGGAATTCTTGTTTTATACTTCACCAACAACATCTTGATAAGCAACTCACTGGTAATGTATGACATTTGTACATGCTTAAGTGGAAACGACATCAGCCCTAGTTAGATGGGAACGGTGGAGGTCTTGGACTGCCAAAAGTGTTCAAGTTGGTAAAGGATAGGCATCCAGCCGTAAAATTGCCTTAAATACAATGTCTAGTCGAAATACAGCAGGAAAAAAGAAAGGCAGTGCCAGTAGCACTAATGCTTGGGCTTCATAGATCCCAGGATGCGTGGATCTTTAGGGCCTATGGATTCCATCAAGCCTTGCCAAAGACAGGAGTGGAGAGGAAGACTTAGATTTCGAGACTAGACAATCAGGCCCCACCCTCATCAGAGGATTAATTGTGGCCTGATTCAATAAATAAACCGGTTGATGATGATGATGATTCAACTGATTCAAAAATGGCCGCACATCAACAGAGAGTGACCAGCGTTCTGGCAGGACCCAAACTGTTCGGAGTGCAGCTGTTGTTGCGAGGGTACGAAAAAAGAGATAATGCGGAACGCGATGAACACCATTCCAAAAGAAGACTTCCAGAGGTGTTTCCGGCAGTGGATGGATCGGTGGGCTAAGGGGATTAGGGTCCCAACTTTGTCACATATTTGAAATATTTTTTCTGGCCTAAGGTCGCGTACGTTTTAGACAGGTATAACAAATTAAAAATGAAAATAATTTGTAACATGATGATTTATATTAAAACTATAAAATCACTTTAAGAAGATTAAAAATAAAATACAAACTATAAAATCACTTTAAAAAGATTAACAATAAAATATAAACTATAAAATCACTTTAAAAAGATTAAAAATAAAATAAATATTTAAAAAACTATTTATTAAATCACATTTTTGGAAAAGATGCAACTTTAGTTCACACTACACATGTTTGACTTTTGACTTTTTAAAAAAAAAACTTCTTCATCCAGTATACTTCTGATAGTTTTCGTTTTTTGTTGCTTCATCATTTTCTTTTTCATCTTTTGTGCTAGTTGGTGAATTGCTATTTTAGTCAACTTTGTGGCGGTCTCTTTGATCTTCAAGTTTTCTGCTTTCTTCAGCTTCTTTTATCGGAAATTCCAGAATTCCATGAAAAACTCCGAAACACTTTTATCACCGCATCCTTTTTATAATATGCAGCAGGTTTTTGATTGCTTCGAAATATTTTGGAGTTCGGCCTGTTGAAATTTTTTAAATGTCTGGGGGGGGGGGGGGGGGTAATATTATGAACCTGCCCCGGAATGGGTATCCCAGCTAGTATAATATCTTAATTCAAAAGAGAAAATCTACAATATAAATATGGTCCGTCTTTGCAGCAGCCTTGACAATGTCTTCTATGTATCAGTTCCAATTCATGTTACCTATTAATGATAGGCCAAGGAGTTTGAACGTTGGACTCTCAGGTAGGATGTTATTTGCCATGGCAACCGGTCATTGTGGTAATAAAACGAGTTCTTGCTACTTCCAATCACATTGCATACATTCCGCAGCTGAAACTGCTTTACCAACACGTCGCAAACTAACACGTCGCAAACTAACACGTCGCAAACTAACCCGTCGCAAACTAACCCGTCGCAAACTAACACGTCGCAAACTAACACGTCGCAAACTAACACGTCGCAAACTAACACGTCCCAAACTAGCACGTCGCAAACTAGCACGTCGCAAACTAGCACGTCGCAAACTAGCACGTCGCAAACTAACACGTCGCAAACTAACACGTCCCAAACTAACACGTCCCAAACTAACACGTCCCAAACTAACACGTCCCAAACTAACACGTCCCAAACTAACATGCATGCAAATATTACCAAACTTTTTATCCTTGTAATAGAGAAAAAAGAAAATGTTTTTTGGTACTTACTTCTTGAATGGCTTCATTTTCTTGCGTCTCGATATCCAGGATTTGTTTCTTTAATTCTGTGATTCTTACCAAGAGATCGCCTTTGGATTTCTTCAGTTTCCCAAGTTGCCGCCATAGTTCAGATTCCTGGAGAGGAAACAATAAACAAAAATAGAATCAGAAGAACAATGAATACTCATTACCAACAGAGCTTGGAACATCCAAGCGGAGTGGCTCTAAGCCAGCTGAGGGGCTTCAGAAACAATGGTTTCGACAGGTTTATTTTCTTTGTTCCTTTACTTAAAATGTTGTAAAAAAAAATTTTTTTTAAATATAGAGGCGTTTTTTGTTTTTTTTAATTATAAACTATTAAACAAGAATGGGCAATCAACCTGCTCATTTAGTGATGAAAAAGCTATTTCAAACTGAAGCATGATAGACTGACCTACTGACCGAGCCTCTTCGAGGATGTCTAACAAAATAAAAAAAAAGAAAAGAAAAAAAAAAGAAAAGAAAAAAGAAAGAAAAGAAAAAAGGAAAGAAAAAAGAAAGGAAAGAAAAAAGAAAGGAAAGAAAAAAGAAAGGAAAGAAAAAAGAAAGGAAAGAAAAAAGAAAGGAAAGAAAAAAACTTATTGCTCATGTGCATTAATCTGGCCTAAATTTCAAATTCCATCAAACTTCTATGCTTTTAAAAATCGCTAATTGCCGACTCTTATTAATACTATCATTTTTAACTTATTATATATATATTTTTTCTCCTTCCCCCTCTCTCTCTATCTTCAAAAAATAAATGGAGAAGGTTTAAAGAAATTTTCTGCTTAAAAACAGCAAAAAACACTTTTGTTGTTGAAATTCACAGCACCACAACAGATAAAAAAAAAGGATAATTATTAATTAAAAAGCCATTAAAATAGTCCCCTGCTATTCACAAAAGGTTACCTTCTAGATACACCTGCGAATAGCGAAAGTCTGCGAATAAACTTGGATACCTCAAAGTTCACTAAAAATCAGGTTTTTGTATATTAGCATGTGTGAAAAAAAGAGGTGACGATACTCACGTGAAGAAAATCAGAAGACCGGAAGGTAAAACCCGATGCCTTCCATCTATTTATACTAATAAGGAAGGCATTCAGTGGTTATAAAGTCTTCCTCTAATACCGGAGAGGTCATTAACATTTTGGACTTGCTTCTGTGTTAACCAGTTATCAGTTAATCGTTTGATTTGTTACCAAGCTTACAGCTACCCCCTTCCCCATCTTTAGTTATTTGTTAACTGACTCCCCGATTTCGGTGGGAAGTCGCGAATCGGCAGTGTTTCGCAAGACAACAGCACTTCTACTATTCTTACACTTCAACCAGTCGAAAGATTTTTTCGACACATTGCGAAACAATTCTGCAACAGTGTGAAGTTGGCTGGACCTTTTTTGGTTGTCTGATTACTGCCCATTCATAGCTTTTTTTTTTACCGTTACAGCTACTTATCACCCCCTTAGGCGAAATGGCGGAAACTATTGATACAGTACGCAACAAAATTTCGGTCATTAAGGATATGGTTCAGACGAAACTTGCAAGTTTGCATGCTGGAGGGACTTCTTCACTTACATTTTCCGTGTTCGAGGAACAGATTATTAACTATCTGGTGGAGATTGACTCTCACATTAGCCACATAAGACTTCACGACCCCTCCTCTCGTGACGAGATGGAGAGTTGGTCTTCTGAATACGCAGGGTTTTTGGATTCTCTCCACCAACTCCGTATAACTCATCCCCCCTCCAATTCTGATAACGCATTTGGCCTACCTCCACACTCTCCACCATCTGACTCCTTTCCTCGCAGGACTCGTTCTTCCTTTGTAGTGAACCCTCCTCAGGTACATGTAAACGCGCCTACCTTTAGTGGTCGAGAGATGGGAGAGGACATTATGAGCTTTCGTAGCTTTCTCTCTCGATTTGAGAATTGCGTCGCAGGAATGGCGAACGATGCCGAAAGACTTAACTTTCTTAAGTGTTCGGTAACTGGCCGACCTCTTCTGCTCATCAAACACCTGAGTGTATGCGACTTGAACTACAAAACAGCGGTAGACATCCTTAAGTCGGAGTATTTGGATGAAGAGGAAATCATACAGCAAATATTTCAGGATATCCTGGATTATAAGGTTCGACGTGATGACCCTTCTATGGATTTAGGGGAATTCCTAGCAAAAACCTCTGCCCTCCTCACTGAACTGGCAGATTCCTTTGGTTGTGACTTTACCGATGATCATTCAGCAGGTGCTCGCTTAATGGCCCAGATTCTGTTCATCAAGTTCCCCAAGGAAATAAAGAGTGAAGTTATCCTGCTAACCGGACGTAGAATCCCTACTTTGTCCTCTTTACTTCGTGACACTGGAGAAGCAATCAAACGACTGTGTGTCAAGGAGGGCAGATCCACCCGTCCTACCTTCCCGAGGTTCTACAGCTCTCAAGGTCCCCCCTCACGGAAACCAGGAGGTTCTACCCCTCGTAAAGATACCTCCTTCCTTACCTCGACTGAAACCATAGGAAGTATTCCTCCTGTCATGCGCGTTTCCTTCTCTTGGGGAAACAAGACTGTACAAGTTAACTGCCTGCTGGACACCGGAAGTGGGCGTACTTTTGTTTCGAAAGAAGCTCTACAGCCTCTGTACATCCCTGATTCTGAGGGTCGCGAGTATGAGCTTTCGCTCACCACATTCCAGGGACAACATAGGAAGTGCTATCGAGAGGTCGCTCTGAAGACCAGTCTGGGAATAGAACAACTACTGATACTACCCATTCTAATTCACGAGAACTTGGATCTTTCGTCACATTTGGAACACCTGGATGACCTGTTGGATAATTTCAGGGGAATGGGATATACACTAGCCGGAGATTTTGCGAGGGGCACCAACAGAATTAAAATTGAAGGTATTCTTGGACTGGATGTCATCCAATATTTGAGACCCCTTCAAATTGTGCCCTGCGTTCGGGGCCAAGCCTTTTCAGTGCCATCCGGACTCATTCCTTTTGGAAGAGAAGATGCTTTCCTCCCCGAGCAAAAACCATCTCTTCAGGAAAATGTAGGCCTCTCTTTCCGCAGGGTATTGGATTCTACGGAGAATGTTGAGTCATCTCTTTTGTGTTTTGCGTTGGAGTCTGAATCAACTTATACAGATCCTTTAGGAGATTTCTTCCCGGACAGCCAGGTGCAGAGGGGATTGGAGCTCATGTTCAGCATGGAATCGCTGGGGCTCCCCAATGAGGAATCTCTTGCTGAAATTGACCAGGAGAAGATAAAATATTTTCAGGAGGCCATTATACTAAAGGACAACAAATATTATGTGGAACTGCCTTGGCATATGGAGAAATTATCTCGTGTTCGTTCCAATCACGCTGTCTCTCTCCGCATTTTGGACCGGGTAGTTAAGAAACTAACGAAAGAGGGTGTGTATGAAGAGTACCGGGAGGTATTTCGTCAACAGGAGCTAGATGGCACCATTGAGGAGATCAAGGTACTTCCTCACCAATTCAAAGATTACATATGGATCCCTCACCGACCCGTCATGAAGACAGACCCAACTTGTACTACGAAGATTCGACCTGTCTTTAATTGCAGTTTAAAGGTTGGAAACTCTGTTTCTTTAAACGAGGCAGCCTATCCCGGGATTAATCTGAACTGCGATATGCTGAATCTCTTACTTGCATTTCGGTCTAACAAATATGTGTTGTTAGCAGATATTAGAAAGGCATTTTTGATGATTCGTCTGAAACTGGAGTCTGATAAAAACAAGTTTTGCTTCTTCCTCCGGGATGGGGATCGACTTCGATGTTACAGATACACAACGATCATTTTTGGGTTTGTGTCAAGTCCCTTCATCCTGAGTTGCATATTGAAGTTCCATGCAGCACGATTTCCTCAGGACCGTTGTCGATCTATGATGGAGGATCGATTTTACGTGGACAACCTGGTAATGACAGGAACAGAACCAGGAATCATTACCAAATTGTATTCTACCTCCAAAGCTCGCCTGCAGGAGGGAGGTTTTGAGTTGCAGGCCTGCAACTCCAATTGTGCCACCCTCAGAGAAAAAATGAGTCAGGACGGCACTCTCAGCACCCATGGAGGCAGTTGGGAGAGAGTATTAGGTTATCGCTATGCTCCACTTACAGAAGAAATGAGTGTCAACCCGGTGAAATGCCAGTCGGATGCTTCGACTAAGCGAAGAATACTGGCTGAAGCCGCTAAAATCTTTGATCCTTTGTCTCTTTGCCTCCCTGTGACCCTGCGGAGCCGAGTATTAATGGCCAAATTATGGAAAAGAGGATTAGGATGGGATGAACAAATCCCAGGTGAATATCAGATGCTATGGAGGACTCTTGCTCGGGACCTGTCTGACCTGAGTGACTTACCATTTGACCGTTGCGCCTTCCAGGGAGGTCAAGAAGGAGAGTTATTCGTTTTTTGTGATGCCTCTGCAGATGCGTATGGGTTTGCAGCATACGTCTTACAGCAGGGTTGTCCCCGATTGATTTTTGCCAAAGCCAAAGTGGCCCCCTCTAAGACGAAGTCGCTCCCGACATTGGAGCTAATGGCCATATACTTGGCTCTAAAATGCTTGCCCTCAGTGTTACTGGGCTGCAGGGATTTGATCCTCACCAAGTTATATGTGACAACGGATGCACAAGTGGTCTTGTCATGGATTCTGTCACAATCTATGGCAAGTAAGAATGTTTTTGCTCAAAATCGGCTCAAGGATGTTCTTCATATGAGGAGTCAATTTACTACTCTCCATGGACTCGAACCGGTGTTTCGTTATATACATACCTCGCAAAACCCAGCTGATCTCATTACCAGAGGAATGTCCTTGAGGAAATTCAAGTCAGTTTTCAAGTTTTGGTGTCATGGTCCCTCTTGGTTGGGGGGAGGAAGTTCTGCCTGGCCGGTACAGGATATGCCATGTCTCAGCAAACATTCCCAACAAATGGCATCTGCTTGTGTAGGTGTTTCCGTGGCCCTCGAGACAGAATGTACTCCCTGCATCAACTTTGGACGTTTCTCTCAATTTTCCCGCCTTCTCAGAGTGGTTACATTGGTGTTCACGTTCATCAATAGGCTTAGGGGGCGCAATGAAGATGCGGGAGGAAAGGCCAAAATATATCTGTTAAAAAACTTGCAGGCCCAATCCTGCGTGGTGGAATTGCATTACTTGCAGGATCCCTCTGGAAAATCGGTCCCCCCACTGATCCATTCTCTTGACTTGTTTCTGGACCAGGATGGCCTCATCCGTTCTCGAGGCCGAATAGACAGATCACCGCACCTCAGTTTCGAGGTAAAAAACCCCATCTTATTGGGCAAGGACAACCTCGTCACTAGACTCATTATTATGGATTGTCATTACCGGAGCGCCCATTTAGGAGTGGGGTCTACTCTAGCTGAGCTCAGGCGTTGTGGGTTTTGGATTCCTCAAGGGAGACAGGCGGTCACTAAGGCTTTGGCATCTTGCCATTTATGTAAGAGGTACAACTCAAGAGCTGTTCTCCCCACTAATTCGGCTAGTCTTCCAGTGCCTCGGGTCGAGTTCACGGAGCCTTTCCAAAACACTGGAGTTGATTTTACTGGACATTTTTGGATCAAGAGCGGATCTACGGAAGAAAAAGTGTACCTTTTACTCTTTACTTGCATGTCCATCAGAGCTATACATGTGGAGGTGGTTCCTGACATGGGAATGTTATCTTTCGTGCAGGCCTTGGTTAGGTTCACTAACCTGTATGGTGTTCCTCAAGCACTTTATTCTGATAATGCTAAGACATTTGTAGGCAGCGGCAAACTGTTTTCCCGACTCTCCCTGTTTCACGAATACCAGCAGAAATTTGCCACCTCCAATATCCAGCTGCGCACTATTCCTCTGTATTCTCCCTGGTATGGAGGTGTGTGGGAGAGATGCATACAAACTGTCAAAACATGCCTGCACAAAACCATAGGCAGGGGACGAGTGGATTACTTCTCGCTAATAACTATCGTTTCGGACATCCAGAGGGCAGTCAATAATCGTCCTCTAACCTACTGGGAATTTGCAGACCGAGGACTAGAAGCTGTGACCCCTAGTATGTTCCTGGGACCCAAGAAAAACCCTGGATTGATGTTGAAGCTAGGAGCAAGTGACCTGACAAATACAGCTCCCCCTGGCCGCAGAAAATTAGTTGAGACAATGATGCTGCGGAATGAATGGTTGGAAAATTTCCGGCATTTGTGGTATGAGGAATATCTCCTCTGTCTTAGAGAGAGGCCTCAAGGCCGATCACAGGAGTCCTTCACTAACCGAATAAGGGTAAATGATGTTGTCCTCATCAAGAGCCCCCTTAAACCAAGACCATTTTGGCTATTGGGGTCCGTCTTAGAACTTTTGGAATCTGACAGGGGTGTCGTCAGATCGGTACGTATCAGGCAGAGTGATGGTGCAGTGGTGGTGCATTCTCTCAAGAATCTATTTCCATTGGAGCTTTCCCTTTCACCGGAAGAGACTGGACAAACCGCAGACTCATCGTCCCCTCCCAACATTCCGAGCAGCTCCATAGGAGAGGAGGCCACACTGTGGTTATGCCCAAAATGCAATTCCCCTCAAGGAGAGGAGGACATGATTGCCTGTGATCGGTGCAACGAATGGTTCCATTTTAGATGCGCGGGTGTGGAAAGGGCTCCACCGCAGAGACAGAAATGGTACTGTCCTGAGTGCGTTCCAAGCAAACGCCGGCGTGGTAGACCCAGCTTACTTCCAGCATAAATTAAAGGTCCTGAGTACGACTTCAAACTATAGCCTACCTCACCTCTTTTTTTCTTTCTTTTTTTTTCCTTCCTCTTGTTCGGGAGTGTGTGAAAAAAAGAGGTGACGATACTCACGTGAAGAAAATCAGAAGACCGGAAGGTAAAACCCGATGCCTTCCATCTATTTATACTAATAAGGAAGGCATTCAGTGGTTATAAAGTCTTCCTCTAATACCGGAGAGGTCATTAACATTTTGGACTTGCTTCTGTGTTAACCAGTTATCAGTTAATCGTTTGATTTGTTACCAAGCTTACAGCTACCCCCTTCCCCATCTTTAGTTATTTGTTAACTGACTCCCCGATTTCGGTGGGAAGTCGCGAATCGGCAGTGTTTCGCAAGACAACAGCACTTCTACTATTCTTACACTTCAACCAGTCGAAAGATTTTTTCGACACATGTGTTTGTTTTTTGTTTTTTTTTGCATGAAAGTCATCAAATTAGCATAGATTAGCCCTTTCTGCTTGCAAGTTAGTTGATTTTTTTGTAGACAAATACTATTTGTCTACAATGGCATAAAATAAAAATCTTGTTTAAATTTTGATAATGGCGATTGTTAATTACCTGCTTCCCAACGAGGGCTGGATCTGACACAGGGTCAGTTTTACTATGTGGTGTAGCCATTTACTACTTTATGGGTGTTTATAACATAACACTTATCCATAAAAATTGTCTCAATCCACACCAAATAAAGTTATAGATGAATAGCAATTAAAAAAATTTCGAATGAAAAAAAAAAAGGAAATAAAACATCAAAGGAAAAAAGGGGAGATAACTAAAATGAAGAGTTGTCTCCCTTTTCAACATTAAGGATGGCTATTTTTAATTCACTTATCAAAATCAATTATCTAACAAATGAATTCATGGTCAACCATTGCCTTGAAAATGGTTTTGAATTAAATACAAAAATGAAATAAGTGATTAGGAAGTATTTTTTACGAACTATATACATTTAAAAATGTATATAGTTCGTAAAAAATACGGCAAAAAATTTTCAGCAAATTATTTCTGTAAAGTTTGACAACTAAAGCGTAGTATATGTTCTGATACATTTCATCTTTTCTGCCGTCGGCCAGTGAAGGAGAAATCCTTCTGGACTGAAACCATTTTTCATATTTGTCCCAATTCGGAGTGCCCTTTTTTAGGAGGAGGTGCTGGATTTTCCCCACATTAAAAACCGACCTTGTGTCTAACTCAGCTCTCGTAGGGAGGCAAGTAAATAAGCACATCTCTCTCGAATTTCACTTTAAAATTCATATTTTTTTCTAAATTTTTTTTTAGTGATTTTAATTAAGTTCGCATTCAAGCCTGCTGCAAATGATATTTTAATAAAAAACAAAAATAAATAAAGACGTATTTTATTTTGTAGAAGGGAGTTAAATTTCTTATTAAATTTAACATAAACAAAACCCTCTTGGCAGTTTTGGAAAATATTGAAGGAGACAGGTAATTTTTTAGAAAGCGTAGTAACTTTGGGTAAGCAGTGTTTAACTATTTTAAATAAATTCAACCTTCTTTTATTAATTATTTCCCGTCGATGAGTGGTAAGAGTATGTCTAGTTGCAAGGTGGTCATTTATGTGTTCAGGTTCGAATCCTCTCAGAGGTTTGCATTATTTTCTCTAAAGATTGTCTTGCGTTAGAGTCACAGGGACGCAGGTTGTTTACGTACTTTGTTTACGAAAACAAGCAATTAAAAGTTTAAAAAAAATACTTTAAAATATATAGAAATGTGATACTTAGAAGGCAATACAATGCAGAGGTGTGACGGATAGACACAAGTTGGAGCAAATAAGACATATAATGATGGAACAAATTAAGTAGTTTCACCCTTTATACAATGTATACATACACACATATATATATATATATATTTTATTTATTTATTATTATTTTTTTTTCCCCACAAATACACATATATCTGTTTATCTACACAATGTTATGTAATACCTGTATCAAGATGGTCTGGTGGAAACTCTGTATAATATAATATTTTTTTAAATATTTCGGGAACTCTTCACTTCTTCAGAACCGTGCTCAACTCAAGTTCAAGCGTGCATATTTGAAATATATTTTTGACAAGCCCCCCCCCCCCCAATAAATGAAGACAAAAAAAAACACACACACCACCACACACAAAAAAGAGCAACACACCACCATAGACCCAAACAACCGAATGCACAAGTAAGGAAAAAAAAGTTATAAGATTTTTCTGAGGAATCAATAATTTTTACTAATAATTATATTTCTTGTTTATAGATGGAAATAAATGAAATTACTTAAATAAGGTTCAAATTAAAATATTTTTTTATATCTCACATGTAAAAAGAAAATTGTAAAAGATACATAGAATGTATTTTGTATTTACTTTCATCCATTGTAATATTTTGCGAAATTTTATTTCATCAACAAGAATAATGACGACATGTCTGTTTATGCGTCTTTCTGTTTAATCACTACGAAAACTGATGTAATAATAATGAAGGGAAAATGGCACAAGAAGTGGTGGAGAGTGAGGAATAGGAGGAGAGGTATGAATCAAACACAAAAGGGTAAAAATCTGAATGCTGTGAGTTCAATCCCTGTACAGGGTAATACATTTTCATTATTTCTACAATAACACCAAAAATAAATTTCACTTAACAATATCCGAGAATAAAGTGGTAATAAATAGACATTTTAGAGAATATTATTTTTGTGAATTACCATTAAAAATGTTTTTATTCTTATTTAGTTTTTAAATAAAAATAGGTGAGCATGAAAATGTCTTCTTTGTGTCTTGAAATATATGAATAATAAAAAGGGAGATTTCTTTTGTGGTTGTTCGATATAGAATAACAATGAACCACCGTTTGTAATAAAGCTAAATAGGATCCTATAAAAGATTAAGACTAGGATTTTCGTCAGTCTGTCATGCTGAAGTTTGAAATAGCATTTTCGTCAGTCTGTCATGCTGGAGTTTGAAATAGCATTTTCGTCAGTCTGTCATGCTGAAGTTTGAAATAGCATTTTCGTCAGTCTGTCATGCTGAAGTTTGAAATAGCATTTTCGTCAGTCTGTCATGCTGGAGTTTGAAATAGCATTTTCGTCAGTCTGTCATGCTGAAGTTTGAAATAGCATTTTCGTCAGTCTGTCATGCTGAAGTTTGAAATAACATTTTCGTCAGTCTGTCATGCTGAAGTTTGAAATAGCATTTTCGTCAGTCTGTCATGCTGGAGTTTCAAATAGCATTTTCGTCAGTCTGTCATGCTGGAGTGTGAAATAACATTTTTGTCAGTCTGTCATGCTGGAGTTTGAAATAACATTTTCGTCAGTCTGTCATGCTGAAGTTGGAATTAGCATTTTCGTCAGTCTGTCATGCTGAAGTTGGAAATAGCATTTTCGTCAGTCTGTCATAATGAAGTCTGAAATAGCATTTTCGTCAGTCTGTCATGCTGAAGTTTGAAATAGCATTTTCGTCAGTCTGTCATGCTGAAGTCTGAAATAGCATTTTCGTCAGTCTGTCATGCTGAAGTCTGAAATAGCATTTTCGTCAGTCTGTCATGCTGAAGTCTGAAATAGCATTTCCATTGTTAACGGTACAGAATGAAGACATCTGTTTAACTGTTGGCATTGTTTAATGTAATTTTAAAATGGTGTACGTATAAGCACTTATCGAAGTAAAAAATTACACAAAAGTTGTCTTAGTTCCCCTAGAGTTGGATAAATAGCAGAAGTCACAATCCAATTTTGTTTGAAGAATGGAAGAATCTGCTGACCAAAAAATAATCCTGAAAGTCAACAAGAACATGCCCTTATGAAACACCATGCAGAAATGGTTATAGATTATTTTTACTCGATATTGGTTGGGTAGGCATGCTTTGACAAAACAAAAACACAAA
Source organism: Sepiola atlantica (assembly GCA_963556195.1). NCBI lineage: Eukaryota > Metazoa > Mollusca > Cephalopoda > Sepiida > Sepiolidae > Sepiola > Sepiola atlantica. The sequence continues at coordinate 30,428,278 of OY744535.1, forward strand.
TCTGAAATGGTTTACATTGTTTTAAGTAAAGGCTATTGTGATGATTTCCTCAGAAAAAAATCCGAAAGAATCTTGGATTCTTAAGGAGTAACTATTTCCAATATATAAAAAAAATGGTTTCTAAGATATAGGATCCATTTAAATAATTTAAAGAAATCATCTTGGTATATGAATCGGGATTCCATGTTAAAACTAAGAATTAAAAAAAAAATGGCCTTGAAGTCCAAGTAGATTTGAAGTCAAAAAGGAAAAAAAATATCTGAGATAGTTTCGATGTGAAGATATTAATTAAAAAAAAAAAAATGAAATAATCTTTAATAATCGGTTGGGAGATCATTTTAAGACAATAAATAAGCTGCAAGTCTGGGATATCAAGGGTATAGGTCATATAAATAATAATAACATTTGAGTGTAAGAGGGTGTTAATAAGAAAAAAACAAAAAAACAAACTTAAACGGCCTTAAACCATTAAAATAACAACACCGGCAATCCTGAAATAGTCCTGAATTTCGAGGAGAGAATCCGATTCAAAGAGAGGGTTTGAAGGTTCTAAAATGGCCACATATCTCCATTTGTCGATTAAAAATAATAAAACCAGATTTGCAATAATTTTGAATCGATTTAAAATAAATAAATAAAAATAAATTAAAAAAAACAACAAATGAAAAATGTTCTTGAATGGAGGATAGGGTGGAGCAATTAAGAAAAATAGAAAAACAAAATCCAAATCAGTGTTAAACTCGAATAAGAGGTCATTTCAAGTATTTAAAACAGAAAAAAAGAAAAAGAAAGAAAAGGAACATAAAAGAAAAGAAAGGAAAAGAAATAAAAATAAAAAAAGAAATCCAGCCAAAAGCATGTTGAAAAAAATCACAGCTCCGAATAAAAACGTTGTCAGTTGGGTTCATTCCATGCCAACTCACCCAGTTTTTTAATATTCTTTTTGTTGATCGTTTCCAATTTTTCTGAAAAAAGTGGTGCTTTATTATAAAAGTGAAGAAATGACTGATTATTTCCGCTAGAAAATTTATAGACGTATAAACAGTGTTGGCGCTAGACGACGCCCCCGCCTCTCCACAAGATTACTTATTTGTAAACAAACCAATGTTAATTTTTAATTTTTTAATTTTTTTTTTTAAATCACCAAAATTCAACTTTGAATTATCAAAATTTAACGAAACGTTAAACCTTTATTCAATAAATTATAGCATATATCATAAAGAATACAAGTTTTAAAATTCAACATCACAAAAAATTTCAAGAAAGTGAAAATCTAATGGGTCAGATTAACAATATTGCACAGTAACATTAAAAAAAAATGTTACTGTGAAAAGCGACTGTATAATTTATTCAGATATTTAAATCAAGAAAAAAGCTAAGGAGACCGGGGACTGCCGAGAAATTTCCTCTTTCGGTAGAAGCCGGCTCAACTCTCTTCAACCACCGATTGTTACACCAATAACACCCTACCTGAGAGTTTGTGGCAGACGTTACTACCGGCCAGGGGATATTTGTTGCGACTTCTTTTCTTTCTTTGTTTGCTCAACCCTTCTTCGTCTCTGAGATAGAGAAGAAGAGGTTATCTCGTGAAAGCACGTTGGCCGAAGTTCCGGCCAATCAGGGACCAACAGGTCAGCTTGACCACACGTGATTTGACTCCCTATAAAACAAATCACACACCCTCTTCCCGCTCTCTTTTTCTCTGCCGCTTTCCGGCCGAATGCACAGAGGAGATCGTCGACCCCCCCCCCCCACCAGCTTGACCGAGGAGATGGGGGAGGCAAAAGTCAAAAAGTACATAATCTCTTAATTCCTACCAATAACAAACTTTTCTTCAAGCACACACACACATTACAATTGCCACAAAATACATCAAACACGCTCATCAACATTCAAACTCCTCGACCTAACATTCACAGGCAACATGAATTGGAATAAATACATTGAAGACATTGCCAAGGCTGCAGCAAAAAAGGTGGGCTCCCTCTACCGTGCTAGTAAACTCCTCACACCTGACAGTATCCTGTATCTCTACAAAGCCACCATCCGTCCATGCATGGAGTATTGTTGCCACATCTGGGCTGGTGCATCATCCACTAGTCTCTCCCTCTTAGACAAGGTCCAAAATAGAGTCGCCAACTTAATAGGTCCCTCACTATCCACCAAGCTCCAGCCCCTGTCCCATCGCTGCAATGTTGCAACTTTTGTACTTGTTTTACAAATACTTCAATGGATTGTGCTCCGATGAACTGGCTGCTCTGGTGCCCCCTCAACGTAAATACACGAGACCAACTCGACAATCAGCTAGATCCCATCCATTCACTGTGGAGGTCCCCAGATGCAGGAGAGCCTTCTACTCCAATATCTTCTTTTCTCGTGCTGCCGGCCTCTGGAACTCCCTCCCTGCTCCCCGTTTTCCCCGACTGTACCGACATGCAGAGGTTTTAAATTAATGTAAACAGACATCTCGCTGCACAGCTCCCAACTTAGGATGACACCCTAAACCTACACCCTAATTCTCAGTAGCCTCTTATGTTAAAAGTGGCAACCTGCCTTGTTTGGGGTGAATTGTGTTAGAAAAAAAAAAAGAAAACCCGCCCAGGCTAAATGTTGTGCCAGGTGCCTCCAGAGCGCTACTGACCATGCAGAATTCTGAGCTTCCTTAGGATGAAATGTAGAAATATATTGGGTTCTGTTAATCGCAGAAAGACATAAAATAAAAGAGAAAATGAGAATAATATCGATTGTAAAGAGGCACACGTGTGCATGATTGACATTGGTCTTGAAAACTGAGGTCTTGTACAATCGCTGCTTCTGGCTTTGGCCAAGATCAAAATGTAGTATCTGTTCCGATGGATACTACATCCTATAGATCGGTATCGTCTTGGCCTTAGGGTCTTGATTCCGCCGATCTGTGGGTTTGTCCTGTGCAGTTCTAGGAGGTCTACCCTCCCAGGCTTTGCCTCCCCTCTTTAGGGTGGAGTAAGTTTATCGCTTACTGCCTGAAGCACACCTACCGGGGAATGCCGACGGGGCTGTCCAGGCATTTTTTTTAGGCCAGAGTGCTCACCTTCTTGGGTGCTGGCTATTCAAATCCCACTTTCCCGACCTTGTGTCACATCTTACTGCTGTGGGAGGAAGATAAATAGCATCTTCTGGTTCACATCTACAAGTATTCAACTTGGATTAGTTTTTTAACAAATAAGATTATATATATATATATATATATATATATATTAATCCAGGTAGGGTAAAAATCCACAGGGTAGAAATCCAAAGGGAATCAAACCGGGTTTATAAAAGAGTGCTCAATAAAAAATATAGAGCTGTATTGTGAATGCTTTTATTCAAACATGTACAAGGTCTGCTACACTGGCATGTCGATGTTATCGATAAATAATTTTCTGCCTGATGAGACCTCAGCTCTTGAGAGCTGTAGATCGATAACATCGACATGCCAGTGTAGCAGACCTTGTACATGTTTGAATAAAAGCATTCACTATATATATATATATATATATATATATATATATATATATAAAGAGGTGTACTAAAAGCGAACTTTTAGGAAAGGTAAAACCCTATTGTGAAGGGTATACAGCCGTGGCCACCGAGAGTTACTACAGGCCAAGCAACTAACTTCCTGCCCCCCTCTGACGTCACTGACTTCCGTGTCAAAACAAGGACCGTAGTAATAACAATAAGAAGGCATTTCGACTTCTCCATTCACTAAATAATCCATCAAAATTCAGGAAATCAACCAATTTTAATGAAATTTTCAGGATTTATTAATTAATTATCACGGAATATAATAAATCCATTACTTTATTATAAAGCTTGGTGCAAATGTATTATTTCTTGTAAACAAAAAACACCTTTACTAAAGTTATTCAAAATATCAAAACATGTTGACCATACGATATTGTAAATATTTAAAACAAAACATTAGAAAACTTTAAAAATTGCATGTAAAAAAAGAAAAGAAAAGAACTCGATTCGATTCATCTTGAAACTGATCTTTATCCAATATAAATTTAAAGAAAATAATAATTCACGATCAAATACTGCAAAAAACTGAATTATGAAATTACCCAATCAACCGTAAGTAATTCAGACTTTGAAATTTGTTTAAAAATTATACAAAAAAAAGTTCAATGTTTACTGTCTGTTTAATAATGGAATCAAAATTCAGGAAATCAACCAATTTTAAAATAATTTCGCGCTTTTAAAAATTTCATTTCATAATTCACAAAGTTAAAATGCCTACTGTATATGTTTGGATTTCCAAAAGAGAAATAATTACTGCAAATATGGATACACGTAATAATGTTTACACCGACTAAATATAGTGTAGTAAGTTTGAATTTTGTTTTAATTATATAAAAAATCAAGTCTGAATTACTTATTCATTATTTGATAAAAAAGTAGTGTTCCATTTTTTTTATTACTTTTTTTCGATGTCTTAAGTGTAGCATAGTTTATCTTTTCTCTACTTTTGTAGATTAAATAAATGAAATAATAACATCATATTTAATCAAAATTTTCACAAAAAATATTAATTAAACAATGCTTTATTCAATGATAATATCGTTAATTCTTCGAGTTATACTGATTTTATTAACAAGAGTGTAGGGGCATTTTCCGTAATATATACGAAATATTTTTTTTCAAAAAATATTTTAAACATATACAGATCTTATTTTCATTTTTTAAAAATCATGGATTTTTTTTATATATATAAAAATATACGTATAGTAAAGGTGTATTTTGTTTTAAAAAAAATAATACATTTTCACTAAGATTTTTAAAAAATGTTTCACTATATCTCCTGTGCGTGTTTATTAATAAATATTGAAAATTTCATTAAAATTGGTTGATTTCCTGAATTTTGGTGAATTTTTAAGTCTTCACTTAAGGGTCAAAATGTTTTTACATTTTGGGGATCGGCCTTTGATTTTGCACGTACCTATCTCTTAATAGCAAGATAGGAGTTGGTGATTCCATTATTAAACAGACAGTTAACATTGAACTTTTTTTTGTATAATTTTTAAACAAATTTCAAAGTCTGAATTACTTACGGTTGATTGGGTTAGAAGTTTAAATAATGGTAATTCATAATTCAGTTTTTTGCAGTATTTGATCGTGAATTATTATTTTCTTTAAATTTATATTGGATAAAGATCAGTTTCAAGATGAATCGAATCGAGTTCTTTTCTTTTCTATTTTTACATGCAATTTTTTAAGTTTTCTAATGTTTTGTTTTAAATATTTACAATATCGTATGGTCAACATGTTTTGATATTTTGAATAACTTTAGTAAAGGTGTTTTTTGTTTACAAGAAATAATACATTTGCACCAAGCTTTATAATAAAGTAATGGATTTATTATATTCCGTGATAATTAATTAATAAATACTGAAAATTTCATTAAAATTGGTTGATTTCCTGAATTTTGATGGATTATTTAGTGAATGGAGAAGTCGAAATGCCTTCTTATTGTTATTACTACGGTCCTTGTTTTGACACGGAAGTCAGTGACGTCATTTTCTAGCCAACCGGCCTGTAGTAACTCTCGGTGGCCACGATACAGCTCAATATCCAGGATAGAGCAATTTTTTTGGCAATCGGACATTTGCTTGCACCTTGGCACAGTTTTGCCCTGCGTTTCTTTCCCTACAACTTTTATTTTATTTTTTCAAATTTTAAATCTTGGCCATTGCCAACTTATCTATCCCAGCGACTTCCTCTGATGATAAGATTTTGATCTTTGAAAAGCCTGGCTTAAGGAAAATTTAACTTGAATAAATTGCCTTTTTGCGGAATATACCTTGCTTTGAACTTTTGAATTGAATTCTGATTTGGCTTTTGCTTTCTCTAATTCCTTTCCATTCTCCTTCATTTATATATATATATATATATATATATATATTACACTGATCCATTCGGTGAAAAATTAAACTATAAGATTAATAATTCAATAAATAATTAATAAATCCCTTATTCGTGATGAACATTGTTTAGTTCAATATCAAGAAATCCCGATTCCTTATATAATAATCGTATCACAGTCCATAGTTTTCTTCGAATGTCCGACTGGCCTGGCAGGCCGAGAGCAGACTCAAAGCGTTTCCCCTAATAATGGCGATAGAGAGGCGCTCGGTAAAGCCAAGAAAATTCACGATTGTCTCCGGTGTTGCTCGTCATTAATAGACCAAGACTGCCGAGGAAGTCGCGTGTGTCAGAGCCAATCACTCCATTATATTCACATTTATTCAATAGAAAATCTATATTGACATTACTATTTCCAACAGCAATAAGACATGCTCTAAGATTCTAAGACCGGAAGATGGAGCAAACCAGCCCCCCCCCCCCCCCCCCAGGAGGGAGGAAAAGAACACTCTGGTCGGGTATAAAAATAGCCGAGAACAGATGCGTCGGCATTCCCTGCTAGGGGAACCTCCGGTGACTGATAATAATCCTCTTCTCCAGAAGGATGTGATAATGCCTGGGTGGCTTGTCTATGGCCTATTGACAGAGATTTGCTTGAAAACTATAGGCAGATGGTTCGAGTGTTCATTAATATATAATGTGATGCTATTTGGTTTTCTATAACGTTTGTAGGTTTCATTGTTTAAATTAAAAGGTTATATCGAAAAGATTTACATTAATTTGTATTTCTATGTCAAACCCTAAGTTTTTAAAAATGTGTATTATTTTTTGTTTTGTTTTGTGATGTAAACGTCTGCCTGATGTGTTATGAAATATTGTGAGACCATCACAGACTCGCGAAATAATGAAAGGGATCCCAATGAGACTCCAGTCAAATAAACATTGAACTTATTTCAATTGCAAAGAACAAATATCTCGCAACAGTGACGGCTTTAACGTTGCCTAAAAACAAGGTTAATATATTCGACAGACTGAAACCTATTTTAATATTTGTACAAAAGATTAAACGACAAAAAACAAAACAAAACAAAACATCGAAGCAAATAATAGAATACAAATCGCTGACATTCCAAGTGTTTTTTAAGCAATTGAACCAAGTCGTGTTCTCACATTTTTTTTTGTTTTTTTTTGTTATTGCAATCTCACCGTGAATTCATTCAACAATCTCCTTCAAGCGTACAGTTTGTAAATAAAAAAAAAAAAAAAAAAAAAAAGAGTCCAGGACCGGGGGAGGGGGCTTTACCCAGGAAATGTTTGCAAATAGATATCAAGTGTGTGTGTGTGTGTGTGTGCATAATAACACTCGTACAAATTAAATACCACTTCTTAAAAAGGATCGAACTGAATCCAGACAGCAAACATTTGTGCATAAAAAGGACACAATATCCCTTAAAGATAGAGCGTTATAAGAACAATTAAAAAATTTGTAAAAGTATTATTTTTATCTCTATTTATATAAAGTTAGTTATGTGTATATGTTTATATAAACTGGATTAACTCCTAAACTAATAAACTGATCATTATGAATTTTGGAACATAACTGCTAGGCGTAAGTGGTCCAAATGTGGCCTATATTTAGTTAGATTTAGTTTCATCCGATGACGGAGTGGAGTTGAGGTAAAAAGAGGTGAAACCCCTTCGTGAAAATTCAGACACCTCCAATTTTTGTGAAATTTTAACAATAGGTATGAGACACCAATAAATATTCCCCAAATCTCAGTTTCTTTGGAATATTTTAAAAGGTTTTAAGGGGCTATATAATATGGGCACAACTTTCCATTTGAAAATTCAAATATTTCAGATTTGCATTAAATTTGATCCATAGTCATTAGACACGAATTAAGCAAGATTCCCTCAATTTCAATTTCTTCTTAAAACCTCTTAAGCTTAAGCCTTAAATTTGAGACATTTTCAAGAATCAAAATCATGTAATGGATTTTGATCAAAATTGGAATAAGGATTCTAGACATAAGGTTTAGTAGCATTTTATTTCCTTTTTTTTTTTTTTTTTATTACTCATGACTCAGCACTTATCAAGGACAAAAGTCACTCGAGAATAATACGAGTTAATGAGACGGATGGATTGTCAGTTGAATGATGAAGAATATTATGAGAGGATTGAAAATGATGAATGGAACGAATAAAGTTTGATTACTTGTGGGAACAGTTTATCATTAGTATTTGTTGACTTCGGATTTGAAGAGGACAATGTTGTAGTCTTCAGAGAAACAGTCCCGTTGTAATGTGTTCCACAAGTTCTTGAAAAGAAATTCTGTTCATGAAAACTCCATACTCCGAGTAAAGAACACCTTGACACACAAGCATTCTCTTTTAGAAAATAAATGTAAATAAAGAGATAACTGTATCATTACTACTGAAAGAAAGAAATATTGGCAATCTAAGAATTAAGAAGGCGATACTTAACTTAGTTGTTATAGCGAGACACAAACCACAAATTAACAACAGGATAGAACTGAACTGAATCGTTAATTTAACACGCTCATAAATAACTAGCGCACACATGTATACATTTACGCTCAAATTCGAATAAATTATTTTATCAATTCCTCTTTACTTGCTTCTCCGCAAGGACAAAGTTAGACAGAAGGTCGGTTTTTAATGTCGGGAAAATCCAGCTGCCCAAAAAGGGGCACTCTGAATTGTAACAAAAATTTAAATTACCTCAGTGTAGAAGGATTTCTCCTTCACTAACTGAGGACAGAAGAAGTATCAGAACAGATACTACACTTTGATACTAGCCATAAATAAGGCCAAGAAAGACTTGTTCTTTAATCAGTTTCACATCTATAACTAAATGACGATTATATCTTTAATAACTACACACATCGTTTCCATCTAAAAAAAAACAAAAAAAAAACATGCCGATTCGAAATAATGTATCCAATAACAACAGATATGCAAACAAAATTAAACTTTGATCAAACTTCTTGATTTTTTTTTTTGAAGAAAAGACGTATCTGGAAATATTGGTTATTTAAAAGATGTAAGAGAGACAAAAATAAGATTAACAATTTACATCTATATCTAACCTCAATTTTTTTCTAAAAAAAAACAACAAACAAATATTTCACATTTTTGTTTTATCTATTTGGTGGTACATTGGTTTAACCCATTAGCACCCATGGTCCTTTTTATGACCAGAAGGATAATTAACCATATTTCAGCAGCGTCTGTATTTTTCGTAGATATCTATAGTTAGTCATAAAGATTGGAGTGTCTTTAAAATATTACACCTACTGAGTGAGGTATATTGGTAACGCTGATTTTTCAGTATGCTGTGAAAATTTAGAGTGGAAGGATACAATCAGTTTAATCTATTATTCTAATCAAAATTTATTTTATTAAGTTGTCCTAATAACCAACCTACATTATCTCTTATCTATATTTATAAAGTTAAGTATATATATATATATATTATAATATAAAATGAAGTAATAAAATAAGGTGTCAATCAAATCTTATTAGAATTCACAGTTAAAGCAAAGTATCCTTAAGTCCTTAGCTCATGAGTTTTCAAAGATAATTCTTCTCTTCAGAGGACCATTACCGCAGTTATACTACTACAGGTAATAAAATTACGCTTTGAAAATATGTAAAATTATATACACAAATACATAAAAATACATAACATCAAACTTATCAACCCCACTCTCCCTTCTGTAGAGAGTGTTTTAGTAGTAGACAATGGCCTCATTCTGTAGAATTCTTGTGGAAATATTCAGCCGTTCAGAATAAAACCAATAACAACTATGTTTATCGCCAGCCACTGTTTGTTGTTTTTTAAACTCTTTCTTAAATATGCTGGGAGGGTTTATTCTTGTGAAAGAAAATTTTAGTTAGTCATAAAGATTGGAGTGTCTTTCAAATATTACACCTACTGAGTGAGGTATATTGGTAACGCTGCAGTTTTCAGTATACTGTGTGAAAATTTAGAGTGGAAGGATACAATCAGTTTTAACTATTATTCAATCAATATTATTTTGGGATAAGTAGTCCTTATAACCAACCCACATTTATATATAGCATAAATGAATGCTCTATTCTATAAAGTCAAATAAATCTTTGAAATTAATTTTAGTATCAAATAATATTGAATATACAAAAAGATTTTTGGTAATAGATTAAACAAAAACAAAAAAAATTGGGCACATCAAGGTTTCTGTTGTGACCCTGTTTAGGGGCCGAAATGAAGACACGAAACACAGGGTTAGGTGAACAATATATATTGAAGAAAAGATATGTACAGAGAACAAGAGAAGTGGTATACATCAGTCCTGACTGCCAGGGTAGACTGAAGTTCAATACAATTACGAGAAGCCTAAATGCTTCCAGTCTTTTTATTAGGAATGGACAAGTTCACTGTTTGTCATATCTACACAAGATCTACTGAGAAAAAAAAAATGAATGCAAGTTGCTGCGAATAAATTGTGAGTACATACTTTCCCCAATAATATTCGTACGTAAATTATTGTAATAGATCCGATAGGATTTGCACTCCCCAAACGATAAACAAGAAGCAGATGTTGTTGTTCAAATGCTGTCCTTTAAGCTGGTAACAGTTCATTCAGGGTTGCACAAAATCCATCTGTTTGTTTAACAGATTAAAAACTAAGAGATTTGGATTTAAGGATTAAGGAACGAAGAAAACGTATTTTGAAGGTAGAATACAAAAGTTATCAGTCACTCCTGCTGTTGTTATTTGCAGAACAATTAGACGGAGGAGACAAGATGTTGACATTTATATTTTAAATTAAAGCTGCATCAAATGACGGATAATCAGTAAGCAGCCATATTGGATTTTAAAAAAAAATTTTATTTTTAAATTCATCAGAATTGGTTCTTTTAAATTAATTTAGCAATTTCTTACCTTATGTTTCGGAATTTAGTGCCACTTTGGCTGGTTATCTACGTACCATAAATCTACTTTGGTATGATATCTACATTTTGTTATGCAATCTACACCTCATATTGCAATCAACACAGTACAAGAGCAAGGAAAACAGTTCTGATCGATTTTCTAGAAAATGTGTGGTTACCAAACCTGGAACCCTAACCCCAACCGTTTAAAGAGAAGACTGTGCGACACTCCAGCCAATTATTCAACGAGAAGTCGCTGAGGGGTTCAGTAATATATTCTGACGAATAGAGAGGTTATGCTAATTTAAACCAACTTAATTTTCAGAATTTTTAAAATGAGGATTGAGGAGTTGCATTATTTGGATTATTCGAAATACTCTTCTCGGATGTTATTACGGTTCCGATAACGTAACTTCCGGCCTTCCTCATGTGCATCTTGTCGAACTCGGGAATCTATATGGAATTTCGAAGTGAATCCTTTATTTAATCCACTGGAGATAGATTGTTCTTTTCTGTCAGCCATGAACAAATAAAAGTCTTGAATAATTTCTTAGGATTTCTATCCAGTCAAGGCTTCTTCTTCTTCTTCTTCTTTCGTGTGAATCAGATGATTCTGGTGTTGGCATTAGTTTCCCCAATGTTTTTCTAGTTAGAAATCTTTCTGGAAAGACATCGGGTACTTACGGGAAGGACCACGGCTGATGTAACGAGAACAATCAGCCCCTTGGATTAAATAAAGGGTTCAGTTAGAAATTTCATGTAGATTCCATAGTTTGACAATATGCACATGACGACAGACAAATGTTGTGCGAATAACATCCAAGATGAGAATAGTAGTCCGAATAACACAAAAAGATCCTAAACATTTCTTGCAATAGAATAAGATGTGAGATTGCCCTCACGTGAGTGACACTGGATCTCCGAGTTCCACATTAAAGAAAAACTACTTAAAAAAAATGTTTTTTTTTTTAAAATTCAGAGCACTCAAAACATTAATCTTTTTATAGTTTCACGTTGTACCTTAATCTATTTACAAACTCAATCGCTCCCCCCATCAAAGGGTAACCCCAGATCTCGATAAGACTCATTTTGCGAATGTCAAGAATTGCTTTGGTGTCTATTGGGAGTCGATTATTAATTGTTGATATAGAACAAACTGAACACTCAAGAACATGGCATATTTATCTGTATCTATATACTACTAGAAACTATGTGGATCTTTGTTTGCTTGTCTCCATGCACACTGGATGACGTCATCCACTAAAAACAGCTGGGAAGACCATTTATGCCTTCACAAAGGGATAATGTTACAAAAAGGGATCACCTCATCCACTTAAACATGTTGAATAAACCGGGGCGGGGGGACCTTTATGACATTATAAATGATGACGTAATCCATTAAAAGGGAGAGCAGTCTATGTGGACAGTGACACACACACATTATATATATATATATATATATATATATATATATATATATATATATATATATATATTTCAAAATGAATAAAGACATGGTTACTGGAGTCTAACTTTCTATCGTTTATATATATATATACACACACACATGTATTTTATATATACATGCACACACATGTATTTTATATATACATATACACACACACATACATGTATTTTATATATACATATACACACACACATACATGTATTTTATATATACATACACACACACACATACATGTATTTTATATATACATACACACACACATACATGTATTTTATATATACATACACACTCACATACATGTATTTTATATATACATACACACTCACATGTATTTTATATATACATACACACACATGTATTTTATATATACATACACACACATGTATTTTATAAATACATACACACACATGTATTATAAATATATACACGCACACATAAAACGAATTTTCTAAAGATTCATCCGTTTCTATGAGAAAAGAACGACTGATTATTGCACTGCAATAATCAAATCCATGTTAATAAGAAAAAGATGAACCCACGAATTATCTGTATTCTCATTGGTTAAAATTATCTGTATTCTCATTGGTTAAAATTATCTGTATTCTCATTGGTTAAAAAGAATTAACTGAGATTATTTAATGTCTGAAATCTGCTGATTTGGGACTTGAGGCGAAAAAGAAGCAAAAAGGAGAAAAGTGAGAGAAAACGTCCAGTGACTGTGAGCCGCATTATTAAACTGATTGCGACAACAAGTCCATTATTATTTTCATTAACAGGACCCCATGAAAATTCCATAGTGCTTTTTACATCAATCTGTATAATTTACTGTTAATAATTAATGTCTGTCAGGGTCAATATTATTAAGAAAAAAATAACTCTTATGTAAAAATAATTGTAATTCTAAGCTAAATATTCTTTAAATAAAAAAAAACGAATATGTCTATTTAAAATTGTAACGATTTCATTATTTTTTAAAACAATATGCTGTCTTCTTACCATAAAAATAATTTTAAGTTAAACATTTTTCAAATCAATAAACACAAATGTCACTTTTTTAAATGCACTTATTTAAAATTGTACCGTTTTAGGATGACATGATGTGATTTTGGAACAATTCATTTTAAAATGGGTAAAGTCAGAATTGTCTACCTTAGCGACATCAGATTAATCACCAGTCGCCATCTTTGCCAGTCGAACGATCTCATTAATTTAAATGTGTGTGAAAGGTGATAACGTACATACGAACATGAAGCGGCATAGCATAGCGTATTATAATATCGATACTTATCCGGTGAAATTGAGCTTCAAGGGTCCCGTTGAAGTCAGAGTGTAAGCGGTGCACTGATCGAGTTTCAACCAATTTTCAGTGATATTGAACCTGGCCAGTACTTAGATGAGTATCAATTTGAGAATGAATACCAGACACTTTAAGTAAACTGTTGAGAGTATAACCAGCAACAAACTGAGATCCATTCACAGAGATGGTTCGAGCCATCCGTTCTGTCATTGTCATGCTGATCTACCCTGTTCTGTCACTACATGGACTCTTCCAAACACTACGAATAGTGCTAACAGAGAGAGTCGCTATGACGAATCTAGAAGCAGTCTCTGACAACCCTTTACTTCTGTACTTTTCTATAAATACATATTCGCTAACTGCCTCCTTGTTGTCTTATTTCAGTCCTTTAATGTCACAATATTTATTTTTAAAATAAAAGTATAAACTCACACTTCCCTCTAGGTAAAGGGGTAAAATAGTCCATAGCATCATTTATTGCGTTTATGCATTGAATCACCCGAATAGGATTTGCCATAAAAAGAAACAAACCAACCTAATTTCGGTTGAGGTACTTGTTACATTCCAACATAAGTAGGAAGTAGATAAAGAAATTCACAATTCAAATTTTTATCCTGAGGTGATGTATAAATATGCTGAAATTGTAAGAATTTGAGCCTTATCAAGTAAAGTCAGTCACTGTGAAAGGAAGTGGAAACAGAACAGTTGCCTCAAGAGAACGTTACAGAATAAAGTCAAAAGGATGGTATTTTCCAACAATCGCCAACTACAGCCTAGCAAATACAGCCTAGCAAATACAGCCTAGCAATTACAGCCTAGCAATTACAGCCTAGCAAATACAGCCTGGCAAATACAGCCTGGCAAATACAGCTTAGCAAATACAGCCTAGTAAATACAGCCTAGCAAATACAGCCTAGCAAATACAGCCTAGCAAATACAGCCTAGCAAACGGCTTATTGGCCTTTTGTAGTATCTGTTCCGATGGATACTACACCCCATAGACTGGTATTGTCTTGGCCTTCGGGGCTTGATTCACGCCGGTCTATGGGTCTGTCCTGTGCAGTTCTAGGAGGTCCACCCTCCCAGGCTTTGCCTCCCCTCTTGGGGTGGAGTAAGTTTATCGCTTGCTGCCTGAAGCGCCCCTACTGGGGAATGCCGACGGGGCTGCCCAGGCAATTTTTAATAGCCAGAGTGCTCAACTTCTCAGGCGCTGGCTTTTCAAATCCCACTTTACGACCTTGTGTCACATACTCCTATTGTGGGTAGGTGTTGAATAAACAGCCTAGCAAATAAAGCCCAACAAATAAAGCCTAACGGAAGGCATTTTCTAACAATCGTCAAATAGTATGCAAAATAAAAATTATTCCCACTTTGTATTAAACTTTTTAAAAATATAAAGAAAACGTGTTTACAACAAGATTATAAAAGATAGCATATTGTATTTTAAAGCTAAATGCCATTGACAATTTACATTAGATCGATTATTATACCGAAGCTGAGTTAATCAACGTCTGTTTCCCTAAGGCTTTTTTTTCTTATATATTTTAATCATACAAAATAGATGTTAAAGAATTCCTTACTTTTGGGATTGA
>OY744535.1:30448461-30449538 GCA_963556195.1 Sepiola atlantica
ATGAGAGAGAGAGAGAGAAATGAGAGAGAGAGAGAGAGAGAGATAAGAGGGTGTAACATAATGAAACAATTAAAACAGTCGTAAGAAGAAAATGTTGTACAATTGTTTCTTTGTTTGTAACTTTTAGTGATTTCTAAAGTAAATAATTCGAAGGAGACCGATAAAGTATTTGTGTATGCATTTTAAAATTTATATATATATATATATATATATATATATATATATATATATATATATATATACATATATATATATATTAATGCATGTGTTGTTGAAAACGACAGAACTCTTCTGTTTAGTGATTCCTTTTTTTATTTTTTCCATTCGTCGAATGATCTTTTTGACGTTGAAATGGAATGAATTAATGTAGGATCCGTGTGTTTGACTAACGTTTTCGATTCTCTTCGGAATCATCTTCAGGTCTTTAATGGCAAAATGAATAAAAAGCGAGTGTAAGAATGGAATTTCTTTTAAAAAAAATACGCCGGCAAACCGTTCACGTAAAAGACGGACGTCTACATTTTGAAATGTGACGATTCGTTTATTTATTAATTTTATTTATTATTCTTGATTATTTTTTATAATTTTAATTTAAAATAGTGGCTGATTTAATTTGGTCTAGTCTAATAATTATGGAGAAGGAAAATGGGGGGAGATAGGCAGTAAGTAATTTTAATAAAATGTAGACGTTCGTCTTTTACGTGAACGGTTTGCCGGCGTATTTTTTTAAAAGAAATTCCATTCTTTCACTCGCTTTTTATTCATTTTTGCCATTAAAGACCTGAAGAAGAACAACAAAAAAACAACACATGGATAATACCATTAAATAAACGATTGATTTAGGGGCTGTGAATAAATAAAAAAATAACATGGGTAAAACCAGTAAATAAACGAGTGATTTAGGGGCTGTGGATAAATAATAAAAAAATAAAAAAACAGAAAAATAACTACAAGTGTTTTAGACCCTAACGGAGCATAATCCATTGTAGTATTTATAAAACAAGCACAAGGATGCAACATTGCGGCGATGGGACAGAGGCTGGAGCTTGGTTGACAGTTAGGGACCTATTAGGTTGG
>OY744535.1:30449738-30452238 GCA_963556195.1 Sepiola atlantica
TCAAAATTGTACATCGAAGATATCGATTTATTGAATATCCCACATTTAATTAAAAGATATTCACTTTTTTTTTTATTTTTACTTTATTAAAACTTTTGCGGAGGACATTTCTTTTTACCATCTGAAAATTTAATGTATATTTGATAAATTGAAAAACAACAAATAAAACTGCATTCAAAAACATTTTTTTTTGGGGGGGGGGGGGGGGAAGAGAATGATCTCAAACAATGCTAAAGTTACTTCTATTCAAATGCTTATATCATTATATATATATACATATGTTATATAATTATTAGATAAATAACTGTATCGAAATTACCAAAATGTCAATGTGTATCTATGTGAATAAACAGGAAATATTCTGTTTCGCATTTACAACAAAGTTATGAATGAAATGTTTATTATTTTATATCAATGTTTCAGGTATTTTAAGTAGCAAACTTTGCAAAGCGAGCCAGCTAGTATTATATATATATATATATATATATATATATATATATATACCGTATTTCTTGGTCCGGATGTTGTTGTAACTTTTTGTTTAATATTAATAAATATATATATATACAGGGTGGGCAAAAATAAGGGTCCTATTTTTAAAAATTCATAACTTTTTTATTTATTGATTTTTTTTTTTTTTTTTTGTAGAATAAGTAAAGGACCCCTTCCGAAGCAAGCATGAGGCGTATTAGCCCTAAGGAACGTACCCTCATTTAGAAAACATTATTTTTGCTTAAAAAACTCAAAACAGTGTAAAAAACAATACTTTAGTTTTTGTAAGTTTTAAGTGTTTTTCGGCTAAAATTTGTTTTGTTTATTTCAAAAAAATCTCGGAAGGGTCAGTCTACACACACATAAAGTTTGGTGAGTTTAACTTTTATTTTGTGGAAGTTATTCAAATTCAAGTTATTCAAATTTAAAGATAGGACCCTTATTTTGGCCCACCCTGTATATATGTATATATATATATATATAAAGGCTATCAACATTTGTAAATTTGAAAAAGACTTTTCAAAAATTGTTTATTATTTTTATTTTTTAACATAGTTCACCCCAAACAAGGCAGGCCGCCACTGTAGACGTAAGGGGCTACTGAGAAAAAAAGAGGTTGGAGGGGGGGGGGGGTTAACCTAAATTGGGAGCTGGGCAGCGAGATGTCTGTTTACATTAGTTTAAATTTCTGCATTTCGGTACAGTCGGGGAAACAGGGGGCAGGAGGGAGTTCCAGGGCCCCAGCAGCACGACGAAAGAAGCTATTGGAGTAGAAAGCTTTCCGGCATCTGGGGACCTCAACAGTGAATGGATGGGATTTAGCTGATTGTCGAGTTGGTCTAGTGAATTTACGTCGACGGGGCACCAGAGTAGCCAATTCATCGGAGCATAATCCATTGAAGTATTTATAAAACAAGCACAAGGATGCAACATTGCGGCGATGGGACAGAGGCTGGAGCTTGGTTGACAGTGAGGGACCTATTAGGTTGGCGACTCTTTTTTGGACCGTGTCAATTATTTTATAATTTTATAACGCGTTTCGAGCATATATCCTATCTATTTTCTCTATAAATAGTTCTCTAGGGAAGCCTTAACTTCTGGCAAAAATCTCCTTTTAATACCAATACAAAATATGAGTAAATTCTAATACATTTAAGCATCGCAGGATGTTTGAAGTATTTTATGGTTCACCTTTTAGAACGAAAGGGTTTCAATACGTATGAAGCAATAGTTCATAGTCTATGTTTAAATATGACACAAGGTCAATTTAATGTGGAGGTCCCAGCATCTTTCGATTGTCATGCGTCGTTTATAAGAATGCTGCCGTCTCTTCGTCATTGTCACTGGTAGGCGCCAAAACAGATGAAGCCAATAAACATGTGTGATTCATAACAGCGTTGGGAAAAGTCATATTTTATTGTTTTCAGTTTTTTTTTGGTGGTGAATGGGTGCAACCATTTTTTTTTTAATGAAAGGGAATCGATATTTTAACGAGAGGGGGGAGGGGGTAAAAAAACAATATTTTGGTGGTGGATGGGAGAGTGGAGTATTAACAAATTTTTTTTTTTGGGGGGGGGGGTAAGAGGACGTATCAACAAATATTAGAGGGGGGAAAGGGGCATGGACGGCGGCACCGAGGGGGCAGGGGGGCTCAAGCCCCCTCACTTTTTTACCCCCCCCCACTTTACGATTATCAATTATTAAATTGATATGCATGTGTTTAACGCCCCCCCCCACTTTTTAGGAGAACCCCCCCCCCCCAAGTTTTATAACTGTCCCGCCGGCCCTGAGTATCAACAAATATTTTGAAGGGGGTGGAGAGTGGAGTATCAACGAATATATATATATATATATTTTTTTTTTTTGGGGGGGGGGGGGGTATCAAAAATTTTTATTGGAGGGAGGAAAATGGCAATATCAACGAATGTGTTTTCAAAGGAAGAGGGTAATATCAACATATGTTTTTTTGTGGGGGTGGGTGGGGGGTGGGCGAGTATCAACAAACGTT
>OY744535.1:30457238-30487238 GCA_963556195.1 Sepiola atlantica
AGCCAGAGAACATCTTGATAGTACTCCTTTGTCACTGTTTGTCCTTCCGGTGCGTATTCGTGATGCACAATTCCACGGATATCAAAGAAGACAGCATCCTCCTGTATTTTGCTTCGCACCTGTCGCGCTTTTTTTACCTTGGAAACTCGGGATGCTTCCATTGCGACGACTGTCTTTTTGTTTCTGGGTCGTACCCATACACTCATGAGTCATCTCTAGTTATCACGGTGTTCAGAAACCCAGGATCAGTGTTAGCAGTTTCCAGAAGATCCTATGCAACTTTAAAACGGAGGTCCTTTTATTCCTGAGACAACAACTTGGGCAAAAATTTTGCAGCCACTCTGTGCATGTTCAAATCATCACGCAAAATTGCATGTGCGGAATCCTAACTCACTCCGACCTCTTGGGCAGTCTCCCGCACGGTTGAACGACGATCTTCCATTATCAAATTTTGCACCCTTTCAACAACAGCTGCATTCCGAGCAGTTTGGGACCTGCCAGAACGCTGGTCACTCTCCGCTGATGTGCGGCCATTTTTGAATCGGTTGAACCACTCCTTAATTTGTGTTACACCCATCGCATCTTCTCGAAACACCTGCTGAATCTTACGAATTGTTTTGCTTTGAGAATCAGCAAGCTTTTGACAAAATGGGATGCAGTACCTTTGTTAAACTCGTTCAGTCATCTTGAGAGAATCGGTAATCCGCCGAACACGTTGTGTAGCACCTCACTCAGCGACCGACAGGCAGCGACTAACGCGCAGGAAGGTGGTGACAAAATTCACACGTGCGCATGAAGGTTTCTTCCTTCACTGTGTAGAATGGCGCAGACTTATCGACTAAATTTCGCATGGAATAAATAAAGGTCGGATACGTTTTAGACAGGCCTCGTATACAGCTTTTATTATTTTCCCAAATTTTTAGAAAACGTCCTTTGGGTATTCATTCAAACATTACTCATGGGGCCTAAACCGAATTAGCACCTTATTTAGTAATGGTCGGGTGAAGAGTTATCTGCTCCTGTCGAGTAGTCATCAAAATAGGAAAATCTTGGAAAAAAAAAAAAAAAAAAAAAAAAAAAAACTAAAACATTTTTCCACTATTCAACAATAACAGTCATTGTCAAAATACACCTGAATAAGGTCGGAGGTTACATCGGCCGAAACGTTGAGAGAACAACGCCCAAGATGAGAGAAATAGTCCGAACAATCCAAATAATACATATCAATCCTCATCTCGAAAAACAAAAATAAAATAAATTTAACTATGAGTTTGTTTTCAATGAAAATCAAATTAAAAATCTTTTGTTATTTCAGTTTTCAGAACATAATATTATTATAGTCGGAAATAGTAACCACTGTATATGCAAGGTTATCCTTGTGCGTACAGTCACTGTGCATGCTATTATGTTATTAGGACGCCATCAACATAACTTTTAAAACCTATCTGAATTGAAAATTCTACCAAAAATTAAACGGTCACTATTGACCTTTTACTTCCAAATAAGCAGTGAAATAAAGGCAGAGTTAGACACAAGGTCGGTTTTTAATGTGGGAGAAATCCAGCTCCCCCAAAAGGGCACTCTGGATTAGAAAAAAATTTCAAATTTCTTCTGTGTAGAAAAATTTCTCGGTACTTATCCAGATTAGGACCCAAGCTAACCCTAACTGACGTAGAATCGATTTTAGCTTGGGTCCTAATCTGGATAAGTACCGATTTCTCCATCACTGACAGAGGAAAGAAAAGATGAAGTGTAGTATCAGAGAAGATACTACACTTTGCTCCGAGCCAAAAGACGAAGGTTTTTTTGTTTTAATAGTTGACATGAAGGCCGTCAAACATGAGAATACACTAAAATTGCAAAGGGGCCGACATTAGCATAAGTAGCAGACCCAGAAAAATACTTGACATTTGAGGTAAAAAAAAAAAGAGAAAAAAAAGCATACATCTGAAAAGGATTGAGATAATCTATTTACCTCAATAATTTCTTATCTTTGTATCCCCCAAACACCACCCCTTCAAGATTAACACACAACAAAGAAAACGAAACCTCTTTAGCCAACGTACAGAGGTAAGAAAAGAAAGAAAAAAAAAGAAAAAAAAAAGGCAAACGAAGTCTCTCCGGTTCTTACTAAACTCTTCCTCGTTCTCCATGTATTTCAGTTAAAAACCAGATTTAATAGGTCAAAAAAAAAATAAATAAATAAATAAATAAATCTCACTAAATCTCTTGATAAGATGAAAGAAAGGTAAAAATCAACAGTCCAAACGTTCAATTAAAGTTAAAGTATATCATTTATATATAAAAAAAAGACAAAAATCGTCTGTCAGTCCATTTTATTTTTAATATCCAATGCATACCAATTATATATCCCCCCACCAGTAACAAAAACAACTGGGACCAACATCGTGGTAAAGATAAATCTACATTCTAAACACTGGACCCTGAGTTTAAGACCAATCAGTTGAATTCGCATGCAGTCTAGTATATAAAGTCTAGTATATAAAGTTCACAATTAAAAAAATTTAAATAACTTTTACATTTAAAAAAGTGAAAGGTTTTGTTTCAAAAATTTAATTAATTTAAAATCGGGCCCTTTTACTTCTAAATAAACAGCAACACCGTGAAAGCGTGCTGCCGTGACGTGGCACTCCACCCATTGCCCCCCCCCTTATTTCCCCCCCCCCCCACCACCACCAAATGCACCCAGTAGAGTCTAAACAGTTGTATTTTTTTATGAATCAGCATGTTATTTTAAACATTTTTTTAACCAGCTTGATTCTGTGGTTGGCGTTGGTTTCCCAGTTTCCTTCTTAGAAACAGGTACTCACAGAAGTGACCACGTGAAGGTTGTCCAGATCCATAGTGAAAGTGGTGCTGAATCATCAGTCCATTCACGTCACCACAGCCACCTCCTAGTCTGATCAGTAATCAAATCGTTGACTTACAACTTACACCACCCGGTATTCCGAGTTAACGTAAAGTCAGTTTCTTCAATCCATAGCTGCGTAGAGTAAAATAATAGGGTAGACTAGACTCTCAAGTCTTGGTAGAGCAACCTGTTTAATAGAAGGAAAACTTGGAAATAAGCCCAGTTTTTTTTTGCAGTTGTCTCAGCATTGTTTCCAATCATCTTGGATTTCTCCTTGCTACTGGATTTGAGTCCTCATCACGCAGACACACTTTCAAAGGTATTCATTGTATCTCGAAAGAAAAACGGAACGAAAGTGTCTCGCGCTTTTTCCTTAGCTTAGCCAAACACCAACAAATTATATATATATATATATATATATATTTTACATTTAGCGCTTTTTTTTTCTCCCTCTTTGTTGTTTGTTGCATGTGACTTTTTCTTCCAAACGCATTCTTTGTATGAATTTGAAAACTTTTCCGTTTTTAATTAAAGTTCACCAACCGATTGAGAATGGTCGTATTATAGACGACTGAAATATATATATATATATATATATATAGTAGCATGTTTTTAAAAAGGCTAAGGGCAATGCAAATTCCGGGTAAGATGTAAGCTGGAAGGAACAAAAATAATAAATCGAATACGAAATGTGACTTACTATTTATTTTTTCTTAAAATCTTACATAACAGCAAGTGTGGTGTTAGCTGTTTGTGTGATGTCCGGATGATTATAAAATCATTTATTTAATATTTCGGGAAAAGAAACTTCCTTTGTCAAAAATAATAAACACCAGAGGAAAACTCCGTCTGCGCAGAGAATCTGTTGTAAGTAGTGTTGGGACGATTAATCAAGAATTGGAAAAATCGGAACTTTTTGAGGTATTGGAAAAATTTGTGCTTTTTTTCCGATTCCAAAAAAGATTCTTTTTATTGTTTTTTTTTTTTTTGTTTTTGTTTTAAAACAAAACTTCCCATTGCTGGTACTAATGCTAAGATGATACATATTTATTGATTTTAAACTACTAGTAAAACTAAAATCTATAGATCACCCCCTCCACACACACACACACACACACACAAGTGTATTTTTACATTTGCGAACATATATGCACATATTACATGGGTTTTTACGGTAATCCGAAATTAAAAAAACAAAAAAAAACTCTATAGCTAAATATTTAAAGATTTAGAAAGAATCAGAATCGGGGAATTTAGAACGGAATTGGTAACTGTATCGGAATCGTCCCATCATTAGTTGTAAGGAGTCCCTATTTACTTGTTTCCCCCACAAGGGCAGAGTTGGACACAAGATCGGTTTTTAATGCGAGGCAAATCCAGCTCCCCAAAAAGGGGGCAATTTGCATTGAGACAAAAATAAAACTTAAAGAAATTGTACTTAAGCTTCTAGACTAATAAAAAAAAAATCCACATTGGAATAAAAGTCACTTATTGAAATATGAATTTACCTCTGCTTATTCAAAATCACCTTTCGCCTCATTTATAGGAATTTGTCAATAATTGTAAAACTTGTCAATTAGCCAATTGTGGTTCTTATTATTTGGTATGTATTAAAATACGTAAAAAAAAACAAAAAAACATCAAACTAATTTCACAGGAGAATTTTCTCGCTGCTGTTAACTGCTACAACAATTATCTTACAAAATTCACATCGCCACCAGTGAAAGACCCCAGTTGCACGATCGCCTGGCCTGTTATAGGGATAGCCATGCTTTTCATGTAAATTAATGTGAACAGGATTGGTTGCATTCCGCTCAGGTATTCATGGTGTCTGGTTGTTGGTTTGAAATACTAAAGTTTCATAACATGCACTTTAAACAGGTCAGCTACAACGTAAGTAGGGAAGAAGACGAGGCCTCACCCTGCGTCCAAAATATTTATCTTAGTAAATTCGGTATGAATGAACATTCTGACGGTTTTGTCATGACATTTATGTGGAAATGAGCTATATAAAACGACGAGGCTCTTTGTTAGAAAGAAAATGACACCGGATGGTCTGAAAACAATTGAAAATAATATAAGTTATTTTCGCTATACTAATAAGAGAAATGTGTTTGTCTGTCGTCTAATTACTTTTATGTTATTAAAGCCATGAATGTGAAATTTAGAACAAATGCAGATTGTCCTACGAATGTTTATATGCTACTAACATTCTCTGATGTTATATTGCTTGTCACCGTGCACACTTCATCTGCACATAAATGTGGTAGATAGTGAGAAGAAGTGAAAATAATATAAAAACATAAAAAGGTGAACGATAAGATAAGTGATTAGAGAAATGGAATGACATATATAGTTTTGAGAGTGAGAGGAGAGGGGAAAAGTGGAAGAGTGAAACAAGGATAGTGACCCTTTTGTGGGAGCTAGGGTTTCCTGCCTTTAAAAAACTCTTTTATCTGGCTTGGAGGAGAGAGGGTGGGAAAGACAGGTTAGAGTGGGAGGAGAAAGAAATGAGAGAGAGGGGGAGGAGAAAGAAAGGAGAGAGAGGGGGAAGAGAAAGAAAGGAGAGAGAGGGGGAGGAGAAAGAAAGGAGAGAGAGGGGGAGGAGAAAGAAAGGAGAGAGAGGGGGAGGAGAAAGAAAGGAGAGAGAGGGGGAGGAGAAAGAAAGGAGAGAGAAGGGGAGGAGAAAGAAAGGAGAGAGGGGGAAGAGAAAGAAAGGAAAGAGAGGGGGAAGAGAAAGAAAGGAAAGAGAGGGGGAGGAGAAAGAAAGGAGAGAGAGGGGGAGGAGAAAGAAAGGAGAGAGAGGGGGAGGAGAAAGAAAGGAGAGAGAGGGGGAGGAGAAAGAAAGGAGAGAGGGGGAAGAGAAAGAAAGGAAAGAGAGGGGGAAGAGAAAGAAAGGAAAGAGAGGGGGAAGAGAAAGAAAGGAAAGAGAGGGGGAGGAGAAAGAAAGGAGAGAGAGGGGGAGGAGAAAGAAAGGAGAGAGAGGGGGAGGGGAAAGAAAGGAGAGAGAGGGGGAGGAGAAAGAAAGGAGAGAGAGGGGGAGGAGAAAGAAAGGAGAGAGAGGGGGAGGAGAAAGAAAGGAGAGAGAGGGGGAGGAGAAAGAAAGGAGAGAGAGGGGGAGGAGAAAGAAAGGAGAGAGAGGGGGAGGAGAAAGAAAGGAGAGAGGGGGAAGAGAAAGAAAGGAAAGAGAGGGGGAAGAGAAAGAAAGGAGAGAGAGGGGGAAGAGAAAGAAAGGAGAGAGAGGGGGAGGAGAAAGAAAGGAGAGAGAGGGGGAGGGGAAAGAAAGGAGAGAGAGGGGGAGGAGAAAGAAAGGAGAGAGAGGGGGAGGAGAAAGAAAGGAGAGAGAGGGGGAGGAGAAAGAAAGGAGAGAGGGGAAAGAGAAAGAAAGGAAAGAGAGGGGGAAGAGAAAGAAAGGAGAGAGAGAGGGGGAGGAGAAAGAAAGGAGAGAGAGGGGGAGGAGAAAGAAAGGAGAGAGAGGGGGAGGAGAAAGAAAGGAGAGAGAGGGGGAGGAGAAAGAAAGGAGAGAGAGGGGGAGGAGAAAGAAAGGAGAGAGAGGGGGAGGAGAAAGAAAGGAGAGAGAGGGGGAGGGGAAAGAAAGGAGAGAGAGGGGGAGGAGAAAGAAAGGAGAGAGAGGGGGAGGAGAAAGAAAGGAGAGAGAGGGGGAGGAGAAAGAAAGGAGAGAGAGGGGGAGGAGAAAGAAAGGAGAGAGAGGGGGAGGAGAAAGAAAGGAGAGAGAGGGGGAGGAGAAAGAAAGGAGAGAGATGGGGAGAAAGAAAGGAGAGAGAGGGGGAGAAATAAAGGAGAGAGAGGGGGAGAAAGAAAGGAGAGAGATGGGGAGAAAGAAAGGAGAGAGATGGGGAGAAAGAAAGGAGAGAGAGGGGGAGAAAAAAAGGAGAGAGAGGGGGAGAAAAAAAGGAGAGAGGGAAAGAAAAAAGGAGAGAGGGAAAGAAAAAAGGAGAGAGGGAAAGAAAAAAGGAGAGAGGGAAAGGAAAAAGGAGAGAGGGAAAGAAAAAAGGAGAGAGGGAAAGAAAAAAGGAGAGAGGGAAAGAAAAAAGGAGAGAGGGAAAGAAAAAAGGAGAGAGGGAAAGAAAAAAAGGAGAGAGGGAAAGAAAAAAGGAGAGAGGGAAAGAAAAAAAGGAGAGAGGGAAAGAAAAAAGGAGAGAGGGAAAGAAAAAAGGAGAGAGGGAAAGAAAAAAAGGCGAGAGGGAAAGAAAAAAGGAGAGAGCGGGAGAAAGAAAGGAGAGAGGGGGAGAAAGAAAGGAGAGAGGGGGAGAAAGAAAGGAGAGAGAGGGAGAAAGAAAGGAGAGAGAGGGAGAAAGAAAGGAGAGAGAGGGAGAAAGAGGGGAGAGGGGGAGAAAGAGGGGAGAAAGAAAGGAGAAAGAGGGTGGTTGTTTGGTGATGTCCATGCATGTAAACTGTTTTTCTTAAATTTTAAAATGATTATCAAGTGATTTTTTTTTTCAATAAAAAGTAGGCATAAAGTTCTGTATTGTTTGAGGTACCCGGGTTAATTTTTCATGTTGCAACAAACAATCCGCTGCACAATTAACCCACTTTGCATTCAGCATTCATCTCCTATAAATATATGATCCCCCTTTTGGGGAATTTTATCGATAATAGATTGTTTTTGAGAACACGTACCAATAATTGAACAAAATCGCATAAGAAGCATAATTTTATCTGGAGCTTTGATTTTATCGAGTTATATTGGCCCACGGAATAGGGGAAATGTTGACTTTATTTTATATGGAAAATTATATTTGAGGAGGGGGGGGGATTCTATTTATAATAGATTGTATTTGATCTTATATTTTAATAACTTCTTTGTTAGAGTGTACAGATGTTGGGAAATAACAATTTATAAATATTAGCTTGGAGTTTTATCCTCCACATTCAGAGTTGAAAGTATTGTATATTATCTTTCATTCTCTGCAACAATGTTTTTTATATACAAGGCCTATTCCATTTGAGCAAGCAATTACTCTACAGACGCATAAATGTCCGAGTCAGTTTATTTTAAAAAAAACCCCCCTTTTTTTTTTTTTTTTAAAATTTTAGACAGACTTGATCTACAAGTATAAAAACCAAGAGAAAATGTTGAAAACAGACAGATTTTAAATGGAACAATCTTTTATTTCCCCCTTCATTTTTTGCGGCCATTACAAATATGTTTGCGGCCATTACGATGATTCATCCACAAACAGGTTAATGTGATAATGTGATCGCTATTAAAGTGAAGTCATGGTTGCCAGGGGAATATTTACTTCGAAGAGGACAGCATTAGGTTTTCTTCTGCAACAAATGAAAATTTACAGATTTAAATATTTCTATGTACTATCAAAGCTATGTGAACATTGTTTCTTGGCCAAGATCAAATTGTAGTATCTGTTCTGATGGATACTGTACCCAATAGACCGGTATCGTCTTGGCCTTCGGGGCTTCATTTCCGCCGGTTTATGGGTTTGTCCTGTGCAGTTCTAGGAGATCCACCCTCCCAGACTTTGCCTCCCCTCTTTGGGGAGGAGTAACTTTATTGATTACTGCCTGAGGCGACTCTATCGGGGGAATGCCGACGGGGCTTCCCAGGCATTTTTTGTAGGCCAGAGTGCTCACCTTCTCGGGCGCTGGCTTTTCAAATCTCACTTTCCCAACCTTGTGTCACATCTTACCGCTGTGGGAGGAAGATAAATAGAAATTGCTTATTTGTAATCTTGTCTGTTTGTTTCTGTGCAAACTGGATGACATCACAAAGGGATGATATCATCCACGAAAACAGGTGGAAGACAGCAGGAAGTATATTCACATCCTTTGTAGAAGGCTAGACACAAGGTCAAGTGTGGTTTTGAAAAGCCAGCGCACTCCGGCCTACAAAAAATGCCTGAGCAACCCCATCAGCATTCCTCGGTAGGGGCCTCTCAGGTGATTAACAATTAACTAATTGCTTCTCAGAGAGAGGGTGGACCTCGTAGGGCTGAACGGAACCATACCTCAACCTGACAGCAACAAAATCACTGTTGGAATGATTGTCAAGGACGTATCCTCGAACGGGTTGTTAAAAAGAGCGACAAATTTTCAAAAATCATGAAGACACCAGGAAGACATCCTTTATGAAATCATAAACGCTGAAGTAAGAAAAGGATGATGTCATCCACTAAAACAGAGAACATAGACGACCTGTGACCATTCAGGTCACAAGTTGTCTGTGTGGATAGTGACTGTGTGTATATATATATATATATATATATATATATATAAAATTGGCAAAAGCTCCTCGACAATCAACCCGACAGATTCTAGCCCATTTGATCTAGGTGGACTTTTTTCTGTCGGACTGAGAATCGCTTGATGTGGCTTTCCATGCATTTTTTGATGTCCAGAGTGCTCCGCTTCTTGAGCGATCACTTTTCAAACTCCCACCTTCCGACCTTGTGTCACATCTTCCTGCGATGGGAAGGAAGTAAATACTAACTCAACTAAAGGCCGCGTCTCGATACAACATGGCCTTTTTCTGTCGGACTGAGATATGGTTCTGTTCAGCTCTAGGAGGTCCATCGTCCCAGGCTTTACCATCTCTCTTTGAGAAGGGGTTAGTTTATTGCTACCAGGGAATGCTGACGAGGCTGTCCAGGCATTTTTTGAAGACTAGAGTGCTTCGGCACTGGCTTTTCTTTCAAACCCACCTTCCGACCTTGTGTCACATCTTTCTGTGGTGGGAGGAAAGTAAGTACTTGAAGCATCTTTTAAGAAATTTAAAACTAAAAAAACCCAAAAATAACAAATAAAAACAGACAAAATGCTTTTGTAAACCACGTTTAAGAGGCGAATATTTATTTTTATTAAAAATCATTTAGTTTTTTTTTATGTCCATCGTCAGAGAAAGAGAGTTTGTTTCACAATAAAATTAAAGGATTTTACCTTTAATTTTAGTTTTTTCATAATTATTTTGTGTTTTTCAAAGTTTTAAATTTCTTAAAAGATTCTTCTAAGAACTTTTGCCAATTTTATAATCCTATAAACGACCAGGCGTTCCTTAAATTTCTCATTGTACATCGTTCAATAACACCTGACCGTCGCTTCATCAACATCACGAAGAAAGGACCCTTAGTTACGAACAAAAAAGGGAAAAACCTTTAATTTTGTTGTGAAAGGAACCTACTAATTACGAAAAAGAGTAAGAAGGAAAGAAAGAAGGAAAGAGTAAGAAGGAAAGAGAGAGAGAGAAAGCAAAGAGAGAGAGAGAGAGAAAGCAAAAAGAGAGAGAGAAAGCAAAAATAGAGAGAGAAAGCAAAATAGAGAGAGAGAGAAAGCAAAGAGAGAGAGAGAGAAAGCAAAGAGAGAGAGAGAGAAAGCAAAGAGAGAGAGAGAGAGAAAGCAAAGAGAGAGAGAGAGAAAGCAAAGAAAAGAGAGAGAGAAAGCAAAGAGAGAGAGAGAAAGCAAAGAGAGAGAGAGAGAGAGAAAGCAAAGAGAGAGAGAGAGAGAGAAAGCAAAGAGAGAAGATAGAGAAAGATAGAGAGAGAAAAGAAAAGAGAGAGAGAGAAAAGAAAAGAGAGAGAGAAAAGAAAAGAGAGAGAGAAAGAAAGAAAAGAGAGAGAGAGAAAGAAAGAAAAGAGAGAGAGAGAGAAAGAAAGAAAAGAGAGAGAGAGAGAAAGCAAAGAGAGAGAGAGAAAGAAAGAAAAGAGAGAGAGAAAGAAAGAAAAGAGAGAGAGAGAAAGAAAGAAAAGAGAGAAAGAAAGAAAGAAAAGAGAGAGAGAGAAAGAAAGAAAGAAAAGAGAGAGAGAGAAAGAAAGAAAAGAGAGAGAGAGAAAGAAAGAAAAGAGAGAGAGAGAAAGAAAGAAAAGAGAGAGAGAGAAAGAAAGAAAAGAGAGAGAGAGAAAGAAAGAAAAGAGAGAGAGAGAAAGAAAGAAAAGAGAGAGAGAAAGAAAGAAAAGAGAGAGAGAAAGAAAGAAAAGAGAGAGAGAAAGAAAGAAAAGAGAGAGAGAAAGAAAGAAAAGAGAGAGAGAGAGAGAAAAGAGAGAGAGAGAGAGAAAGAAAGAAAAGAGAGAGAGAAAGAAAGAAAAGAGAGAGAGAAAGAAAGAAAAGAGAGAGAGAAAGAAAGAAAAGAGAGAGAGAGAAAGAAAAGAGAGAGAGAGAAAGAAAAGAGAGAGAGAGAAAGAAAAGAGAGAGAGAGAAAGAAAAGAGAGAGAGAGAGAAAGAAAAGAGAGAGAGAGAGAAAGAAAAGAGAGAGAGAGAAAGAAAAGAGAGAGAGAGAAAGAAAAGAGAGAGAGAGAAAGAAAAGAGAGAGAGAGAAAGAAAAGAGAGAGAGAGAAAGAAAAGAGAGAGAGAGAAAGAAAAGAGAGAAAGAAAAGAGAGAGAGAGAAAGAAAAGAGAGAGAAAGAAAAGAGAGAGAAAGAAAAGAGAGAGAGAGAAAGAAAAGAGAGAGAGAGCGAGCGAGAGCGGAATGCATACAAACAGTTCCTAAGGGTACTAGGTTAAGTTGTTCAACAAAACAGCATGGTGATCACACACAATCTGTGCTGATAGCCATAGCACTGCAGCCACACATTATATATATATATATATATATATATATATATATATATATATATATATATAATGTGTGGCTGCAGTGCTATGGCTATCAGCACAGATTGTGTATGTCTATGTATACATATATATGTATCTCTATTTTGCACATCTGTGGCTATGTGTGCATGTGCGTATATAGGTGTGTATAGGTATACGTGTGTATGTGTGTGTATGTGCATATGTTTGTGTGTGTGTGTGTGTAGGTAGGCATTCATTTAGTAGGGATGTTCTTTAATGAATACTTAAAGACGAAACACATTTATCTTCGATGTCTTAAAAAATTTTTAATTCAAGGTAGTAGGTACGGGGGTATATATGTATGTATGTGTGGGTGCGTGTGTATGTATGTGTATATATATATATGTATATGTGTGTATGTGTGTATATATATATGTGTGTGTAGATGTAAGTATATATGTATGTGTGTGTATATGTATGTATACATGTGTGTGCGTGTAGAGATGGATGTGTATGTATATAGGGATGTATGCAGATGTTATTTACTTAAAATAAGATAGCGAATTAAATTAAGTGTATAATATTATCACTAGACAATATTAGATTAGAATTAATTATAGGCTTCCATAGATTATAAACTAATGTAAGATGAATTTGTGAAAATCAGAGTATTCTTAATTTTCAAATTAATTTTGACGCGCGAATCTAGATGAAATTAGGGCACGAGAAGTGTCAACCAGCCGATGACACTAGACTTTCTCGTTTCGTTTGCCGGGTAAAAAATCTCGTTGGCCTTGGTAAGCTGAATTTCGGGCTAGCCAAAAATTGTGTGTGTGTGATGTTAAGAATAGGTATATGTGTGCGTATGTATGGAGGCGTATGTCACCAGGTCGGATATGAAGAATATGTGCGCTTAACCCAGACGTTATTATTTAATAAAAATAAACAAAAAAAACCATAAGATCTCCTTAGATTAATTTAGTTAAATATAAGATGTTAATTTCTACTCGCTCTATGTTGGGTGTTCAAACCGGCTGCTACCACCACTCCCTCTGATTGTGTTTGAAGTGCCGAGGATGAATTCAATTTCCTATCAGTATCAAAAATGTAATTGTTAAGTTGGATGCTTGAATAAAACCGCAAGGTTGAAATAAATTATTGCATCGACAATCATGTAATTTCGTGTTATTATATTTTATATATATATATATATATATATATATATATTATAAGCCCTATTTATCTACGTCCCACACAGTAGAATGTGACACAAGGTCGGAAAGTGGGAATGCACTCCAGAGGAGGAGTGCTAAGCCAATAAACAAATTCAGCTATATTAACTAATATAGATATCGTTTATTTAAAATGAAAGTACTTTCTAAGAAGCCAGAGAAAATAGAACCAAGGGAAATAACTCTTAAACAATATTAGGATTATCTCCCCTTGCTTGAATATGAAGAAGTTTTACTTAATAACTTATCTTCGTCCCAAACGATAATTCATAAAATGATGCAGTTTGCAAAGTGTGCTATTAAGACACGGAGGCATCAATTAAATGACACATTTTTGTTCATTTGCTTTTGATATTAAGAGACTGCAGAGATTGAGGAATATTGTTAAATGGCCTCGATCGTCTACTTCCTATTTAGTTGCTTACCCATGAGGTTAGATGTAGACACACGGTCGGATATTAATGTGCGCCAAATCTAGCTCCCCAAAAAGGGGCACTCTGGATTGGAACAAAAATATTGTCTCAGTCGAGAAGGATTTTAAACAAACACGAAAAAAAAAAACACCCCAAAAATGAAGATTCTTATCAAACTCCGTATGCTTTTTTACTTCACAAAATATGTTTTACATGTAAGAAACTTAAAATTTATTATTTGTTTCTATAATTATATATAAAAAAATATATATATATATACTCATTGTAATTATTGTAAAACTAAAATCACTAAAATTGTAAAGGTACTAAAATGTACTAAAATTGTAAAGGTACTAAAATCACTAAAATTGTAAAGTACTAAAATCACTAAAATGGTAAAGGTACTAAAATGTACTAAAATGGTAAAGGTAAAAATGTACTAAAATGGTAAAGGTAACTAAAATGTACTAAAATGGTAAAGGTAAAAATGTACTAAAATGGTAAAGGTAAAAATGTACTAAAATGGTAAAGGTACTAAAATCACTAAAATGGTAAAGGTACTAAAATGTACTAAAATGGTAAAGGTAAAAATGTACTAAAATGGTAAAGGTAACTAAAATGTACTAAAATGGTAAAGGTAAAAATGTACTAAAATGGTAAAGGTAAAAATGTACTAAAATGGTAAAGGTACTAAAATCACTAAAATTGTAAAAGTTCTTAAATTGTGGCAGATCGATTGGACGAGCGGGCATTGAGGAAAAGTCCTAGCCTGTTTAGCTACCCCTTTTCTTTCTGGGTTAGTTCGGCTTACTCTCTCCCTTTCTTTCTTTGTTTGACCCTTCTTTGTCTCTGGTGGTGAAACTCGCGAAATCTCGCCTAATCACGGTGGCCGGAGGTTTCTGACCAATGGGCGGCCGACAGGTCAGCTCGGCCGCACGTGATCTTAAATCTATAAAAGAGGGGACAGTCTCTTCCTCTCTCTCTCTTTTTGCCTTCAGCGTTCTGGGCGGACGCACACAAAGAACTCTCGTCGACAAACCCCCACCCCACCGGCGGCCTCAGCCGAGGAGGAGGGTGGGGGAGAAAAAGGTAATCTTATTCACATCTTTCAATTCGATGAACATTTCTTCAATCTTTCAATTTGACGAACATTTCTTCACACATGATCAATTACAAATTAGCCACACAAAAGACATTCACATGCTCGCATGTATATACACTTACAAGTACGAATCTAAGAACTCTTTAAAATGTTTCAAATATTAAATAAATTGTTTTGTTGATAAAAATGTTATTCCTTTCCTTTTTATTAACCCTTATAAAAGGCCTATTCGTATATGTATATAGCTTCCTAATTCCTTCGCTTTCTTTAAGGTAAGTTTAAATAATATTTTCTTCCATTCTCTTTGTGTCTTAAACTGTTTTATTTAATCCCCACGTGGTCCGATGGTGGAAGCCTAACGGTGTGATAACATGCAGTTATAAAGGCATCTATCACACTACCTATGGTTGGGGGATTCATTATCGCAAAACCATTTGTCCGAAATCCTTCGCGACTGTGGTTAAAATCCAAAAATCCTTTGTTCTTCTTTTGAATCTCCCGCCATAAACACACTTCCACCCCGGCCATAAAATCACTAAAATTGTAAAGGTGCTTAAATCACTAAAATTGTAAAGGTACTAAAATCACTAAAATTGTAAAGGTACTAAAATCACTAAAATGGTAAAGGTACTAAAACGTACTAAAATTGTAAAGGTACTAAAATGGTAAAGGTACTAAAATATACTAAAATGGTAAAGGTAAAAATGTACTAAAATGGTAAAGGTACTAAAATGTACTAAAATCACTAAAATTGTAAAGGTGCTTAAATCACTAAAATTGTAAAGGTACTAAAATCACTAAAATTGTAAAGGTGCTTAAATCACTAAAATTGTAAAGGTACTAAAATCACTAAAATTGTAAAGGTATTTAAATCACTAAAATTGTAAAGGTGCTTAAATCACTAAAATTGTAAAGGTACTAAAATCACTAAAATTGTAAAGGTATTTAAATCACTAAAATTGTAAAGGTACTAAAATGGTAAAGGTACTAAAATATACTAAAATGGTAAAGGTAACTAAAATGTACTAAAATGGTAAAGGTAAAAATGTACTAAAATGGTAAAGGTACTAAAATCACTAAAATTGTAAAGGTGCTTAAATCACTAAAATTGTAAAGGTACTAAAATCACTAAAATTGTAAAGGTATTTAAATCACTAAAATTGTAAAGGTGCTTAAATCACTAAAATTGTAAAGGTACTAAAATCACTAAAATTGTAAAGGTGCTTAAATCACTAAAATTGTAAAGGTGCTTAAATCACTAAAATTGTAAAGGTACTAAAATAACTAAAATTGTAAAGGTACTAAAATCACTAAAATTGTAAAGGTGCTTAAATCACTAAAATTGTAAAGGTACTAAACTCACTAAAATAGTTAAGGTACTAAAATCACTAAAATGGTAAAGGTACTAAAATGTACTAAAATGGTAAAGGTATTAAAATGGTAAAGGCAAAAATGTACTAAAATGGTAAAGGCAAAAATGTACTAAAATGGTAAAGATACTAAAATGTACTAAAATCACTAAAATAGTAAAGGTGCTTAAATGTACTAAAATCACTAAAATTGTAAAGGTACTAAAATCACTAAAATGGTAAAGGTACTAAAATCACTTAAATGGTAAAGGTACTAAAATGATAAAGGTACTAAAATCACTAAAATAGTTAAGGTACTAAAAGGTACTGAAATCACTAAAATGGTAAAGGTGCTAAAAGGTACTGAAATCACTAAAATAGTAAAGGTGCTTAAATGTACTAAAACACTAAAATAGTAAAGGTGCTTAAATGTACTAAAAGCACTAAAATTGCAAAGGTACTAAAAGGTACTGAAATCACTAAAATGGTAAAGGCACTATAATGGATACTAATATATAATATATATCTTTGCTAAGCAATGTGATCCTGCGGCCCTTTGACTAGTCCTACCAATACAGTCAGCATCAGACCGACATTTAAAACGATAAATTACAAAGCTACAATGATGGTTATTAAATAAAAAAAAAACATTTTCAGAAACTGCTGAATAAAATTCGTGAGCAGAAAAACGAAGAAGTAGACACAGTTTTCTGTTGTATAATTTTGTCGGCGCTGTTTCATCCGTTTTAAATTCGTTTGCGAACTACGACCAACATATCTTGAATCACACTAGAACAACAACAAAATAATAAAAAAAGAAACATAGTAGAAAGGAAATCTGAAACCTTAATATCACATCTTATTTTTATTTTACACTAAATTGGCAATTCTGCTTGTATACTTTTGGCTCCAATCTGATAAACAGGTAAAAGTCTGCCAAGTGGTTGTGGTAGGAAAGGGTGGGGTGGGGGTGGGGGGAAGATCAGACTGCGTAGAGACGAGGAATTTTAATTTGTGTTATTTACAGCTGGATTGGTGCCGTAATCTTTCTTCTAAGTTCAACATTTCATTTGCTGAATCCCTTGATTTTCTTGAAAGTTTCTACTTCAAACTGAAACTTTCTGAAAAGTTCAAACTAATTTAATCCCTGGGAAGCGAGAGTAGAGAGGCGAGGGGGGGAGGGGGTAAAAATTATTATCATTCCATTCTCCAGACTTAAGGGATGTAAATGTATTTGGTGTCATGATGACCTAAACATGGGTTCGAACTCATGTTCACCAAAATTATCTTTACTTACGCAAAAAAAAAAGAAAAAAGAATGTATCCATGAGGTTGGGACAAGCTAGAGCCTACCAGTCATAGGAAACAAACTAAAAGCTACCAATCACGGGTTACAAGCTAGAAGCTACCAGTCATGGGTTACAAGCTAGAATCTACCAGTCATGGGGTACAAGCTAGAAGCTACCAGTCATGGGTTACAAGCTAGAATCTACCAGTCATGGGGTACAAGCTAGAAGCTACCAGTCATGGGGTACAAGCTAGAAGCTACCAGTCATGGGGTACAAGCTAGAAGCTACCAGTCATGGGGTACAAGCTAGAAGCTACCAGTCATGGGGTACAAGCTAGAATCTACCAGTCATGGGATACAAGCTAGAAGCTACCAGTCATGGGATACAAGCTAGAAGCTACCAGTCATGGGTTACAAGCTAGAAGCTACCAGTCATGGGTTACAAGCTAGAAGCTACCAGTCATGGGGTACAAGCTAGAAGCTACCAGTCATGGGGTACAAGCTAAAAGCTTTGAGCTCTGAGTCAGGGACTACAAATCAGTGGGTTTAAATTGAGTGAGATTACCAAGCAATATGAGAACTCCAATTTCACATTAAATAATATCTGTGATTTCTATAAAGTAACAATTTCTACATTCAACAATTTCTACATTCAACAATTTCTACATTCAACAATTTCTTTAATCGAAAAATACACAAACTCACCTCAATATTAACTAAGCTGTTTTCACTTGATGTTTCCACACCGCTCGATGAAGGGGGTCTCTCGACAGATTTGGTTGGACTGAGACTGTGTTCACTATCGCTGTTTACAGGCGTGTGGTTGCCACAACTACCCATGGATTTGGTATCACCAAGTGACGACCGTGGCGAATGTTCTTTTACCGTTCCTGTAGATGAAGCTGAAGAACCAGACTCGTCGTTGTGCGAAGACGATAAACCATTGCAAGTGATCATGATATTAGACTCGATTATTGAGGAACTTAGAGATTTGGGAACGTCTACAGAGTTCGGGGTTTCTTTGGTGCCAATTTGGCAGTTTGTGAAGCTAGAAGACAGGAGACTCAAAGTTGCATCAAGTTGATCTTCATCCTGGAATGAAGGTACCGCTGATGTTGGTGGAGTTTTCACTTCAGCCTCCGTGGTTGGCACGACAACAGCAACAGCTGTAGCAGTTGGGGTTTT
The DNA here is from genome assembly GCA_963556195.1 of Sepiola atlantica. Taxonomy (NCBI): domain Eukaryota; kingdom Metazoa; phylum Mollusca; class Cephalopoda; order Sepiida; family Sepiolidae; genus Sepiola; species Sepiola atlantica. The sequence goes on from OY744535.1 coordinate 30,475,203, forward strand.
ACTAATTGGGATCGTGGTCGAAGTATCTGGTAGCCCCGGGCGTCGTTTAATTGTGCCTGTATTTTCAGAACTGTTATAGAGTTCCTCTTCCGAATTAGAAGAACTGGAGCCCGCTCTCCTATTCTGTAATCCAAACATTCCTTCTTTAGGTGTATTATTGGGCGATGAAAGTCGTGTCAAAGAGCCATTAGTTTTTATCTTGCTAACGGAACTTCTGAAATCAGGTTTGTCTTTGAAATCGTTACTGCTCGCGTCGAGGTTAATCTCAAGTAACGAAGGAGGTTTGATGTGTCGGGTTGCTGGTTGTGGGGTTTGCGTGACCCCTGTTGAACCGCTTGGCGAAGATGACCCCTGGCCCACCTGGAATGGAAGTGGAGAGTTTGGAACCGGGCTCTTGAAGTCGTAAGTTGTTTTCTCCTGCTCTAACTGCTGTTCATATTCGGCACACATGTTGAGAATTTCCTCCAATCGTTGCCGTTCCAGTCTCTCCTGTTCTTGTTCCCGTTTTCGGTGAGTGACAATTTCCCTGTGTCGAATCGTCAGATCCTGCTGGCTGGCTGTCAGCTCGTCAAAGTCAAAATCCATCCCTTCGAATGTGTTTCGTTTTACCTCGTCCAAAGAGACGTCTCCGTTTGACATTGGCAAACCATTGCTTTGAGGCGGTTGGGTCCCGTTTTTTGAAGGTGAAAAAATGGCACTGTCGGTGAAGTCTGCGGAATCACTAAGCTTTCTTGACGATGTGTTGCTTGATTGTGTCGATGCTTTATTTGATCCGGCGTCCCGAGACGTGGACATGTCCGAAGATATGCTGCTGACGCTGGTCAGCGAGGAAGAGCTGTTTGAACTACAAGAGCTATAGACACGATCCGGACTACCATGGAGGATACTGGCGGATATTCGGGTGGTTAAAGTGTCCCGTGGAAACAATTTCTCACCTAAATGGATTTGTGAATTGATACAAGGTTCGGGGCTTTTAATCACGTCTATCTTACCCGTGGAAGCACTGGGAGATTTCGGGTTACCTCTAGAAATCAACTCAAACTTGCACACTTTATTGAGAAAGTTCTCTTGTTCTAGACTGTCTCGGTAACTTTCCTTGCCTGCAATTTTTGGAAGCTCTGGTCTAGTCCGTGCTGTTGGACGGGATTCAGTTGTTGTCCTTGGAGTTGGCACTGGTGGTGACGGTAATGGAACCTGAGCTTCTGTGATCATCTTCAGGTAATCTGGACTTTGCTCCAGCTCTGAAAATATAAAAATGGAATTTTTTTTAAATAATAGTATATTGTTTTAATTTTTTTTTGTTTTTGATAAAGATCACTTTAGAGCGTACATTAACTTTTGGAAAAAAAATAAAAAATAAAAAAAAAAATAAAAAGAGGGGAAAAAAAAGAAAAAATGTACAATATACAAATGTTGACCCAGAGGGTAATGAGGAACCTAGTGAATTCTAAGATTCTTTAACGGTCAAGAAAGCTTTCGAATGTTATATATCGAGCGGGCAGATCCCCATATATTATATATACCTCCCATCAGAGAAGAGCTCTAATGTTCGTTCGCACCCCGAAAAAAGACCAAGAAGAGACAAAGGTTGAAGACAAGAAAAGGTTCATTCGCCTTGGATCATCTGTTCTCAATCACTGACTAGTGGGGTGGGGGTAGGGGCACATTCTGGGCTACGGATCATTTGAGGCTCCTAGCCCCTTAATTTATCGTCGATGTTAAAACATTCTCTACACATAGTATTCCCCTCACAAGACTCCAACGAAGTGCCTACCCCTCTTGCCCCCTTTCTCTTCTAGCCATGTGACGTCACATCTGTTTCCAGTACACAGTAGGGTCGAGATGACATTGAATGTACTCGCTGATCCTCTGTGTACATGTCAATGTTGCCCCCACAAATATAAATGACGAGATGAATACTAGCAATTGTACCCTTTTTCTATTTAACACTAGTATATCATTTAGTTAGTTGAGAATAACCGTAAATAGGAATTGCTGAGAGATTATCCAAGATGAATTGGTTGATCCAGAGTTGAAAATTTCTTCGACAGGGGAAATATACTAGAAACAGATACTATGTCACATGACTCAGAGAAAGAGAGAAGAGAGAGAGAAAGAAAGAGAGAAAAAGAGAGAGAGAGAGAGAGAGAGAGAGAGAGAGAGAAGAGAGAGAGAGAGAGAAAGAGAGAGAGAGAGAAAGAGAGAGAAAGAGAGAGAGAGAGAAAGAGAGAGAGAGAAAGAGAGAGAGAGAGAAAGAGAGAGAAAGAAAGAGAAAGAGAGAGAAAGAAAGAGAAAGAGAGAGAAAGAAAGAGAGAAAGAGAGAGAAAAAAAGAGAGAGAGAAAGAGAGAGAAAGAGAGAGAGAAAGAGAGAGAGAAAGAGAGAAAGAAATAGAGAGAGAAAGAGAGAAAGAAAAAGAGAGAAAGAAAGAGAAAGAGTGATAGAGAGAAAGAGAGTGATAGAGAGAGAGAGAGTGATAGAGAGAGTGATAGAGAGAGAGAGAGAGTGATATAGAGAGAGAGTGATATAGAGAGAGAGTGATAGAGATAGAGAGATGAAGACAGTCTTTTGGGAAACACACATTGGTGTCGGACGTGGAATGACATGGGCTGACAACTTATAATTAATTAGTGATTTAGATCTCTCTGCACTCCCCCACTGGTCAGTGATTCTGAACAAGGATCACATTGAATAAATGACCGCTGTCTTCCATCAGTTTTGAGTAGAGTTAGTCCTTTTCAAAGTATAAGAAGCTTTGATTACAAAACAGAAAACCTTGGAAGATTGAAGCAAAGGTGCATATGGGGGGGGGGGGACATCCTGCAGACAAGGTAGCGATAACTACTGCGAACTGTAGTGTTTCTGTAATGATGATGGCAACTTGATTGCTGCATCTATGGCACAAGGTTGAGAACACAACATGAAAACAGGATTTTAAAAAAGTTAACACGCAAGTCGGTTAGCCTGACTTTCGTATGTTTCTTTTATGGCATATCAACCTATTTTTTTATGTTATTTAATATCGTAGCACTATGTCATTTGTAAATAATTAATTGGTTTGGTTATTCCGTTTGTAGTGAAGCTGATATGCAGAATAAACTGCCCACTGCTTTCGCTGGTCATGGCTGTTCGCCTTGTGTGTTGTATCTAGTGATTTTCATAAATGTTTATAGAGTTAGATACGCATGAATCGGCAGAGCACTGGAGATCTATTGACCATAAAAAAACCCAAGCCAAGAATTTTTCGTTATGTGTGTATTAGATCAAAAAGAAACAAAGAGATTATGTATGAAGAGATTATTTATCAAGAAAATATGTTGCGAACATGTTTGATGAAAGAAATACTATTGTGTGACACACTTATGCCATCATTAAATATTATTAGACTGGGTTAGTCTTCGTGTTGATGGAAAAGAAAACTTATTTGAAACATCTGTAACTATAAAAATCTTATTTTCTTAAATAGATTCTTGTGATAATTATTTTTAGACTAGTTTAGTGTTCAGGAGAGATGGATAAACAAAATTTACGTTATGTTTTAAAAAAAATGTTTACATTTAACAATGGTGGCTTTTCCTAAAGAAGCCAATCTGGGAACTTTGGAAGTAAACAAATAGTCAGAATAGTCGAGTAGTCGTATCACTGGCTATGCAGATGAGTCGTTTTTACCAACCAATCATTGGATATATTCACATAATGTAAACAGAATATACATAGGCAAAATTTGGCTTGTTCTTCACCATTGTCTTCTATATGTTCGTGTTGACGATTATCTCCCCCTGTTCATCATTCCAGTAGTCCTTTATTTTCGTCCCCCATATATGTTATTTGTACTGGTGATTATCTCCCCTGTTCATGCTTCTGGTTATCCTGTTTGTTATTCTAGTCAATTTTATTTTGTTGGATTTTTTGGCAAAAAAGGGTCCCTGTGCTTTCATGCAACCCCACCCTTAAAGGGACCTAATCGAAGGGCCCTGATTTAACATTTATGGCATTTACCTATATTATCATAATACTTATCATAAACAATTCATTATATACGATTAATTTAACACAAGTTGCTATTCGACCCATAGCTGGAGGGGGTAGGGAATTGCAGGTTCATAATTAACAGTATTAGTGTGTAAATAACCAGAATGAATCTGAGAGGATTTGAATTCTGCATGGCCGATTCAATTTTCCGCAAGCGTATCCTTGTTTAAGTCAACTGTCAGGGATTTACCAAGAAACTGATTTTTTTCTTTTCTTGTAGAAATGCCATGAGCTTATTTTGTCCTCATTGGTTGAACCCTGTCCCACCAGCAGGTAAATACATGCAAATCTAACAGTAAGCAAGAAACTGATTTCTATTCAGTGGAGGTTGTAAGTTCAAATCCTGGTACTGTGCGATAAATATATCTAGTAATAACAATACATTAGGTCAGCCCAGCAATTAAATATCTTGCATTTGATTCTATTCTCAACGCCTAACAGTTTGCACATATTGTTATATAAGTCATGTCGTTGGCAAGAAAGAACACATTTTGCACATATTGTTATATAAGTCATGTCGTTGGCAAGAAAGAACACATTTAACACAGCTTTGTACAAGACATAACAGTTTCTTTAGTCATTGTTAGGCAAACTGAGAAATAACTTTTTGTTTTCGGGACTTGTGGTAAATTGGTTAGAAAGGATGTTGTCAGCACAATATCAAACAGGGTAGTGAGAGATTTATTTTTCTTGAAAAAGATTATCTCAACGTAATATCAAACAAGGTGGTGTTAGCTAGCTGGCAGTTTGATAGGTATCAGGGGATAACTTTTGATATATGCCCGTCTCTGTTGACATCCGTGTTCTCTCTAAATTCCGTGGTCACGTATCTCAATCGAACTTCCTTTTTTCACACCTGCATGGTACCTACGTCATGGCCTTTCTGTCTGATCCAACATGTTAACCCTCTATAACCTCCAACCCTCCCATGGCAATGTATTCTTTTGGATCACAAAAGGGAAAATAAAATTATTTGAAACTAGCTGACATATCCGACATTAGACTTTCTTGATCTTCAGGTTGGGATCAAAATGTAGTATCTGTTCTGTCCTCAATCGGATATTGGAGATCCTTCTTGACTGGGGAAATTTCTATTTCTATCCCATCCAGAGTGCTCCTCTTTGGGGAGCTGAATATCCCACCACATAAAACAACGACTTTGAATCTAACTCTGCCCTCGTGGGGAGGCAACTTTATAGGAACGTATCCTACATTCAATATATGACACTTGGAATTCACGACATGTACATTACAAGTTATTTTCGTGGAAGATATGTTCAAGTTTTCACACATAAAAGGCAACTTAAAACCAGCAGGTCTCAAAGGGGGGAAAACAAACAAACAAAAGAACAATAAAAACAAACAAACAAACAAACAAAGAAGGAAGTTATGTTGGTGATGTGGAATGAAAGTGGCAGACGAGATTTATTATTCCCTTTTGTCGGATCATAAAACAACAACCGGTTCATAACCATTGCATAACCAGTTTTTTCTGAACAACTTTTATAAGAATTTAATTTCCTGCCTTGACAGAGTACACAACCGATTTCGAAATCTAGTGGGGGGGGGGGAGTCCTCTTCTCTTTCCCACAGAAGAGGTTGCTAGTCTTTCTCTACTCTATTCTTATTTTCATGGTAAATGCTCGAATGAGCTCCAATTTATGGTCCTCCTCCCCCCCCTTCGTAAACATTAAAAAAAAAACTTGTCTACCTACAACCACTGTAAATCATTTTCTTTTCTTCCTGTGTACCTAAAACTAAACGGAACTTCCATGAGCAAAGTTTCTTTCCAAGAACTATCTGTCTTCGAAACACAATACCATGGGGCTGCTTCCAAGCTGGCTATAACATGGTCGTTTTCAAGTCAAATGTTAACAAATTCTTGTTGATCCATCCTTTTAAATCATCAAATTCTGCCCAGTTTCAACCATCGTTAGGAATCCTCACAGTGTCGTCTCACCGTCCACCTGACAAACTCATTAACCCTTATCCTCGAGTTGTCTTTGGGCCTTGATAAGCGGTGACTCATTAGTACAATGAAAAAGAATTAAAAATTAAAAAATGCCTCCATTGAAACATGAATGCAATGCACAAAAATGAAAGCAACTTTTCTTTGTCTGAAAAAAAAAAATATCTACAAGCATTTATTCATGACTAGCAAGGCTACCTGGCGTTGCCCGGGGCATGAATAAAAAAAAATAAATAAATAAAATAAATAGAAGAGTTAAAAAAGAAAGATTGTGTGTAACATTTTTATATCCTTAACTATTTATTCTTGCTGTAAGTTTATGTTTTGTATACGAACGATTTGTAGATTTAAAAAATTTTTTTTTTGTGTTTTTAAATAGTCCGTGAATGAAAGATTCTATTTAAATGGGAACCTAACAGGTGCGACAACTTGAGTTCAGAATGGACCTGGGAGTAATGGAGAGTAAGAGGTTACTCCACATGTCCAAGGTTACCACATGGGATCTTCACCGGCGGGTGCAGTTTTGTGTTATACCTACAACGGTTAAGTGTGGAGAGATAGCTTGCGTATTTGAGTTACGGTTTAAAGGACTGGGAATTACGGATTTTAGGGTTGAGTCGCACACCTTGTATGAGGGAAGCAGTTTAGTGTCATGATTGGGACGATCCTCAATATGTCTACCATACATTCACACACACATTTCTCTCTCTATATATATATACATATACACACATTTCTCTCTCTCTATATATATATATATACACACACACGCTCCCATATGGGGCATCACATTGGTGAAAGGGAACAAAGTTTCCCCCTCTTATAATTTACACATAATGCTCCCCCCCCCTTAAAAAGATATTTGAATATGTTCAATTATCAATATCGCAAAACATGAGAATATATATATATATATATATATAAATATATATTTAAATGTTGAATTAAATAACGATAATTGAATTATCGTTTAATAATAATTAACTATCGTGATAATGTAAAGCTCAATATATTGAATAAAGCAATCAATTTTAGAGGTGAAAGATGAGAATAAAAAATTGTAAAGATACATTATTTATTAGAACATCAAAAGTTCCCTTTGAAAATCCATGGATTAAGGATATGAAGCTCCTTGCTCTGAAATTTTGATGTTCTAATAAATATTGTATCTTAACAATTTTTTATTCTCATCTTTCATCTCTAATATATATATATATATATATATATATATATATATATATATATATATGAGAGAGATAAGTGGAGAAAATATATTTCTTTGCATATACTTTTATTTTTTTTAAATAAACCAACCTTTTCAAGGTAAAAGCTCGATGATTGTTAACATAACAACAGAGCAAATATAAATAAACAATATTATGCTACATTCCAGTGACCAAGATTTTATTCATTTGTATTACTTGTATGTAAAATGTACATATAAATGTTGGATGTTGTTCTGTGAACGAAACGGTCTGTAAATATACCGAAGTTTGTTTTGAAAAGACGATCAGTAAAATGAATAAAATCTTTGTCACTGGAATGTAGCCTGATATTCTCTCTCTCTCATATATATTATATCTATATATATATATATATTATATATATATATATATATATATAATATATATATACACACACACACACACACATCAATATTTGTTCATATAGGAAAGCAAAAGTTGAAGTTATACAGTTTTAAGTAATTTCAAAATATGATAGAAAAAAAAATGAAGATAAAATATGTGTGACTTTAAAGTTGAAAATTATAGCTCTCATGCAACTTTGGGGTTTTCTGCAAATTGAAAATAAAAAATTGTCTGACCCTAAAAAGTAGTCATCACCAGACTCTTGTAAAAATTGCTGTCTTTGAGATGGAGATACTGCTTAAAAATATCTGATTCCCGTATTTGTTTGAAACAAAAAAAAACTCTTAACTCTCAATACCTACAAAAAATCACTAATTCGCACTCCTAACTTTATACATTGGGGAGTTATCCATCAATTTTTAACTCCGAAGTTGGTTTGGATAAAAAAATTTAAAAAAAAATGTCGATTTCCGACTTCTGCTAAAAACAAGAAAAAAAAAAAAAAATGGCAGCGAACATCTGCAACAAACTATTGTGCCACGGCCCACAGTTTGAGCACCATAGCTTAAAAATAAAAACTAAAAACTGCCAGCAAAAAACTAAAGAATATCAGAGCCTTTCTCTAGATAAGTATCAGCTTTCGCTTATTTCAAGAAGGAGAAAAAAGCTTGTGTTGTTAAGGAAGAAATTACTTTAAAGAAAAAAAAAAAAAAAATCTAATGAGTGGAGGTGTAAACCCCACCCGACCCCCAATAAAAAATAGAAGAACTGATGACTGTTTTTTTTTTTTTTCTTTTAATGAGGACGAAAGAACCGAAACCTGCCACAGATTTTTTTTCTTCTCCCTCAATTGAGCTTAAATAAACTGACCTCTTCAGGCACCAGATGCTAAACATTGGTCAGGTATCAAGAATATATAGGTAGAGAGACGGAGAGATCCTACAACCAATTATCTATCAATTGTAAAAGATGGGGAGGGGGGTACAGAGAGTTAATAGAAAGGTGGGGTAAAAAAAGCGATTTACAGCCACCCCCCCCCCCCCGCCGCCTACAAGCAAAAAAAATTGGTGCATTCCAATCACACTTTATCATTCAAGATTAAACCAAGTTTAATTATGTGTATCATGAGGAAATGGAATTATTTCCTGCATTTTTATTATTATTATTATTATTTTATTCGTCCCCGGATGTTAATCAGAAACGACTTATATTTTTGTCATTTTCCGTTAATCTTTGGATTTTCTCAAAATTGGTTCAGTACTTTTTTTTTTCTTGTACAAAATTTTGCAGGAAGTTTCATAACCAGGAACGCAAAATACTGACTGACCCAGATTTTTTTTTTTTTTTGAAAACTCTTAATAGATATATTCGTGTTATCTATTTAAAGCATATTTAGCAAAAAATGACATTTATTTTTACAGAAGAAAGAGTCAGTTTTCCTTAATAATATTGACTGACGGATATTTATTATTTCAAAAGCAATATTATTATTATTAACAGTAAGTTGTAAAGGTGTAAAAGGCGCCGTGGAATTTCCACAAGGCCTTGTTGTTAGGATTAAATTTACCCTGGAAAAAAGTTCAATTCTCGCACGTGAGAATGCAGTAACAATTATGCAGATAAATGCTGAAATAGAAACAGGGCAACAGCTTTTGTGAGAAGGAACAACAATTTGTGAGAAGGAGCGCAACAATTTGTGAGAAGGAGCGCAACAATTTGTGAGAAGGAGCGCAACAAATCGTGAGAAGGAGCGCAACAAATCGTGAGAAGGAGCGCAACAAATTGTGAGAAAAGAACACAAAAATTGTGAGAAGGAGCGCAACAAATTGTGAGAAGGAGATTGTGAGAATGAGCACAACAAATTGTGAGAATGAGCACAACAAATTGTGAGAAGGAGCACTACAAATTGTGAGAAGGAGCACTACAAATTGTGAGAAGGAGCACTACAAATTGTGAGAAAGAAACCCAACAAATTGTGAGAAGGAGCCCGACAAATTTTGAGAAAGAACACAGAAATTGTGAGATGGAGCGCAACAAATTGTGAGAAGGAGCCCAAGAAATTGTGAGAAGGAGCCCAAGAAATTGTGAGAAGGAGCCCAACAATATGTGTGAGAAGGAGCGCAACAAATGGTAGGAAAGAGCGCAACAAATGGTAGGAAAGAGCGCAACAAATGGTAGGAAAGAGCGCAACAAATGGTAGGAAAGAGCGCAACAAATGGTAGGAAAGAGCGCAAAAAATGGTAGGACGGAGCGCAAAAAATTGTGAGACGGAACACAAGAATTGTGTTAGAAGGGACACAAGAATTGTGTTAGAAGGGACACAATAATTGCGAGACAGAGCGCAACAAATTGTGAGACAGAGCACAACAAATTGTGAGAAGGAGATTGTGAGAATGAGCACAACAAATTGTGAGAATGAGCACAACAAATTGTGAGAAGGAGCACCACAAATTGTGAGAAGGAGATTGTGAGAATGAGCACAACAAATTGTGAGAAGGAGCACAACAAATTGTGAGAAGGAGCACTACAAATTGTGAGAAGGAGCACTACAAATTGTGAGAAAGAAACCCAACAAATTGTGAGAAGGAGCACAACAAATTTTGAGAAAGAACACAGAAATTGTGAGAAGGAGCGCAACAAATTTTGAGAAAGAACACAGAAATTGTGAGAAGGAGCGCAACAAATTGTGAGGAGATTGTGTGAATGAGCACAACAAATTGTGAGAATGAGCACAACAAATTGTGAGAAGGAGCGCTATAAATTGTGAGAAAGAAACCCAACAAATTGTGTGAGAAGGAGCCCAACAAATTGTGTGAGAAGGAGCGCAAAAAATGGTAGGAAAGAGCGCAACAAATGGTACGAAGGAGCGCAACAAATGGTAGGAAGGAGCGCAACAAATGGTAGGAAGGAGCGCAACAAATTGTGAGAAGGAACACAACAATTATGAGACGGAACACAAGAATTGTGTTAGAAGGGACACAAGAATTGTGTTAGAAGGGACACAAGAATTGCGAGACAGAGCGCAACAAATTGTGAGACAGAGCACAACAAATTGTGAGAAGGAGATTGTGAGAATGAGCACAACAAATTGTGAGAATGAGCACAACAAATTGTGAGAAGGAGCACCACAAATTGTGAGAAGGAGATTGTGAGAATGAGCACAACAAATTGTGAGAAGGAGCACAACAAATTGTGAGAAGGAGCACTACAAATTGTGAGAAGGAGCACTACAAATTGTGAGAAGGAGCACTACAAATTGTGAGAAAGAAACCCAACAAATTTTGAGAAAGAACACAGAAATTGTGAGAAGGAGCGCAACAAATTGTGAGGAGATGGTGTGAATGAGCACAACAAATTGTGAGAATGAGCACAACAAATTGTGAGAAGGAGCGCTATAAATTGTGAGAAAGAAACCCAACAAATTGTGTGAGAAGGAGCCCAACAAATTGTGTGAGAAGGAGCGCAACAAATGGTAGGAAAGAGCGCAACAAATGGTAGGAAAGAGCGCAACAAATGGTAGGAAGGAGCGCAACAAATGGTAGGAAGGAGCGCAACAAATGGTAGGAAGGAGCGCAACAAATGGTAGGAAGGAGCGCAACAAATGGTAGGAAGGAGCGCAACAAATGGTAGGAAGGAGCGCAACAAATTGTGAGAAGGAACACAACAATTATGAGACGGAACACAAGAATTGTGTTAGAAGGGACACAAGAATTGTGTTAGAAGGGACACAATAATTGCGAGACAGAGCGCAACAAATTGTGAGAAGGAGCGCAACAAATTGTGAGACGGAGCGCAACAAATTGTGAGAAGGAGCGCAACAAATTGTGAGAAGGAGCGCAACAAATTGTGAGAAGGAGCGCAACAAATTGTGAGAAGGAGCGCAACAAATTGTGAGACGGAGCGCAACAAATTGTGAGAAGGAGCGCAACAAATTGTGAGAAGGAGCGCAACAAATTGTGAGAAGGAGCGCAACAAATTGTGAGAAGGAGCGCAGGCATCACATGTCCTTAATTGCTGACACCCCCCCCCAAAAAAAACTATAAAAGTTGCAAGGAATTTCGAATGCATTACCCTTACATCGTGTAAGGGGTCTGTGCATAGCCATCTGTTATAGTGATACCTTTCCGTCTTAAGCTTTTAACTTTGATCTTTCGTTTAGAAAGTTCACAAACTACTTTTAAAAATGGTTCTATTTTTAAATTGCTGTGTTCAGTCAGAATAAGTGTGTGCCTTTTCATTTGTTGTGTAATTATAGAGGTTGCCATTGATAATTCTGAAATGTAGAAAATATAAAATCAAATAATATTCCTGCTATAGTAAAATTAATGCAGGTTCTCAAATACCTTACGCACCCTGTACACACAACACAAATGTTAATGCACATACACAATCTATCAAAACTTCCCTCCACAATAACTTATTTAATTTTAACTCTTTTTGGCATTCAA
>OY744535.1:30494738-30594738 GCA_963556195.1 Sepiola atlantica
ATCATCATCTAAGTGTACATTTGTGTTATTATCATCATCATCTAAGTGTGCATATGTGTTATCATCATCATCATCATCATCTAAGTGTACATTTGTGTCATCATCATCATCATCATCTAAGTGTACATTTGTGTCATCATCATCATCTAAGTGTACATTTGTGTTATCATCATCATCTAAGTGTGCATGTGTGTTATCATCATCATCATCTAAGTGTACATTTGTGTCATCATCATCATTATCATCTAAGTGTACATTTGTGTTATCATCATCATCTAAGTGTACATTTGTGTTATCATCATCATCTAAGTGTGCATGTGTGTTATCATCATCATCATCTAAGTGTACATTTGTGTCATCATCATCATTATCATCTAAGTGTACATTTGTGTTATCATCATCATCTAAGTGTGCATATGTGTTATCATCATCATCATCATCTAAGTGTACATTTGTGTTATCATCATCATCTAAGTGTACATTTGTGTTATCATTATCATCATCATCATCTAAGTGTACATTTGTGTTATCATTATCATCATCATCATCATCTAAGTGTACATTTGTGTTATCATCATCATCATCATCATCAAAGTGTACATTTGTGTTATCATCATCATCATCATCATCATCTAAGTGTGCATGTGTGTTATCATCATCATCATCATCGGTTTAACGTCTGTTTTACATGCTGGCATGTGTCGGCTTGCTAAGTGTAGGTGTGTGAATCTATCCAAGGATGATACACTTGTTCAACAATGTAGGCGATAAATAAATGCTATATATATATATATATATGGGAATGTGCGATGCTAAGAAAAAGAGTTTATTGTGTATCTATATACATTGTCACCCATTGTTGAAAAGCGTCTGCAATACAAGTGTCTCATACAAGTTATATTAACAGTAAATGGTTTCATAGATCTTCTAGAACAGACAACTCGGTTTTCAATAAGTGCAATAAACACATGCCAGCATGTGAAACAGACGTTAAATGGAATAGAATATGATGATGATGATGATACATACATCATGATGATGATACATACATACATACATACATCATCATCATCATCATGAGACATACGGATTCATATTCTTGAAAAGGACTTGAATGCCTACTAGACACCACCGTCGGGTGTCTTCGGTCTCTCTGTACAGGGGTTTGTCAGAGACTCTGACATGAGGATACTTTTTACTTGAAGTAAACCCTGACCAAATATTAAAAATAAATGGTGTGCTGTCTCCTCAAGCCATCCAGCACGTCTCCCGAATTGCGGACGGGGGCACCCCCTTTACTTATAAGAGGGCAGCTTCGAATAATGAATTAGAAGCCGTTGACAATGAGGAAATAAATAATAAAAAATATGAATAAAAACAAAATAAATACCGGCAGACCGGCACCCAGGATAAAAAGGTCCCTTCAACCCGTTCATACACCAGGCGGGAAGATGTAAGTAATGGTGTTAACCTTCCTGCCTCTGGAAATTGTGCTCCAGCCATGACAAAAGTCAACCAGGGTCAGCCATCAGGCCTTGACACAAAACGTCCTGGCCCCCTATCTCCATCAAATACAGCAACAACAAAAAAGAAACATAAGAGGCTTAAAAGCCCAACCATGGAATGTTGCACAAAAGAAGGTGCCATTGTTTTGCTACCACTACTCAAAGTTTGAAAAGTGGAGCAAAACATCCAATGAGATCCTAGCTGATAAGATTCAAGAATCTACTCTCCCGAAGAAAGATTTGTATTTGAGTTTTAATTACCTACTAGACACAATCCTTGAGTGTCTTTGGTCTCTCTGTACAAGGGTTTGTTGGGACAACCTGACATGAGGATACTTCATCCTACAAATAAACCCTGATCAAATATTCAAAATAACACAGTATTTGCAGCACAAATAAGATCCCCTCAGCACGGCTATACACTTGCTCTTACGAGAAATGGTGCACCTTCTAGTGATGTTAACTAAAGTGACAACATTTAGGTGCATCCTCCACCAGACCAGATAAATTCTTGTCCTGGAATTCGCTAAGACCAAGAGACCACAAGAAAGATACAACATAGTAAACTGGTCAATTGGGGACAGGAAATTTAATTTTCTTAACTTCTTTACCAACTCAACGGTTGAGAAATAAAGGAGAACTTTAATAGAATATTCGAATATCTTTGTATCTTATATAGATATTAAGTGTTAGCCCCAGGAAGGGGGTCCCTTGATTTCTGAGAACGTTGACTGAAGTAAAATGAAACAAAAGAGAGAAAAATTATTTGGCATTTGACAATGCCCTTGTCTGTAGTTGTACTATTTTTCCTTTTATTTTTCTTAGATATTTAAATGATTTTTCCAGAAAAAAAATGGCTGTTCATGAGCCCAGCACGGGGATCCTTGATAATTGGTGAAAAATCGAAAAATAAACAAAATAGTTTTAGAAACACATCCAATAAATGTCACCAATCGTGGAAAAATGTAATGTTCTACCAGTATTTTGTTTAATTTTCGTTTATTGAGCGATTATCAAAGCTGTAATTTCAGCCATTTTATGCTTACTTCTAACTGAACAGGTGGACACCATTTTTGTTTTGAACAAAAAAACGCTTTAAAATAAGTTAAAACACAAATAAACTTATCCAGGTAGGTAGAAGAGTAACTTATCTTGCCTTTCGTAACATTTATTTGTTGACCATTTGTTTTTTACTCCTTTTTCGTTCTGTCAGCTGTCGTTATAAATGCCCTTATATATTAAATTGATATGTGCAAAAGATTCCCCACTCTAAAATCTTTTTTATTTATTTATTTTGTATTTTTTTCATTTTTATTGCTAACTTTTTTCAGGATATTTACAGGTAATCGCCTAAAGAAAGTAGAATCTCATTTTTTGGAGGGAGGGGGTGAAGGTGAATTAGCATAGGGTGCAAGGCTCCAACAATACCAAGAAACAAATGTGTCCAGCATGATAGTGAAGAAGATGAAAAAAAAAAAAATATTGGACCAGTGGTGTGGCAAAAAAGATAAAAAAGGGTTCTGTGGGGTGACATAGAAAAAAAAAAAAGGGTTCTGTGGGGTGGCACAAAAAAAAAATGGTATACCTTTTCTTTTTTTATGCAAAATAAAAAAAAAACAACAAAAAAACACTTCATATGTGCAAATGTGTACGTTCTTATACAGGGTGGGCAAAAATAAGGGTCCTATTTTTAAAAATTCATAACTTTTTTATTTATTGATTTTTTTTTTTTTTTTTTAGAATAAGTAAAGGACCCCTTCCGAAGCAAGCATGAGCCGTATTAGCCCTAAGGAACGTACCCTCATTTAGAAAACATTATTTTTGCTTAAAAAACTCAAAACAGTGTAAAAAACAATACTTTAGTTTTTGTAAGTTTTAAGTGTTTTTCGGCTAAAATTTGCTTTGTTTATTTCAAAAAATCTCGGAAGGGTCAGTCTACACACACATAAAGTTTGGTGAGTTTAACTTTTATTTTGTGGAAGTTATTCAAATTCAAGTTATTCAAATTTAAAGATAGGACCCTTATTTTGGCCCACCCTGTATTTCTTTCTTATATAAAAAAAGAATTTAAAATCTTTCTGCTGTGATAAATATTTAGCCCCCCCCCCTTAAGTACAATGATTCATCTATAAGAACCTTAACGCAAGACAATCGTCAAAACAGCTGTTTATTATTAAAACAGTCTGGGTTAGATGGCGGCGGCGGCGGCGACGATGGCGACGGTGGCGGCGGTCTATTCCGTATGTAGAAAGAGTCTGTTTGACTCATCCTCTTTGGAAGTTGTTTTACACTACAAGAAAGTTACCAGTTTCAATGTTAAGGAATTTGCTTACGCATTGATGGTATTTATAGAAGTAGTAGTAGTAGTAGTACTTAACTACTGAAGTGCCACAACATCAAATATTTCAAGAGATAATAAATTATTCATCAAGTCTATTAATAGAAAATAGAAACACACAACAAAATCAAAAGTTTTTTTTTGGGGGGGGGGGCGTTAGAAGAAAAAGTAAATAAAAATAAAATGTAAAAATGATACCAAGATCTGAAATTATAATTAAAGATGGTTTGGTGTGTCCGTTTTAAGACATGCCACCCCTTTTTTTACCATTTATACCTATACATAAAGTAAGGTCTGTGTTATATATATTTATATACATATATATATATATATATATATATATATATATATATTATGAATTTTGGAATATATATTCTAGGCAACACGGTGAGTAACATGAGCTCATTATTATTATTTCTTTTTTGTAAACGTTAACATTTAGGGGGTGCGTCCACCCAAACTTGCCCTGCCCCCCCCCCCTCCTACCAAATAAACTTTTTAAAAATAAGTTAGATACAAAAAATTGAATAGAAAAAAATTGCTCTACATCAAATTTTGAGTTATTTTAAGCAATACATTTTTAAAAGGATAGGCGCGCACGTGAGCGTCAATAAAATGCATGTGCTTGGTCAAATGCTAACTCGTTTTCTGTCAAAAACCACTTAGTTATAACGTTTTCTTTAATAATTACTGTCAACTAGATTTCTATGTAAAACTAGCATGGCGCCCATAAAAAAGAAAAACGAAATAAAAGGTTAAAATTGTGGGTAACTTCTATCTCTCTCTACCTATCTTAATTCGTCTCTCTATCTTTCTCTATTTTTGCCTTCCCCGTTTTTCCACACGTCTCTCTTCCACCCCTCGTTCGCCTGCGCCACGCCCATCTCTCTCTCGTTTTAATGTATTGAAAATAATAATAATAATGTAAGTTATTCATCTGAGCTTTCAGTTTCTCCCGGGCAACACTGAGTTTCTTCCCCACCCACTTCCTTAGAAAATAATGACATCTATATTTGTTTTCATTTATTCCCGAGCAACGCTGAGTTTCTTATCTTTCCCTCCCCCTAATAATATAATGAAACCTATATTTATTTTAGTGTATTCCCGAGCAACGCTGTTTGTCTTCCCCTTCAAGCATATATCACATTGAAAATGTACTACTGTATTATTGCACACATCTGCTCTATCTAAGATATTGAACACTGATTCCCGAACAACGCTGCAGAGTGCCTTTTCTGATATAAAATAGTATGACAAAATACAGTGAAAATCTTTTTCCCGGGCAACGTGGCGTTTAAAAACACCTGCTCTATGTAGGATTACTATCTATGGTATTGATTACACCCGGTCAACGCCAACTAAAAACATCTGCTCTATCTATGATATTGAGAACTTTAGATTAACTTATACCATTTACCAAATATAATACTGAATTATTACTATTATGGCTCCCGGGCAACACCGAGTTAACAAAAGACAGAATTTGTTTCTCCCGGGCAACTGAAACCAGCAAATAAAAATCAAGGATGTCTCCAGAGCACCACTAAAACAACCCTTTCCAATTTTTCTTACCCCTTTCAATTGACGAAAAATGGCGTTAAGGAACGTTAAATAAAACTAAGAAATTATTTCCGGAAGTAATGACTCAGCATTTTCAAATTATTACAATATTACATTGAAATTTGATGAAAAATGACTGAAAAAGTTCACCCCATAGTCGCCTTAGGGTGCATTTAGAGATTCGGGAATACTTCCGTTATCTTCCTCAGTTAATTTTACATAAGAATACATTTTTAGATTTTATCTAAATTCTTTAACCTTTTTACCCCCCCCCCCCCCCCCACACACACACATTGAGATATATATATATATATGATTTTTTTTATTCAAACATGTACAAAGTCTATTACACTGGACTTCACCGATCGGGTTGGATCACAAAAAAAAAAACTTCTGCCTGATGAGACCTCAGCTCTTAATAGCTGTAGATCGATGACATCGACATGCCAGTGTAGCAGACTTTGTACATGTTTGAATAAAAAATCATTCATAATAGAGCTCTATATTTTTATTGAGCACTTTTCATAAGCCCGGTTTGATTCCCTTTGGATTTCTACCCTGTGGATTTTTATCCTACCTGGATTACTAATATATATATATATATATATATATATAATTACTATTTCATGTATCCACATAAAATTTTATAAGGAGATATAATATTTTATGTATCAATTTTCAGTATTTACTTCAACAGTGCCTGATACGTAAGTAGAGCTAGGTAGTAAGCTATGAAAATATATTTATGGCAATTAAGCTACACAGAGGCTCCCGCGTTTCATCCCTGGGGGGAATCTTCAGGCATTTTAGCCTGAAGATTCCACCCGGGGATGAAACGCGAGAGCCTCTGTGTAGTTTAATTGCCATAAATATATTTTCATAGCTTACTATATATATATATATATATTCCCTACCACTTACTTCTCTCAGCCCGGACCTCGGTCCCGCGCTCCCAGTAATGGCTACTACTTCCTCTCATTAACCCATCATGTCAACCCAATATTTCTATGTACTTGCATGACATTTTTCTTAAAATTATCATCCTGATGAAGTCTTACAAATAAAGACGAAACGTTGATGAATACATAAAAAAACATCTTTTGGTCTTTCCTTTTTCATTTCCCATATTATATATATATATATATATATATATATATATATATATATATGAGAGAGAGAGATAGATAGATAGATAGATAGATAGATAGATAGATAGATAGATAGATAGATAATCAAAAAACCTGTCAAATTAAAAAAAAAAAAGGCCAAATGCAATGATTTTTAAGTCCAAACAGCCTAATTACTATCAACTAGATAATAATGTAAACTAATCTTTAGGGTGAGGGAAGAAAAGAGACCAAGAATAATTTTTGAAGTCCAAACAACTTTAAGGGGCCAAATTCGGCTATAAAAAGGATAATCTGACAACACGGACGAGAACCATAGGTTTCGCTACCTCTATATTAAGATTTCACTGAAAAAACAACAACACCAAAAACACACACAAAACACACACACACACACAAAAGTTAAATTCAACCATTTTGAGAATAGCACTAGGAATAGGTACAGGATGTAGTCAGGTTATATGAGCTCCATTTGGAAGACAGGAATCGGTTCAGAAATCCAAGAAGTCAGGTTAGAATGGATGATAAGAAATGATTGGAACTTGGCATTCAAAAATACAACAACAACAAAAAAAAAACAATGCTATTTTGAAGATGTATTTTTTTGTTCCCTTCTTTGAAATAGCAGAAGTTTCAGAAATCATAACAAATAAAGATAACCTTTTAATGCTAACCTTCAGAAAAGCGAAAAAAAGAAAATTGTGTTGAAAACGTTTGTTGCACAAAGAATGTTATTGAGCAGTTTTTTTGTTTTTTTTAATATACTAAGGAGTCACCACTTATCAAGGCCAAAAGCTACTCGAAGATAAAGGTTAATGAGATGGATAGATTGTGAGTAGAATGATGAAGAATATTATGAGAGGATTGAAAATGATTAATGGAATGAACAAAATTTGATTACCTATGACGATGGTTTATGCCAGGTATCTGTTGACATTGGCTTTTAAGATTATCCTGCTGTAACCTGCAGGAAAGCAATCCCATGGTAACGTGTTCTATAAATGGGTAGTTCTTCAAACAAAACTCTGTTAATGGAAATTCTGTTTGATGTTAGGCACACAGGAAGGAAGAAAAGTTCTTTGCATTTGTGGTAGAAAGATCAGTTTTTTTTTTCTGTGAAGGTCTTGCAAGGAGGAACCAGAGATTGAAGCTCAGTCGAGTACCTTCCATAGAAATAAATATAGAGTATTTATTTACCTCCTCTCTAGGAGGTTAGACGCAAGGCCAGTTTTATCTTACTCCCACAAGGTAAGATGTGACCCAAGGTCGGGTCGGAAAAGTGGGGATTGAAAAGCCAGCGCACGAGAGAGGTGAGCACTCTGGCCATTAAAAATTGCCTGGGCAGCCCTGTCGGCATTCCCCGGTAGAAACGCCTCAGGCAGTAAGCAATAAACTTACTCCTCCCCAAAGAGGGGAGGCAAAGCCTGGGAGGGTGGATCACCTAAAACTGCACAGGACAGACCCATAGACAGGCGTAAATCAAGCCCCGAAGGCCAAGACAATACCAGTCTATGGGGTGTAGTATCCATCGGAACAGATACTACACTTTGATCTTAGCCAAATGCAAAATTTGATTTAACAAATATTGACCCGTAGCGCAACGGATAAAGTGCTAAGTAATAATTAGTTCTAAGTGACAGTCTTCTGGAGGTTGAAGGTTCAATCCTCAGTGTGGGCGATACTAAGAATATAATCAAGAATTATATTAGACTTCTACCTGGTCGTGGCTGACGGAACAAGAACAATCTACCAATTAAATAAAAGGTTCAATTCAAAATTCTTCTGTATAGATTACAGAGTTCGATATAAATATTCCAGAGTTCGACAAGACACACCTGAAGAATGACGGAGGTTACAACGGCCGAATGTTGTGAGAACAACATCCAAGGTGAGAACAATAGTCCGAACACTCCAAATATGTTAACGCTTACTTGTAGTGTTGCTGGACATTGAAATTGTACAATTTGTCTGTTTAATAGGTTATTAAATACTGAAGAATTGTGTACGAACGATTGAACACAAGTTGCTATTTTTACCCATAGTTGGAGAGGAAGTGTAGGTTCATGCCTTTCCCAACAGTATAACAGAGGGAGATGGAAACTGGAGTTAAATAAATAAGCAGAGAGGAAAAAGATGTGACCGAATTATACAGAGATAAGTTAATCTTGATACAGTAATAGAATTGGTACTTATTCGTCTTTTACCATAGTCCGTTTTTCACAACTTTTCCTGACCATTTTTTGTTCTTTTTTCGGTGTACACTTACCTATCAGGCTGCTAGAGAATTCCGAGGTTTTTGGAAAAAAATTTCAAACATTTTACATTTTAGGAGGGGGATCAGTTTCCAATGTAAATTCAACGTACACTGATCCCCCTCTTTTTGACCATCTCAAATTTTAAAAATTCTTCTTCTGCTTACAATTACCTATCATAGGTACGTGTACACCGAAAAAAGAAAAAATGGTCAGTAAAAAGTTGTGAAAAACGGACTATGGTAAAAGACGAACAAGTACCATAGAATTTACTTTTAGATCTATAGATTTAAAGAACCAATGGAAAATGACGGTCTGATTAGAAACAACTACCAAGAATTAAAGACATGAATTCTATTTAATAGTTCAACATAATAATAGAGAGAAGTGGAAGACCAGACAAATAGGTGAGGGGAATCTTCTGTCAAGCTTATTAGATTTATAGAGAAGGTTGCGGTTAGGGTTAGACGTATCATAACTAAGATGAAGTTATTTTTTTCAACAATTTGCTTCCTTGTTTCATGACACAGGTCATTAATACTGAAGCACAATATCTATTGTAAAAGAACCATTGTATGATTACTTGAACACAAGTTGCTATTTTACCCATAGCTGGAGAGGGAAAGTGGGAGTTCATGCCTTTCCCAACAGTATTAGTACCTAAATGACTACAATAAACTGCTGGGCATCTGCGACAAATTTTGAATGCTAAGTGGTGAGACTGTCTCGAATAATGACATCTAAAGCCAAGTTAATCTTCCCAGCATGTATAAGATCATCATTCAAAAGAACTTGTAATGAGCAGGCTCGCTTGCTCGCTTTCTCTCTCGCGCACCCAAGTTATATGCTGCCTTTGAATAAATTGTTGTTTATAGACTCACCAACTTTTGTCGGCGTGTTGTACATCCAACTTTAATTCAAGGTAGAATTCACCCCTAAGACGATTGTGGACTGACGGGCTCAGTCACGGAGGAGGATTGCTACTGTTGACCGTGGGAGACACAGAAATATGTATTTTAACTAGTGTTGGGACGATTAATCGGAATCGGAAAAATCGAAACTTTGTGTGGTACTGGAATAAGAATCGGAAAAATTTGTGCCTATTTTCCGATGCCAAAAACGAGTCTTTTAATTTAAAAAAATTTTTTTTCTTTTTAAATTTTGTTAACAAAATGTTCCATCACTGGTACTAATGATAAAATGATAAATATTTATTGATTTTAAACTACCGGAAAAAATTAAAATCTATAGATCACCCAACACCTCCACAAGCATATTTTTAAGTTTGCGAAAATATATGCACACATTATATGGGGTTTTACAGCAATCCGAAAATGTAAAAAAACAAAAAAACAACTACTCTACAGCTATATATATATATATATATATTAAGAGATTTAAAAAGAATTGGAACCGGTAATTGTATCGGAATCGGGAATGTAGAACATAATCAATAATTGTATCAGAACCGTCCCATCACTAATTTGTCTGCATATTTTATTTTGAAGCCTCTGTGAGACATGTAACATTGAACCAATGCTGGAGAATCAGAGACTATCAAAGCAGATGCTCTACTCCCAACTCAAAGAAGGATGTCATAGTATAGGCAGACCCAAGTTGAGATTCAAAGACATTTTTTAGAAATCTCAAGAACAAAACATAACCGACAGACACACAGCAAACAAAAGCAGATGTAAACGATTCATTGCATACAATTAATTGAACATTAGTTGCTATTTTACCGCAACGTTTTCAAGGTACAAGCTCCTTAGCTATAATCTCGGCTATGGTCCGAGTGAATCTACCAGTCTATTGTCAACGAAAGTAGAAGGCAAATGAGGCTTCAGAATCAACCAGACTTGTTCGGTTGTCGTGGTTTTGAGGACCACTGCCAAAAAGTTACTATCTACTGTTTTTCTTAGGCCGCACCTCTTTATATTTACTTTTTTTTTTTTTATTTCATCATCATCTAGTTGTGGTAATGTCACAGATCCTCCTGACTCTCATGCCAGCTCAATCTATCCTCCATCACACAAGGTAGGTCTTCAGAGGTGCATTTTGAGCCTTCTGCTAGTTGTTTGATGTAGATTCTGTGCGGTCTCCCAACTGAGCCACATTCATAAAAGACCGTCGCTGATGATTTCACCCCCAGCCCCCCAACAGGAGAGCAACTCTACGGACACCTTCCTCAGATCTCAGCCATAGAGAGATCTATATATATAGAGAGAGAGATCTATATATAGAGAGATCTATATATATAGAGAGAGATCTTGAGAGAGAGAGATCTAGAGAGAGAGAGAGAGATCTAGAGAGAGAGAGAGAGATCTAGAGAGAGAGAGAGAGATCTAGAGAGAGAGAGATCTAGAGAGAGAGAGATCTAGAGAGAGAGATCTAGAGAGAGAGATCTAGAGAGAGAGATCTAGAGAGAGAGAGAGAGATCTAGAGAGAGATCTAGAGAGAGAGAGAGATCGAGAGAGAGAGATCGAGAGATCTAGAGAGAGAGAGATCTAGAGATCTAGAGAGAGATCTAGAGATCTAGAGAGAGAGAGAGAGATCTAGAGAGAGAGAGAGAGATCGAGAGAGAGAGGGAGAGATCGAGAGAGAGAGGGAGATCTAGAGAGAGAGGGAGATCTAGAGAGAGAGAGAGATCTAGAGAGAGAGAGATATATATATATATATAGAGAGAGAGATCTAGAGAGAGAGAGAGATCTAGAGAGAGAGATCTAGAGAGAGAGAGAGAGATCTAGGGAGAGTAAGAGAGATAGAGAGAGAGAGAGAGAGAGATCTAGAGAGAGAGAGATCTAGAGAGAGAGAGAGAGGGGAGATCTAGAGAGAGAGAGATCTATAGAGAGAGAGAGAGGGGAGATCTAGAGAGAGAGAGAGATCTAGAGAGAGGGAGATCTAGAGAGAGAGAGAGAAAGGGAGATCTAGAGAGAGAGAGAGGGAGATCTAGAGAGAGAGAGAGGGAGATCTAGAGAGAGAGGGGAGATCTAGAGAGAGAGGGGGAGATCTAGAGAGAGAGGGGGAGATCTAGAGAGAGAGAGAGAGAGGGAGATCTAGAGAGAGAGAGAGATCTAGAGAGAGAGAGGAAGATCTAGAGAGAGAGATCTAGAGAGAGAGAGAGACGGAGATCTAGAGAGAGAGAGAGAGAGGGAGATCTAGAGAGAGAGAAATCTAGAGAGAGAGAAATCTAGAGAGAGAGAGAGATCTAGAGAGAGAAATCTAGAGAGAGAGAGATCTAGAGAGAGATCTAGAGAGAGATCTAGAGATCTAGAGAGAGATCTAGAGATCTAGAGAGAGATCTAGAGAGAGAGAGAGAGAGGTCTAGAGATCTAGAGAGAGATCTAGAGAGAGAGAGAGGTCTAGATCTAGAGAGAGATCTAGAGAGAGATCTAGAGAGAGAGAGGGGTCTAGAGAGAGAGAGATCTAGAGAGAGATCTAGAGAGAGAGAGAGATCTAGAGAGAGAGAGATCTAGAGAGAGAGAGAGAGAGGGAGATATATATAGAGAGAGGGAGATATATATAGAGAGAGGGAGATATATATATAGAGAGGGAGATCTAGAGAGAGAGAGGGAGATCTAGAGAGAGAGAGGGAGATCTAGAGAGAGAGAGGGAGATCTAGAGAGAGAGAGGGAGATCTAGAGAGAGAGAGGGAGATCTAGAGAGAGAGAGGGGGAGATCTAGAGAGAGAGAGAGGGAGATCTAGAGAGAGAGAGAGGGAGATCTAGAGAGAGAGAGAGGGAGATCTAGAGAGAGAGAGATCTAGAGAGAGAGAGAGAGAGAGGGAGATTTAGAGAGAGAGGGAGATTTAGAGAGAGAGGGAGATCTAGAGAGAGAGGGAGATCTAGAGAGAGAGAAAGACGATCTAGAGAGAGAGAGAGACGGAGATCTAGAGAGAGAGAGAGAGAGAGGGAGATCTAGAGAGAGAGAGATCTAGAGAGAGAGATCTAGAGAGAGAGAGAGAGATCTAGAGAGAGATCTAGAGAGATCTAGAGAGAGATCTAGAGATCTAGAGAGAGAGATCTAGAGAGAGAGAGATCTAGAGAGAGAGATCTAGAGAGAGAGAGAGATCTAGAGAGAGAGAGATCTAGAGAGAGAGAGATCTAGAGAGAGAGAGATCTAGAGAGAGAGAGAGATCTAGAGAGAGAGAGAGATCTAGAGAGAGAGAGAGAGAGAGAAAGAGAGATCTAGAGAGAGAAAAAGAGAGAGAGAGAGAGATAAGAACCAGATTTGCTGAACATTGCTGGAGGGCTAAGGATGACAATTTTTATTTATTGCTAATTATTATATTTATATTTTTGTTCTATCTGTCCCTTCTCCAAGGTCTCCTCATTTTTATCAAGAGTTAATTCCCTTATGCCAACTAAGAAATCTACATAAGGGAGAGTTGTCTGTATGTATGTCCAGAGAGAGGAATGGGCTGGGTGTGAAAGAAAGAAAGATAGATAGAGAAAGAGAGATAGATAGAGATAAAGAGAGAGATAGAGATAAAGAGAGAGATAGAGATAAAGAGATAGATAGAGATAAAGAGATAGAGATAAAGAGATAGAAAGTCAGATAGAGAGAGAAGCTTTAATAGAAATGTTACACTTTTTACACTTTTTCCCCGGGTAACGCAGGGTAGCCCTGCTAGTTAATAAATAACAGCCAATTCAAGAAATCTAAATAATAATGATGCTAATAATAACTGATTAATTCCAATAAACATAGATAATGCAATATATGCAAGAACGCATAAAATGTGCATATAACAACCATGATGAGCGTCGCAGTTCAAAACATGTAAGTAATTAAAACACCTTATTATATTAGAAACATTAAAAAAATATTTTACTGCTTCCCAGAAATTTTCCACACGGTTAAAATTGACACCAGTTTTCACTCAGTCAGTACTGTTACCGATTTGTCCTGATAAGTTCGGCACAAGCAATATCATGAAACATTGTTATCTGGGAAATTGGAGCACTGATGAATATATTAAACATTACTTGGCAGTAATAGGCTTTTGGAGTTAAGTATAGATATAAATTGCCACGGGTATCCAGAGGATTTTAGTAATTTGACGGAGAATCCCCCCCCCCCCTCCCGGAGTCAGTCCCGGAAATGGCCGAAGCAGTTTACGACCTGAAAGCCACCTTCTTTAACCCTAACCTAAACCTTTGCATGCTCAGTGTCGTCTGCCTTTCTTACATCGTTTTTGCGGCTTTCAAATCGTGAGTTACGTCGGCCATTTCCGGGACTGACGTAAGATTCTCCGTCAGAATGCTGAACTCCTCTGGATAGCCCTCCGTTACAAGTGTCATAAAATAGATATGACAAGTTAAAAATCTTGATAATAAAACGCGGGATAAGAAAAGGAAATTGCTGAGTTTAAAGATTTTTTCTTCCTGTTTGCCGAAGTTAGCGAAAAGTGAAAAAGCTAAAAACTAAAAGAGAAATCTCACATTTTTTTTTTTTCTTACTATTAACTTTATTTGTTGCCAAAAATGCAAAATATTTGCACATTATTTTGAGAAAGAAGGCATCAGCAGCAAAAAATAGAACCGCGTAGCTATAGAAACGAACGCATAAGCAGGGTAGAGAGACTCATTTTTTTTTTTTTAGAAAAATATTTTACATAAGTAAAATATATATATATATATATATATATATATATATATATTAAAAGAGGGACAAACAAAAGAATAAAAGAATGCCGTGCCCAGCAGACAGTTTGGCAGAGAAACAGAAAGTTACAAGACCCTCCCACCCCCACTCCCTTCCGGGGTAAGAATTAGAATTTTGAAAGAATAATTCCAGACAAAAAAACTATTTTTTGGCTTGGCATGAAAAAAAAAAAAATACAAAACAAAACAAAACAAAAACTGTTTAGTTTCAACGATGAAACAAGAAAATGTCAAAGAATCTAAACACAGACATTCTTAAGAAGCATCCGTTTAATCAACGTGTTTAGCTATGAAAATGCCATTTCAAACTTAAACACGACAGACAAAGCCTCTTATAGAGATGCTTAGGCGCATCCATAAAAAAAAACACACCAACTAAAATGATTGCCGCAACGACCCATGGCGTAACGGATGAAGTACTAAGTAAAATTCAGTTTTAAGTGACACTCTTCTGGAGGTTGAAGGTTCAATCCTCAGTGCGGGCGATACTAGGAATTATGAATTACTGAAGACTTTTACCCGGTCATGGTAAACGGAACGAGAGCATGCTACCCCACAGATTAAATCAAGGATTCCATTCGAAATTCTATGCAGATTCCAGAGTTCGACAGAAAGATTCCCGAGTTCGACAAGATACACCTGAAGAAGGTCGGAGGTTACATTGGCCGAAACGTTGTGAGAATAACGCTCAAGATGAGAACAGTAGTCCGAATAACCCCAATTATACAAAAATGATTGCGTTTATTTATTTATTTTCGTTTGTTTTATAAGATTGATTCCGATATGAATCGTTGCTTTTTTCCAGTAAGACACAGACTCCCTTCGTTTTCTGGCTAAGAGCAAAGTGTACTACACTGCATTTTTTCTGTTCTCAGTAAAAGAGAAATAAATAATTGAGCAAACTTACTGCCCATATATCTCTTACGCACACATTATCAGCTACTTAGAGCGCTCTATTTTTCCAAGAGCGATGCATTTAAAAATTTTTTTTAACATAGTTCACCCCAAACAAGGCAGGCCGCCACTGTAGACGTAAGGAGCTACTGAGAAAAAAATTGGGATCTACTCAGCGAGATGTCTGTTTACATTAGTTTTAAATTTCTGCATGTCAGAACCGTCGGGGAAACAGGGGGCAGGGAGGGAGTTCCAGAGGCCAGCAGCAGGAGGAAAGAACCTATTTGAGTAGAAAGCTCTCCGGCATCTGGGGACCTCCACAGTGAATGGATGGGATTTAGTTGATTGTCGAGTTATTCTAGTGAATTTATGTCGAGGGGGCACCATTAGCATTATTGCTAAGAAACAACTGGTGGTCTTCGAATGTTGGTAATGGACCGTAATATTTTCTAACTTTGCGATAGTTACTTATTTGATCATGTACGTGTGAATAGAACTGATTTACATCGCACAATCTCCTTCAATTAAAACTTCTGTTTTCTCTTTAACGTTAAAAAGATCCGATTCGTTCGTGCTTTCCGTATTTGATCGGACAATATGCACGCGTTTTCAATCCTTCTGCGACATGATTATACGTTACTTAAAAACTAGAGAAATACAAAAGAAATTAAGTTCAAGACAGCATTCTTTAACATTTTGGCTAAAAGCAAAGTGTTTCATCTTTTCTGTTCTCGGTCAGTCAAGCAGAAATCCTTCTAAACTGAGAAAATTTAAATTTTTATCCCGATCCAGAGTTCTCGTTTTTTTTTGGGGGGGGGGGGGGGAGCTGGATTTCACCCCCACATTAAAAATTGACCTTGTGTCTAACTCTGGCGAGACAAATAAACAGGGATACAAACCTTTACTCTTCCTATCAATGAGAGTGTGACACAAAGGAAAGGAACGAACGCCCTACCGTATTAATATATGAATTATAGAAATTTCTCTGTATTTGTCTATTTTAATAATTTTCTGTCAAATTGAAACAGCATGTTTATTTTTATTCCATGAAAAATGCCAGTAGACTGAAATCATATGCCCTTAATAGGGTTAAGATGAAAATTCATATACACTAAATGTACAAAAGCAAGGAAATTCCAAAATTTTTACACTTTTATTATCATTAAGGGTATGCGAGCACAACAGGTCTATGTATTTTACTGGTAGGAATTTTTCTTCAGCGCACCTCACACACTTCATCCACTCATGCATAGAGATTTATACTGTAGTGATGTGATAATGAAATGGTTTGGTTTATATGTAGTCATACCCTTAATGACAATAAAAGTGTAAAAATTTTGGAATTTCCTTGCTTTTGTAGATTTAGTGTATATGAATTTCCAACTTAACCCTATTAAGGGTATATGATTTCAGTATACTGGCATTTATCATGGAATGTCACTACTTTTGTAAAGGCTATGCCTCAAGACAATGGTAATTTTTAAGTTTTTTTGGAATTTTCTGGAAAACTAAGGTATATGGTAAACTGAAATTAAAATGCCATCAACTAGACCCTAGAACCTCTATCTCTGCCAAAAATCAGCTGAATCCATCAAATAGTTGATGAGATACAGGGTGGCACATACGTACGTACGTACACACAGATAACATGATTTAATGATTGAACTTTCTGGATCTCTGGGTTGCCTTGACTAATGATGCTGAAATTCTACACACTTATAGAACCTATAAAAAAAAAATTGTGCGAAGTTTTAACTAATTTGGTTTATTGGTTTTTGAGTTATGATTGATCAAAGAAATGAGATTTCCAGCATAGGCCATTCATTCTTGAAGTCTATTAAGGGATAGAGCACTCCCACGCCTCCCTTGATTTAAAAAAAGAAAAAAAATAGCTGTACGGACCCGACATACATTAAATTCAAATTTGTTTTCTAAATATTTACATAATACCATTTTTGTTAGTTTAACTATCTAAGCTAAATAAAAAACAAATAAGGAACAGTAACTCTTACTAAAAGAGTAAGAGTTATTCCCCTTAGCTGATTTTTCTTTTCAGGTGTTTCTTTAAAGATGTCTCCATATTAGCAAATTGATCAACCCAGATTAAGTTTTTGTTTTGTAATAAATTGTGGCGAAGTATGTTAGTTTATTGCCAATAACCTGGTACAACAATAACAAATTAAAATTGGCTAGTCAAAATCAAAGTTTTATTTGTCAACTTAAATGCTATTTGGGCCCAAACTTAAAAATCTGGCTGACATCATTTTATATATCGGATAAATATCATTTTATGGAAATTTTTTTATTGGAAAAAATAGTCTGTGACTAAGTCAATTTAAAAATATTTATTCTATTGTCTTAAGTTCGGGAAAGCGTGGCATCTGAGTGATATAAACAAATGGTGTCATGCTAAACATGTTCATTTCAGTTGCTAGTATAATTGGGGTGCTGGATCTACACTTGGTCTGAAATTAAAGACAAAATGAGTTTTATTCACTGATACTTTGCGAAATCATAATATTCTGATATGGGATAATGAATTCAATCAAAATGTCAGTATCATGTTTGCTCTCAATCATTGATGGCGACAAGGCATGCTGAGAATCAAGCTTTTGCGGTCATCAACGCAGATTTCTTTCGTTCACTTATTTACACAGGTGGAAAATCAAAAGTAGTCGGCAATTTTTTCAGGAATCAATCTTTTTTTTCTTTCTTAAAAAAAAAAAAAAAAAAAAAAAAAAAAAAAAATGACCCTGTACTTGGAAGTCAGATTTTTTTCAGCCAACTCCTTATCTGTGAATGTTGGGAATCAATAATTGTTGCAGAAGTCAAAGTTTTAGTTTTTTTTAAACCGACCTCAGAAGCAGGAATCAGATGTTTTTACAGCAGACTATCCACCTTTGCTTATTTAATAACTTCAATCAGTGCTTCAGCACATTTTTTTTAAAATGGAAATCGCTCCAGACAAGACATGAAACCACTTGATGTAACGAGCTAAAAAAAAAAAAAAAAACTACTTCAAGGTCAAAAACTAGCCAACGATAAGTATTAGATGGATATATTCCGACACAGAAAACAGCAAATCTTCCCCCTTTGTCAGAAACATTGCTCATGGAATGTGAGGACTAAAGGACAAAATAAAGGGAAGCGAGAGTTACGAGGCTGCCGAAAGTAAACCCAAGGTTCACTTTCTATTTGCAAAACTGTGTTCTTTACTTTTCCCCATAAATTACTATTAAGATTTTCATCAGTCTTTACATGGTTCTGTTAATTATGTTTTTAAATAAGTTCAACACAAACAATATCATGAAACACTCATAATTTTTAAATAAGTTCAACACAAACAATATCATGGAACACTCATAATTTTTAAATAAGTTCAACACAAACAATATCATGAAACACTCATAATTTTTAAATAAGTTCAACACAAACAATATCATGGAACACTCATAATTTTTAAATAAGTTCAACACAAACAATATCATGAAACACTCATAATTTTTAAATAAGTTCAACACAAACAATATCATGGAACACTCATAATTTTTAAATAAGTTCAACACAAACAATATCATGAAACACTCATAATTTTTAAATAAGTTCAACACAAACAATATCATGGAACACTCATAATTTTTAAATAAGTTCAACACAAACAATATCATGAAACACTCATAATTTTTAAATAAGTTCAACACAAACAATATCATGAAACACTCATAATTTTTAAATAAGTTCAACACAAACAATATCATGGAACACTCATAATTTTTAAATAAGTTCAACACAAACAATATCATGAAACACTCATAATTTTTAAATAAGTTCAACACAAACAATATCATGGAACACTCATAATTTTTAAATAAGTTCAACACAAACAATATCATGAAACACTCATAATTTTTAAATAAGTTCAACACAAACAATATCATGAAACACTCATAATTTTTAAATAAGTTCAACACAAACAATATCATGAAACACTCATAATTTTTAAATAAGTTCAACACAAACAATATCATGGAACACTCATAATTTTTAAATAAGTTCAACACAAACAATATCATGAAACACTCATAATTTTTAAATAAGTTCAACACAAACAATATCATGAAACACTCATAATTTTTAAATAAGTTCAACACAAACAATATCATGAAACACTCATAATTTTTAAATAAGTTCAACACAAACAATATCATGAAACACTCATAATTTTTAAATAAGTTCAACACAAACAATATCATGAAACACTCATAATTTTTAAATAAGTTCAACACAAACAATATCATGGAACACTCATAATTTTTAAATAAGTTCAACACAAACAATATCATGAAACACTCATAATTTTTAAATAAGTTCAACACAAACAATATCATGAAACACTCATAATTTTTAAATAAGTTCAACACAAACAATATCATGGAACACTCATAATTTTTAAATAAGTTCAACACAAACAATATCATGGAACACTCATAATTTTTAAATAAGTTCAACACAAACAATATCATGAAACACTCATAATTTTTAAATAAGTTCAACACAAACAATATCATGAAACACTCATAATTTTTAAATAAGTTCAACACAAACAATATCATGGAACACTCATAATTTTTAAATAAGTTCAACACAAACAATATCATGGAACACTCATAATTTTTAAATAAGTTCAACACAAACAATATCATGAAACACTCATAATTTTTAAATAAGTTCAACACAAACAATATCATGAAACACTCATAATTTTTAAATAAGTTCAACACAAACAATATCATGAAACACTCATAATTTTTAAATAAGTTCAACACAAACAATATCATGAAACACTCATAATTTTTAAATAAGTTCAACACAAACAATATCATGAAACACTCATAATTTTTAAATAAGTTCAACACAAACAATATCATGAAACACTCATAATTTTTAAATAAGTTCAACACAAACAATATCATGAAACACTCATAATTTTTAAATAAGTTCAACACAAACAATATCATGGAACACTCATAATTTTTAAATAAGTTCAACACAAACAATATCATGAAACACTCATAATTTTTAAATAAGTTCAACACAAACAATATCATGGAACACTCATAATTTTTAAATAAGTTCAACACAAACAATATCATGAAACACTCATAATTTTTAAATAAGTTCAACACAAACAATATCATGGAACACTCATAATTTTTAAATAAGTTCAACACAAACAATATCATGGAACACTCATAATTTTTAAATAAGTTCAACACAAACAATATCATGAAACACTCATAATTTTTAAATAAGTTCAACACAAACAATATCATGAAACACTCATAATTTTTAAATAAGTTCAACACAAACAATATCATGGAACACTCATAATTTTTAAATAAGTTCAACACAAACAATATCATGGAACACTCATAATTTTTAAATAAGTTCAACACAAACAATATCATGAAACACTCATAATTTCTAAATAAGTTCAACACAAACAATATCATGAAACACTCATAATTTTTAAATAAGTTCAACACAAACAATATCATGAAACACTCATAATTTTTAAATAAGTTCAACACAAACAATATCATGAAACACTCATAATTTTTAAATAAGTTCAACACAAACAATATCATGAAACACTCATAATTTTTAAATAAGTTCAACACAAACAATATCATGAAACACTCATAATTTTTAAATAAGTTCAACACAAACAATATCATGGAACACTCATAATTTTTAAATAAGTTCAACACAAACAATATCATGGAACACTCATAATTTTTAAATAAGTTCAACACAAACAATATCATGAAACACTCATAATTTTTAAATAAGTTCAACACAAACAATATCATGAAACACTCATAATTTTTAAATAAGTTCAACACAAACAATATCATGGAACACTCATAATTTTTAAATAAGTTCAACACAAACAATATCATGGAACACTCATAATTTTTAAATAAGTTCAACACAAACAATATCATGAAACACTCATAATTTTTAAATAAGTTCAACACAAACAATATCATGAAACACTCATAATTTTTAAATAAGTTCAACACAAACAATATCATGAAACACTCATAATTTTTAAATAAGTTCAACACAAACAATATCATGAAACACTCATAATTTTTAAATAAGTTCAACACAAACAATATCATGAAACACTCATAATTTTTAAATAAGTTCAACACAAACAATATCATGAAACACTCATAATTTTTAAATAAGTTCAACACAAACAATATCATGAAACACTCATAATTTTTAAATAAGTTCAACACAAACAATATCATGGAACACTCATAATTTTTAAATAAGTTCAACACAAACAATATCATGAAACACTCATAATTTTTAAATAAGTTCAACACAAACAATATCATGGAACACTCATAATTTTTAAATAAGTTCAACACAAACAATATCATGAAACACTCATAATTTTTAAATAAGTTCAACACAAACAATATCATGGAACACTCATAATTTTTAAATAAGTTCAACACAAACAATATCATGGAACACTCATAATTTTTAAATAAGTTCAACACAAACAATATCATGAAACACTCATAATTTTTAAATAAGTTCAACACAAACAATATCATGAAACACTCATAATTTTTAAATAAGTTCAACACAAACAATATCATGGAACACTCATAATTTTTAAATAAGTTCAACACAAACAATATCATGGAACACTCATAATTTTTAAATAAGTTCAACACAAACAATATCATGAAACACTCATAATTTCTAAATAAGTTCAACACAAACAATATCATGAAACACTCATAATTTTTAAATAAGTTCAACACAAACAATATCATGAAACACTCATAATTTTTAAATAAGTTCAACACAAACAATATCATGAAACACTCATAATTTTTAAATAAGTTCAACACAAACAATATCATGAAACACTCATAATTTTTAAATAAGTTCAACACAAACAATATCAT
Organism: Sepiola atlantica; assembly: GCA_963556195.1. Taxonomy (NCBI): domain Eukaryota; kingdom Metazoa; phylum Mollusca; class Cephalopoda; order Sepiida; family Sepiolidae; genus Sepiola; species Sepiola atlantica. The sequence continues at coordinate 30,517,079 of OY744535.1, forward strand.
GAAACACTCATAATTTTTAAATAAGTTCAACACAAACAATATCATGAAACACTCATAATTTTTAAATAAGTTCAACACAAACAATATCATGAAACACTCATAATTTTTGAATAAGTTCAACACAAACAATATCATGAAACACTCATAATTTTTGAATAAGTTCAACACAAACAATATCATGAAACACTTATAATTTTCTAAAATGGATAGGATCCAAAATTAGGGAGTCGCGACCACCAAATTTTTAATTTTCGAATAATTTTCCTGTGTCTGAAAAATGTGGTTCCCCTACTCCAATCTAGTTGAAATTGCAGATTTATCTGAGTTTTGAGCCAAATTTAATGGGTCGTTCATGAGAAAAACTTTTGATGGTGGTGTCAGGCCTGTATGATATGGGATGGAATTTCCCTCATATGAATATGTTAGATATTACTTATTAGTGATATACTTTGTAAATATAGATACAGATTGCTAGGTGCAATAGGTTATTAGGTAAGATTGACGGTTGATGATACTGCGCTCAGCTTTGGATTAGGGTTAGGTAGCTGGTTACTTTGATCGCGTGATTATATGTACGATTTGTATTATTCGGACTATTATTCCCATTTTGGTCATTTTATCTTCACAATGTTTTGGCTGATGTAAGCTACAACCTTCTTCACGTGCATATGTCTAAACTCGGGAATCTATACGAAATTTTACATTTAACCCTTTATTTAATCCACGAGGGTAGATTGTTCTTGTTCCATCATCCACGACTGGGTAGAAGTTTTAATTAATTGCGCCACATAGACACGTGGTGGATCGGATAAAGGTAAGGTAAGATATTGCTTAATGGCACATCAACCCCAAGGGTCATTTCATGACATGAATGTAGAAGGAAATATCCTTCATTTGAGTCTTAAGTCAATGGGTCATTTATAGTCATTAGTTAAGAGCTTTGGTATTTTGAATTGTTGTCATTTTGGTGAAGGTTTTTATGCTTCAAGTTCTTTATATCTTCAAATGTTTAATCATGGTTTTTGGTTTGGTTGTTTTTGTTTCACGGCATATCAACCCTTTTCAGGTCATTTAATGCCGAATCTGGTCATTTTGGTGAAGGTTTTTATGCTTCGAGTTCTTTATATCTTCAAATGTTTAATCATGGTTTTTGGTTTGGTTGTTTTTGTTTCACGGCATATCAACCCTTTTCGGGTCATTTAATGCCGAATCCAGACCGGATAAAGGTGTTGAATAACAATCAGTTTTAAGTGAGAGTCTTCTTGAGGTCGAAAGTTCAATCCTTACTTCAGGCGATAATAACTAAAAATAACTTAATTAACACTCCTACCCGGTCATGGCTGATAGAACGAGAACAATCCACCCATGGATTAAACAAAGAGTTTATTTTGAAATTACATATAGGTTCCAGAATTTTAGAAAGATTTGAAAGTTCAAAAAAGATGCATTTGAAAAAAGACGGAGGTTACACAAACTGAAATATTGTAAAAATAAAAACCAAGATGAGAACAGTAGTCCGAATAATCCAAATAATCTAAATTATCAATCCTCATCTCAAAAACTCCAAAACAAGATTTGAAAGTTCAAAAAAGATGCATTTGAAAAAAGATGGAGGTTACACAAACTGAAATATTGTAAAAATAAAAACCAAGATGAGAACAGTAGTTCGAATAATCCAAATAAATCTAAATTATCAATCCTCATCTCAAAAACTCCAAAACAAGATTTGAAGTCAGATTTCAGTAAAAACTGAAACGGTAGCATAAGTACACGCTACATAAGGCCTGTGATAGGCAGCGTCTCTCCTGCGAGATGATTCAGCTACAAACAACTTCTAGTTATGGAAATGGATATCCAGAAATAAATAAAATATAGATAAAGTTTCAATCGTTGTGATCCTTCATGAGTATACCAGCTACCCAATAAGATTAATGTCGTTCTTGGCCTTTTGGCTAAGATCAAAGTGTAGTATCTGTTCCGGTGGATACTGCACCCCATACTGGTGTTGTCTTGACCTTCGGGTCTTGATTTACGCCAGTCAATGGGTCTGTCCTGTGCAGTTCTGGGAGGTCCACCTTCCCAGGCTTTGCCTCCCCTCTTTGGGGAGGAGTAAGTTTATTGCTTACTGTCTGAGGCACCTCTACCGGGGAATGCCGACGGGGCTGCCCAGGCAATTTTTAAACCCCACTTTCCCGACCCAACCTTGGGTCACATCTTACTTGTGGGAGTAAGATAAAAACTGGCCTTGTGCCTAACTCCTGGAGAGGAGTAAATCAATACCCAATAAGATTAATCAGAGAATGTCATCAACCTTGGCACATGAAAAATGGATAACAAATATCCATATGTATTTCCAGTTTCTCTTACAAAAGTTTCAGGCATTTATAACCATAGCTAACAGAATGAAAAAGGGGTGAAAAAAAAAAAACAAAAAAAAACAAATCTGCAACAAATAAATGTTACCAAAGGCAAGATAAGTTACTCTTCTACCTATCTGGATAAGTTTATTTGTGTTTTAACTTATTTTAAAACATTTTTAGTTCGATTTTAAACTAGTGTCGAGACGCCATGTGAAAATTGAAAACACAAAATCGCCATATTTGATCACGTGACGTCGAGACACTAGTTTTAAAACGAACTAAAAAAAAACGCTTTAAAATAAGTTAAAACACAAATAAACTTATCCAGGTAAGAGTAACTTATCTTGCCTTTGGTAACATTTATTTGTTGCCATTTGTTTTTTTTCCACCCCCTTTTTCGTTCTGTTAGCTGTCATTATAAATGCCCGAAGTTTCATATAACTTAAAACTGCCCATTGCTTTTCCAGGAGGTGAGAAATATAGGGTGACGTCTCCCTTCCTACAGAAAATTTCATCCATGGAATCGTTAATAACATCCACAATCCTTTTTGCACTCTAATCATATTTGATAAAAATACATTTTAGTCTATGCCTGACTTGTCCCCCAAATTTCTGCCTTGAACACCCAACAGTTTTTTTTTTTTACATAGTTCACCCCAAACAAGGCAGGCCGCTACTGTAGACGTAAGGGGCTACTGAGAAGAAAAAAAGGGGAGAAGGTGGAGGGGGGGGGGAACCTAAATTGGGATCTGCACAGCGAGATGTCTGTTTACATTAGTTTTAAATTTCTGCATGTCAGTACTGTCAGGGAAACAGGGGGCAGAGAGGGAGTTCCAGAGGCCAGCAGCACTAGGAAAGAATCTATTTGAGTAGAAAGCTCTCCGGCATCTGGGGACCTCCACAGTGAATGGATGGGATTTAGTTGATTGTCGAGTTGGTCTAGTGAATTTATGTCGAGGGGGCACCAGAGCAGCCAATTCATCGTAGCATAATCCATTGAAGTATTTGTAAAACAAGCACAAGGATGCTACATTTCGGCAATGGGACAGGGGCTGGAGCTTGGTTGACAGTGAGGGACCTATTAGGTTGGCGACTCTTTTTTGGACCTTGTCAAGGAGGGAGAGACTAGTAGATGATGCACCAGCCCAGATGTGGCAACAATACTCGATGCATGGGCGGATGGTGGCTTTGTAGAGATATATATTTGAGGAGTTTTATTGCCATTCAATGATGAGCACCCCTGGATACGACATGCAAAATTGTCAATAACTCTGACACCCCCCCCCCCCTCTCTTGGCACTCCCCTGATTTGGGCTGTGATTGCCCTCTTCAGTTTGGGAACAGTCTGGGGATTGTTATGATAAAGATTATCTTTGAGATACATCCACAGATACAAATCTGGGGGAAAGGATTAAGGTCCGGTAAGTGTAAAGCCCATTTTGGATCACATCTCCTACTGACGAGATGTTCACCAAATTGTTCTTGTATATAATTCAAAGGCAATAAAATAAAGACTGTTGGATATTCATGATTGAAACTTGGTGGACAAGTCAGGTATAGACTAAAGATTGTTAGTGAATTTTATTAACGATTCCATGGGTAGCATTTTTAATGGGGGGGGGGGGAGGGTCACCCTGTATTCGATTGTTCAGAAAATATTGACCGTTTATCTTTATTTTTATTTTTTTTTTTACTCACTTTTAAAAACGTTTTTCTAGACTGCTATATTTGCAGTGTCATGCACAAAATTTTACATGCTTAGTAATTAATGCGTATTTCTTTAACGAATAGAATTTTGATGCATGTAAGCCCTTAATAAGGAATATGCTCGCTTTTGGAATTCTCTCCCCACTCCCAGTTTCCCCGACTGTACTAACATGCAGAAATTTAAATGTCCACGAACATCTTGCTGCACAACTCCCCACTTAGGATGCACGCTATGAATCTGTTCCCTAATTCACAATAGCCCCTTGCATTTCAGTTGCAATGTGCCTTGTTTGCATTGAAAAGCAAAAGTAAGTAAATAAATAATTTTTTTTTTTTTTTTTAAATGTGTCTACTTTTTTTACTTTTTGGCCTTTTGGCTAAGATCAAAGTGTAGTATCTGTTCCGATGGATACTGCACCTCAGACTGGTATTGTCTTGGCCTTCGGAGCTTGATTTACGCCGGTCTATGGGTCTGTCCTGTGCAATTCTAGGAGGTCCACCCTCCCAGGCTTCGCCTCCCCTCTTTGGGGAGGAGTAAGTTTATTGCTTACTGTCTGAGGCGCCCCTACCGGGGAATGCCGACGGGGCTTCCCAGGCAATTTTTAAACCCCACTTTCCCGACCCGACCTTGGGTCACATCTTACTTGTGGGAGTAAGATAAAAACTGGCCTTGTGCCTAACTCCTGGAGAGGAGTAAATCAATACTCTTTTTGCACGAGTTTAAACTTGGTCATAATAATTCTCAATCAATCAACATCACTAGAACATGGGGAGAAGCATCCACAAGTGATCGGATCGTATGGAGGCAGTTTCAGAAATTCCGTAGCAATAAGGAGAGCCTTGAAGATGAAAGTGGAGGACGGCCATACACTTTTTACAATAAGCGTTTAAAACGTGGCCATGGTTTGAAAGCAATTGTTGGACTAAATCCATGTCAAGGGGTCAAAGAAATGTCTACGGCACTTGATGTCAGTATTTCACCGGTGGTCACTCGCTTGAAGCAAATTGGTGAGGCAAAAAAGTTGAGGTGAACTTAATGAATAACTGTGTGTTTCTAAAAGCGTTACTTATGATCCAAATAACCTAATAACAGCATCCAGCTTAATGGATGTTTCAAGGTTAGAATTGTAGATTTTTCCGTAAGTATTTTAACAAAAAGGTTTTCTCTTTCTCTTATGAACTAAAAACTCACTCACATTATCTACATGTTTCCGACTGTAATCCTCATCTTGATTGTTGTGTAAAAAGATCGGATGTGGGTGTGTAAAAATAACGTTAAAATAGAATTTTGCACATGAAGTGCATCTAGCAACAAAATGGAATTTTCCATTTTAAGCGAAGTTAGAGGTTAGGTTGACGTGTGCAGAAAGTTGGGTGATAGCAGGAAGTGACGTAACAAAGAGGCAATACAGATCCTGCCTCTTGACTAAACGGATGTCTTTTTTGAGGCTCTTCCACAACTCTTAAAGGGGTCGACCAGGAAGAAGTGTTCATCTAGACATACTTGCTGTAAAAAGTCAGCCAAATAAGTTAAGCAGAAATTAAGATGCAGCCGAGAGAGAACATTACTGTTGTTTTTAATGGCTTCCATCATTACAAGCACAAACAGAAAAAAATAAAAGATCAAGATTGTTCTGACGACTACTACTGCCTCTCTCTATATACGGCACAATCACGTTGGCACACCCGTTAGATCACCGAAGTTAAGCGACGTCGAGCCTGGTCAGTAGTAAATGGGTGACCATTTGGGAATACCAGGTGCTATATGTGCTCTCTGCTTATCTCGGCATTGTTTCCAGTCGTCTTGAATTGCTTGCCATTGGAATCAAGCAGTGCCGACTCAAGAGAGGTGTTGTTAAGGATTGTGCAACCCTTGCTTCACAATTACACGCGCAGCCAGCCCCTTACAGGGGTGTCCACAGTCTCTCTAGACTGAACGGAGAGCATGACATGACTACTGCCTCTACTACAAAAAGACACCATTACCCATTGAGCTGTCTACTTACAACGTGTCAATGAGATGACGCCGGCCAACTGTTTACAATGGAGACAAAGACTTGATCAGCCATAATACTACAGTTGTCATATTGGGCCGTTGTGCTCTCCAGCCTTCTTTCCATGTCTTTTTATCATAGTCTGCCATCTTCTGGAAATTTAATACTGAACGCATTATTCAATCCATTGGAGTAGAATGATTTTTCCAAAAGTTATGTTTTCCCTATTTATTTGTCTCCCCACGAGGACAGAGTTAGACACAAGGTAGCTTTTTAATGTGGGGGAACCCCAGCTACCCCAAAACGGGACACTCTGGATTGAGACAAAAAATTAAAATAGTCGAAAAGGATTTCTCCTTCATTGACGAAGGACAGAAAAGATGAAGTGTAGTATCAGAACAGATACTACACTTTGCTCCGAGCCAAAAGGCCAAGGAATGTTGCCTTCAACTTTATTTCTTTTGTATTTATTTCGCTTTAACTTACGTATAATCATGTTGCGGAAGGATTAGAAATGTGTGGCTTTTTGAAAAATAGAGCACTTTAAGTAGCTGATAATGCGTATGTAAGAGATATATGGTTATTATGATTGGGTATAGAGATGACAGTTTGCTTAATTATTATTTTTTTTATATGTAGTTAAGTAATTATGTTTGGCAATAATTATGGTCGGCCCTGTATAATCGATACACATACACACACACATATATATATATATACAGGGTGGGCCAAAATAAGGGTCCTATCTTTAAATTTGAATAATTTGAATTTGAATAACTTCCACAAAATAAAAGTTAAACTCACCAAACTTTATGTGTGTGTAGACTGACCCTTCCGAGATTTTTTGAAATAAACAAAACAAATTTTAGCCGAAAAACACTTCTTAAAACTTACAAAAACTAAAGTATTGTTTTTTACACTGTTTTGAGTTTTTTAAGCAAAAATAATGTTTTCTAAATGAGGGTACGTTCCTTAGGGCTAATACGGCTCATGCTTGCTTCGGAAGGGGTCCTTTACTTATTCTCAAAAAAAAAAATTTTAAAAAAATCAATAAATAAAAAAGTTATGAATTTTTAAAAATAGGACCCTTATTTTTGCCCACCCTATATATATATATATATATATATATTCATAAAGTTAGGTATGTTTGTATGGTTATATATTTATATGTATTAACCGATCATTATGAATTTTACAACACAGCTGCTACGCGTAAATGGTCCTAAAGTGTGCTATATTTAGTTTTATACAAGGGGGGTAAAAAAAAAGTGGTGGAAGTCTTCCATCAAAAATTCAAATACCTTCGATTTTGGCGAGATTTTAACGCTAGGTATTTGACACCAATTTATAAATATTCCTCAAATTTCAGTTTCTTTGGAGTATTTCAAAACGTTTTTAGGAGGCATAATATGGGCGCAATCTCCCTTTTGAAAATTAAAATATTTCAGATTTGCATAAAATTTGATCAATAATCATTAGACATCAATTAAGCAAGATTCCCTGAATTTTAATCTCTTCTTAAGACTCCTTAAGCTTAAGCCTTAAACTTAAGACATTTTTTTTATAATCAAAATCATGTAACATATTTTGACCAAAATTAGAATAAGTATTCTAGGCATAAGGTTTAGTATCATATCTTTATTATTTTAATCTTCATAAAGGGAAATAAAAGTGGTGCAAAACATATGTGTGTATGTGTGTGCCAATTTATTGCAAACGCATGCATAATAGAAATTAAATAATCATGTAAAACAGGGCTGGCGGGACAGTTATGAAAGTGTGGGGGGGGGCTTCTTCTAAAAAGTGGGGGGGACGGTTAAATACATGCATATCAACTTAATTATTGATGACCGTAAAGTGGGGGGGGGGCCTAAGTCAAAAAGTGAGGGGGCTTCAGCAACCCCCCCCCCTACCCCCGGTGCCGCCGTCCATGTTAAATATAGTATGCCAAGGGAAATAAATGATATTTTTACAAAGTGGCTACTCTGGCCTTGTGCCTAACTCCTGGAGACGAGTAAATCAATACTCTAGGTTTTACATCTCTTTCTTGGCCTTTTGGCTAAGATCAAAGTGTAGTATCTGTTCCGATGGATACTGCACCCCATAGACTGGTATTGTCTTGGCCTTCGGGGCTTGATTTACGCCCGTCTATGGGTCTGTCCTGTGCAGTTCTAGGAGGTCCATCCTCCCAGGCTTCGCCTCCCCTCTTTGGGGAGGAGTAAGTTTATTGCTTACTGCCTGGGGCGCCCCTACCGGGGAATGCCGACGGGGCTGCCAAGGCAATTTTTAAACTCCACTTTCCCGACCCGACCTTGGGTCACATCTTACTTGTGGGATAAAGATAAAAACTGGCCTTGTGCCTAACTCCTGGAGAGGAGTAAATCAATACTCTAGGTTTTACACGTAAATGATCAAAACATGAGTAAGTCATCTTAGTATAAGGTGTAGGCAAATGAGGGATCTTGAGGAAGGATGGGAGCAAAACAAAACAAAAATGAATAAAGGGACGTACGTAAACAAGACTATTTATACCACTAACAGTTTGCAAGTATGTAGATAGATAATAAAATAATTCAAGAAAAGTTATGAGTTGGTGGGGGTAAAGTAAGACTTCTTTCTTTTTTTTTTTTTTTTTTTTTTTCCTCTTTTAAATCCGAACATTTACATCTGAAGTATTTAAATGAAAGTAAAATAAATTTCATTATTAAAAGTGTGCAATGTGAGAGCATCTCTCAAGGAAAATAAGAAAACATTTACCTGGCTGAGCAAAGTAAGTCCGTAAAGCGTCCCATGATAAAGAGTTTGAGGGACAGGAGGGCTTTTATTTTTTTAATCTTTTTATATATATATATATTCTTCTTTAAGAAGAACAAAACAAAAAAAACCCTGTCAAGACGAGATTGAAGAAGAGCACTAAAGGAAGACAGGTAAGCCTCTTTTTTTATTGTTTTATGCCGAACACAGATACCATGTGAACGTATTGGCCGGTTCCCATCTACACTTTAGCGATGGTCAGCCCTTTCAGACACAAAATACTACTACCCCAACCAGGAAGCATACATTTTTCCTCTACCCCCAGCGGCAGCCGCACACCTTTGGTATGGCGGCGGTGGTGCCAGGAAAGTCTTGGGAGAGACAGAGATGAAGATAAATGAGAAGATGGAGATGAAGAAGCTATGGAAACATTACTCAATTGATGAGAGAAAGAGAGAGAGAGAGAGAGAGAGAGAGAGAAAGAGAAAGAGAAAGAGAGAGAGAGAGAGAGAGAGAGAGAGTACAAGAAATTAAAATACAAAAAAAGCCAAAAAGTTATATCAGATGTAAGAAAAGAAAGCGGTAAATCTTTAAGGGAGGGCGAGAGAGGAGAGGAGGGGGGGGGTTAGGGTAGACAAAAAAAAAACTATAAGTAAGTAAATTCTGCAGTTGTGAAGTGAGACAAGGAGAGAAAGATAAAATAAAAGCTACAACAAGAAAAGATGGCCTAGAGAAAAAAAAAATTCCAGGTAAGTAAAAAGAAATCGGTTCCTAACGCTAAAAGAGTGGTTACTAAGTTTTGGTTTGATGGTGTACATTTCTTCCTATCTATGTGTGTGTGTATCTAACATATAAAGTTATCTTGTCGAATTTTTAAAGTCAGACTCAAATAGCATTTAAGCTGACGACTTAAATCAAACTTTCCGTCTGACTAGCTAATTTTTAATTTGTTATGGTTATACCATTGTAGCAGTCACATCACTGAGATCTACTTTCTTTTGTATTCATACGCAATCTTTTGTGTAGTGATTAGTTTGTGGTTCGGTTGGCTAAAACAGGCATGTAAAAACTCACATAGAAATACATCAGGAAATTGTAACATTTCTGCACATGCTCACCTTTTCCCTCAGTTACGCCCAGCCTTAGTTTGGCGCTTAAATACAAACATTCTCTGGACAGACGTTGTGGGGACCTGACACTAAAAACCTCTTCTCATCCCTTGCCATGGTGTGGCAGGATGAGATGTGGTAGTTTGGTAGTTTTGTTTTACGGCATATCAACCCTTTTTGGGTTATTTAATGCCGAATCTGGTCATTATAGTAAAAGTTTTTATGCTTCAAGTTCTTTATATCTTCAAATGTTTAATCATCGTTTTTGGTTTGGTAGTTTTGTTTTACGGCATATCAACCCTTTTTGGGTTATTTAATGCCGAATCTGGTCATTATAGTAAAAGTTTTTATGCTTCAAGTTCTTTATATCTTCAAATGTTTAATCATCGTTTTTGGTTTGGTAGTTTTGTTTTACGGCATATCAACCCTTTTTGGGTTATTTAATGCCGAATCTGGTCATTATAGTAGAAGTTTTTATGCTTCAAGTTCTTTATATCTTCAAATGTTTAATCATCGTTTTTGGTTTGGTAGTTTTGTTTTACGGCATATCAACCCTTTTTGGGTTATTTAATGCCGAATCTGGTCATTATAGTAAAAGTTTTTATGCTTCAAGTTCTTTATATCTTCAAATGTTTAATCATCGTTTTTGGTTTGGTAGTTTTGTTTTACGGCATGTCAACCCTTTTTGGGTTATTTAATGCCGAATCTGGTCATTATAGTAAAAGTTTTTATGCTTCAAGTTCTAAAAATAAAATTAAAAAGGGGAGGGAGAAAGGGAGAGGGGCTGTTGTTTTTGTTTTTGGTTTTGTAGAACATAATTAAGTTTTACAAAAAAAAAAAAAAAAAAAAAAAAACGTCAATGTAGGTGAATTTCGTCTCAGGGAGCCACAGGGCAGCCTGATCTGGTATCACCAGAGGATGAGATGTAACTCTGGAACTAAATTCTCTATCTATAGCTAAAGCCTGCCTGCTGAACTAACTTGCATTCATTCTTGTGTTCCTGTGTTAATGAAACTGTTAGGTTGTTTTTGTTGTTTTGTTTTACGGCATATCAACTCATTTCGGGTTATTTAATACCAAATCCGGTCATTTTGATAAAAGTTTTTATGCTTCAAATTCTTTGTCTTCAAATATTTATTCATGGCATTTGATTTGGTTGTTTTGTAGAGGAAAAATATTGGCTTTGTTTTGGGCTGTGCAGAACATGATTGAGTTTTGCAAAGGGAAAAGGAAAAAAAACAATAACATCAATATTTGGTGCGTTTTAGGTCAGGAAGCTAGTATTTTCAGACAGCCTGATCTGGTAGCACCAGAAATGAAACTTAAATTGTAGAGAAGGTGTTGGTATTTTTATATGGAACTCTGGTGACCCTTTTTTCTTCTTCATTTCAAGCCAGCTCGGTCATATGAATACAGACACTACGACAAAATGGTTCCCTCCAATCTTCGGCAAGCATCTCATCAATAACTGTACACTATGTTAATTGCTATATAATAACATACTTAGCTATAAGTTATTTTAAAAGTTACTTGGTCCAATCTAGACAACTGTTAATATTAAACGTTTTTAAATAATCACCTAAAAAAAAAAAAAAAATCAGCAAGGGGGATAACTTATTTTAAATTAAAGAATATAATAGAAGTTGTCTACCTTAAGTTTAAAAATGTGCAAACAATTAAGAAAATTAACTGAAATAATGTCATTGCATCCCGGGTAGGTATAACCAGTATAAAATACAAAAATCAATTTCTGAAAACTGGAACAAAGCCAAATCGCGACAGCAAACGTAACACACACACAAAGCACTCAATATTCTTTCAGACAGAGTTTTATAAGACTATATAATTTCTTAAGTTTAGGATTGGTTGATAATCATGTTTTCACAAGTATTTACTTGAAAATGGATGACGTCATGTAGAATAAATGGTAGCTTCTAGAAACTTTTGAATAAATAAAGCTAATTTTGTGATGGCATCCATTTTTTTAAGTAAATATATATATTTCTTTCTTGATAATAATCATTCGGTTTTTGATCTACTCTTCCCTCCCTTTCTCTCCTCTCACCCCACTATATGTATTCTCTTTTGTTTCATTTTACTTCAGTCGCAGTTCTCAGAAATCAAGAGGCTCCCTTCCTAGGACTAACACTTGATCGCTATATGAGATACATAGATATTCAAATATTCCATATGTTCTCCTTTACCTTTCAAACGTTGAGTTAGTAAATAAGTTAAGAATATTAATTTTTCTCTCCCAAATTGACATGTGGACTATGTTATATTATATATTTATTGTGGTCACTTGTATACACCGTCTTATGTATATATGTGTCTGCACATGTGTGTGTGATTGATTGATTGGGTTTTATGGCATATCAACTACTTGGTTATTTAATGCCGGAAAATGTTTATTTATTTTTTTGGTTGTTATTGGGGGAGAATTGTTCACAAGGATATGTTGAGAGTTATTTTATAGTATAAGAGTGTTTAGTTTGTTTTCATTTTAGAGTTTGTATATGTGTTTATGTTTGAGGATGAGGATGAGGGGCATGAGTAGGGAGAAAGGGGTTAAATTTTGTTGTAGATATTGACTTCTTTTAGGTATTCAAAGATTTTATTTAGGTTTGTTGGGAGAAAAATGTTGACATGTGTCTGGGTTTATTTGTCTGTGTTCACAACAACAGATTATCCGTATGTTCTAATTAGATGATAAGCAATTTATTCCACAATCAATTTTGGAACAACCTTAGGAAATATGTTTGCTGTGTAAGACCATTTGTTAGGTTGTTTTGTTTTACGGCATATCAACCCTTTTCGGGTTATTTAATGCCAAATCCAGTCATTTTGGTAAATGTTGTTATGCTTCAAGTTCTTTATATCTTCAAATATTTATTCATGTTTGGTTTGGATGTTTTGTGGAGGAAAATGGTTTTGTTTTTTTGGCTTTGAAGAAAATGATTGAGTTTTGCAAGGGAAAAGAAAAAAAACAAAAAACAATATCATCAATGTTTGGTGTCAAGAAGTCGACTATTTGTTAGGATTATTCTTTTTGTCAGTAGCTTTTCATGTGTTTTCATAAATACTGGCTCTTTTCTTAAGAACACTTTCAATTGATGGTTCTATATTTATATTATCGAAGAAGTATATGTAACATAAAACTTATCTATTATAATAATAATAATAATAATAGTAGTCATTGTAATGTTTTGTGAAGTTAGTTGTTAAATACAGCCAAGATGTAACACCCTTATCAACAGCATAACACCCAAATCAGGCCCCGCATTGTATTGGCTGTATTTGGCAACTCACAAAATCATTACATTACTTATTATTGAGAATTATCGAAATTGCGGAACCCTGTTCCAGCAATATTAGTAACAGCAGCAGCAGATAAACGATCTTTGTAAAATATTAGATATTTATCGGTTGAAATATTTAATACTGATTGGTCAATTCTATCAAAAGACTCAATATGATTGGTTAGAGAAACCGAACTTCAACCAACCAGAAAAAGTCGCTCTGAGAGCCGAACACTTGCTAGTATTGACTACCTACAGCCAGACTCAACTTGCCACAGAAACTCTTGTCAATCACAACACAACTACAGACTCCTTGCGGGCAAACTAAATTTAGCCTTGACTGCTAGGCTATAGGTTCTTGGCAGATAACAGTCATGGACTACTAATCATAGTGATAACTTATACATACAAACTCACTCACACACAAGTTCACACACATACGAAACTTTGAAATTTTATTAATTCTTTACTTTTGGTTGTTTTAACAAATCGTAAATAAAATCAATATATGTTTATTTTTCATTCTTTTGATATTGCCTTTTCCACAAAGATGGCGAGTGAAATAACCGAAATTCCTCGGACAAATAAAAACACTGAAACATCAGTTAGAAATTGTCTTTATCCCTTCAGTATGAAAAAAAAAAATATTGTGAAAGAATATGAAAGTTACTGGACAAAACGACAAAAAAAACCCCTCTAAAAACAACTACAATGTTCATTTAAAATTTTTTTTTTGTTTTTTTAACGTAGTTCACCCCAAACAAGGCAGGCCGCCACTGTAGACGTAAGGGGCTACTGAGAAGAAAGAAAAGGAGAGAAGGTTTGGGGGGGGGAGGGCAACCTAAGCTGGGATATGCGCAGCGAGATGTCTGTTTACAATAATTTTAAATTTCTGCAAGTCAGTACTGACGGGAAAACAGGAGGGGAGTTCCAGAGGCCAGCAGCACGAGGAAAGAAGCTATTTGAGTAGAAAGCTCTCCGGCATCTGGGGACCTCTACAGTGAATGGATGGGATTTAGTTGATTGTTGAGTTGGTCTAGTGCATTTACGTCGAATTTTCGATCTTATACAAGGAAACACACACACGCATATAATTACTGCGCACAAGTGACAAGACCGTCACAAAAAAGGGATTCACAATGGAAGCCCCTAAGAAAAGGCCGAGAGGATGGCTAAAACAAACGTGGTTGGATGCCCTACATCAAGATCTTGAGACTGAAGAAACTTTTGCGAGTTTACGGTGGAGTGAGAAATTCAATACAGACCATGCTATGTCGGATGAACGCAAAAGGCAAATGTTTTAACTGGACATTAACAAGCCGCGCGTGCGTGGTCCCCCTCTGTATGTGACTCGATGTGGCGAGTGTAAAATGCAATAAATTTGGGCAATTTGGGGCATTTTTCACCCCTCTTTGACCCCCTGGGGGGCGAACCACAATTTTTCTGAGGTCAAGGATGCTCATTTTATATCCAGAACAATTGCCTCTACATTTTGGCCAAGTTTCAGAAAAATTGAATATACGGATCAAATGTTATGGGAGGAAAGGGTCATTTTTTGTCATTTTGGGGGCTTTTGACACCCTGGGGGCGCGAACCAGATTTTTTCCAAGGTCAGTGATACTTATTTTCTATTAGGAACAATTGCCTCCAAATTTTGGCCAAGTTTCAGAGAAATTGAATGGATGGATGAAAAGTTATGGGGCAAAAAAATCGGAGAATGTCACTTTCTAACCTGACCAAAGTTACAACTTCATGCAAAATTTCAGAGAAATTCAATGGATGGTTGTGGAGAAAAATCCGGAAAGACGAACGGACATGCCTCAAAACATAAGTCCCCCGATTTTATAAATCGGGAGACCAATATGACATTAATTGAGACAATTAATTGAGACCATTGTGTTGCCCATTTCATGTCAACAATGTACATCACTTCGACATTGGTCATCTTTCATTCATGTAAGCTAATATAAAATGGACGCCTATAAAAAAATATTTTAGAAGCCACCATTTTATGATTTCATTAGATTACACGTGTAGCAAAAAAAAAAAAAATAAAAAAAAAGATAAGTAAAAAAAATAAAAATAAATTCATATGAATCAACATGGTACAACTTGATTCTGTTTTTGGCATTTGTAATGGTTGGCAACATCCTTAAGTGAAAGTGATTCTATGGAACTGACTGGATTCGAACTTGGGACACCCAAGTCGTCAGTCCGCATCGTTATCCAGTTAACCACCGCCACTTCCTGAGATGAGTAATGATAGCAAAAAGAATTTTTACAGAAACACATAAGAAACTTATTAAACTTGTAAATTTAAAAACAGTAATAGTTTAGGGAACATGGGATTTCGAAGGTAAAGAATTATGTTATTTTATATGAATTATGAATTATGTGAAAAATTAGAAATTATGAAAATTATTATAATTATGTGAAAATTTATTTATTGAAAATCATGTGAAAAATTAGAAATTATGAAAAATGAATTATGATTATGAAAAATTATGAAAAATTATTATTATGAGATTAAAATTATATAAATAATAATTATTATAAAATTATTAATTAAATTTAAAATTAAATATTAATTAATTATTATTAAATTATTATTTAATTTAATATTAATTTAAAATTAATTTCTAAAATTAGAATAAAAATTATTATTAGGAGATTATGAAAAATTATGTTATTTTACATGAAATTATGAATTATGTGAAAAATTAGAAATTATGAATTATGTGAAAAATTAGAAATTATGAATTATGTGAAAAATTAGAAATTATGAAGAATGAAGTAAAGAATTATGTTATTTTAGCTTATGTATTTTATTAATTTTTAACATCTTGTTGAACATTTTCTAAATCCATTTTCTAAGTCCAGAATCTCTGTAAATTTATTACCCACAAAAATGGCAAAATTTTTATTTTAAAACTAGCCATACTCATTCAAAAATTAGTGGGTGTATTTGTTTGTTTGGTAGGCCTAGTGCATACTAATACGGTCTTTATGTATTTAAAACAATTTTTTTACCTACACTCACATCAGAGTGTACTATATTGAATGCCGGATATGTCAACTAGTTTTATATAATTTTTATTTTCCATTTTATAGTATATAAGGTGTTATTGGAACAATTCAGGGACAAGCTAAAAGATGTAAGTCATGGGGGGTTGGAGGTTACAGAGGGTCAATGTGCGTGGTCAGAAAGGATTGCCATGACAGAGCTACTCTTCAGGTGAGAAAAGCCAGTTCAATTGAGATTCATGACCACTTCTCAGAAAGAACATAAATATTGACAGCGACGGACGTATACACAAATATGTGTTACAATAATAATGTAATATGTTGTGACCTTGAAAGGCCGAGAATAAATAAGACAACACGGTGGTATATTTACAAGAGTGCATATTTACTGAAGTACAGAATAGTATGTTACAGAAAGACTGCTTTGAGACTTTATCGTAAGCTCCTCTATACATAGTGTTTAGAGTCTATACATAGTGTTTAGAGTCTATACATAGTGTTTAGAGTCTATATAGTCACAAAATAGGGTAGATCACCATCACACCATAACATAATGGGACGGCGAGTACTACAATATCTGTGGAAACTTACTATCACTCAGACTCCAGGGAAAGCCACCGGTATTTATCAGCGATAAATCGCTTTGAACGACTAATGTGAGAACACCAAGTGAGTTATTTCTAATATAATATGTGTTGTGTCTCTTTTTCCAATAAAGATATATATATAAATATAAACATGCACAAAGCAATATGCTTAGTCGACAGATCTGCGACGGGAGAAATATCTAGCTAAGAGAAGAGAGGCCACCCAAGAAATTGGCTGACCTTTGAAATAGTAATGCCTTCTTGGATATGAGGTTCCATTCTGTGATTATGATCCACTTTAGATTTGCCAAAAGTAATGTTCACACTAGATCGTAGACCTCATGGTCAGTGTTGTGGCTCTGTAAAGGGTTCGGACAAGAAAACACGAACTCAGAGTTTAGAGAAACAAGTATATCGGAAAAAGTATAATACAACGGATAACACGAATGGTTGTACATCTGTCGTGGCTGCCAGTATTAGACTGGGGTAGTTACAACCCTGAGAGGCATGTGCTGCCAGTATTTATTGAGCGGAAGAGTTTATGTCGTTCGTAAGGTAAAGTACAAATACATTAACAGCTGATAATATTGAGTGGTCTCTCGGTGTGGTCTAAGTGATATCTATATACAGGGTGATTGAAAATTAATGCCCTATACTTCTAAGTTATTACTTCTATGTTATTACTTCTAAGTTATTACTTCTAAGTTATTACTTCTATGTTATTACTTCTAAGTTATTACTTCTATGTTATTACTTCTAAGTTATTACTTCTATGTTATTACTTCTATGTTATTACTTCTATGTTATTACTTCTAAGTTATTGTAAGTTATTACTTCTAAGTTATTACTTCTAAGTTATTACTTCTAAGTTATTACTTCTAAGTTATTACTTCTAAGTTATTACTTCTAAGTTATTACTTCTAAGTTATTACTTCTAAGTTATTACTTCTATGTTATTACTTCTAAGTTATTACTTCTATGTTATTACTGAAATATAATTCTTAGAAGAAATGAATGGGGTGAGCAAGAGTTATGAATTATGCGTTATTTTTTCCTTTAGTCCTCACATTCCACGAGCGATGTTTTTGACAATAGGGAAAAAATTCTATTTTCTGGGTCGGCTGCTGTTTTCAATATTCTCATAGTATTTATCACAATTCATCTGTCAATCTATCCATCTTGTTGACCCTAATCTTCGATTGGATTTTGAGCCTTGATAAGTGTTGACTCATTAATAAAAAAAAATTTTTTAAATAAAAAAAGTTCCTTGTGAAATCAGTTGATGCGGTTTCCAGGCAGCTTTAGAAGCTGGTGGCGATTGCTGGCACCCATATCGAATTTTGAATAAAACTCCATCCTATACACACTGTTTTATATTAATTTCTTGTAAAAATTATATTTCAGTAATAAATTACGAGCAGTTAATAATAGGGGGTTACTTTCCATTCACCCTGTATATTCCAGCAGAGAGGCAAAGAGGGTCAGTTGGATTTCTGTGGTTCTCAAAGATAAGTTAGGGTTAGGGTTGGGTTGACCTAAGAATGGATTGTGTCGATTTTGATTGGCAGGCCTGAAGAAAACAAGTATCATTGTAACGTTGGGTTAGGTTTAACTTTAGAATGGATTGTGTCGATTTTGATTGGCAGGCCTGAAGAAAACAAGTATCATTGTAACGTTGGGTTAGGGTTAACTTAAGAATAGATTGTGTCTGTCTTGATTTGAAAGTTTGAAGAAAACAAGTATCATTGTAACGTTGGGTTAGGGTTAACCTAAGAATGGATTGTGTCTGTCTTGATTGGCAGGCCTGAAGAAAACAAGTATCATTGTAACGTTGGGTTAGGGTTAACTTAAGAATGGATTGTGTCGATTTTGATTGGCAGGCCTGAAGAAAACAAGTATCATTGTAACGTTGGGTTAGGTTTAACTTTAGAATGGATTGTGTCAATTTTGATTGGCAGGCCTGAAGAAAACAAGTATCATTGTAACGTTGGGTTAGGGTTAACTTAAGAATGGATTGTGTCTGTCTTGATTTGAAAGTTTGAAGAAAACAAGTATCATTGTAACGTTGGGTTAGGGTTAACCTAAGAATGGATTGTGTCTGTCTTGATTGGCAGGCCTGAAGAAAACAAGTATCATTGTAACGTTGGGTTAGGGTTAACTTAAGAATGGATTGTGTCGATTTTGATTGGCAGGCCTGAAGAAAACAAGCATCATTGTAACGTTGGGTTAGGTTTAACTTAAGAATGGATTGTGTCGATTTTGATTGGCAGGCCTGAAGAAAACAAGCATCATTGTAACGTTGGGTTAGGTTTAACTTAAGAATGGATTGTGTCGATTTTGATTGTCAGGCCTGAAGAAAACAAGCATCATTGTAACGTTGGGTTAGGTTTAACTTAAGAATGGATTGTGTCGATTTTGATTGGCAGGCCTGAAGAAAACAAGCATCATTGTAACGTTGGGTTAGGTTTAACTTAAGAATGGATTGTGTCGATTTTGATTGGCAGGCCTGAAGAAAACAAGCATCATTGTAACGTTGGGTTAGGTTTAACTTAAGAATGGATTGTGTCGATTTTGATTGGCAGGCCTGAAGAAAACAAGTATCATTGTAACGTTGGGTTAGGGTTAACTTAAGAATGGATTGTGTCGATTTTGATTGGCAGGCCTGAAGAAAACAAGCATCATTGTAACGTTGGGTTAGGGTTAACTTAAGAATGGATTGTGTCGATTTTGATTGGCAGGCCTGAAGAAAACAAGTATCATTGTAACGTTGGGTTAGGGTTAACTTAAGAATGGATTGTGTCTGTCTTGATTTGAAAGTTTGAAGAAAACAAGTATCATTGTAACGTTGGGTTAGGGTTAACCTAAGAATGGATTGTGTCTGTCTTGATTGGCAGGCCTGAAGAAAACAAGTATCATTGTAACGTTGGGTTAGGTTTAACTTAAGAATGGATTGTGTCGATTTTGATTGGCAGGCCTGAAGAAAACAAGCATCATTGTAACGTTGGGTTAGGTTTAACTTAAGAATGGATTGTGTCGATTTTGATTGGCAGGCCTGAAGAAAACAAGCATCATTGTAACGTTGGGTTAGGTTTAACCTAAGAATGGATTGTGTCTGTCTTGATTTGAAAGTTTGAAGAAAACAAGTATCATTGTAACGTTGGGTTAGGGTTAACCTAAAAATGAATTGTGTGTCTTGATTGGCAGGCATGAAGAAGACTAGTATCATTATAACGTCTCTCAAACTAAAACACTTTTATTTGTTTTAAACTGAAGTTGTCATTTCGTTTGGAGGGAAAATCCTTTTGTTGCAGCAGTGACAGAGACCACACGATTGATACTGCGACCGTTTTCGGAATCGATCATCGAATTCAGATGTAGACAACAAGTGGACGATCACGGTCCGTGCAACGAATGCACACAGATGCACGTTCACATAAATAGCTATACATGTAACACTAAGGAATGGAATTTATTCAGTATTCCATCGAATATATGCATCAGCAGTTGCTGCTGCAAAATATCAGTATTGCGTGTAATGTGAACAAGACGACCGTTCCTGGTGGACCCGCGAGTGACATTTGATATTTGAGGCCTACAACTAAGGGGCATTCTTAAATTCGCACATGGTCTTAAAGAGGAGAAAACATCCAATCGTGCGAGGCACAAAAATAGTCATAACTTACTTATTTTTAGTGCGATTTAAAAAATTAAAAAAGATTCTTTCTTAGATCATCAAGCTCTTTCTACATATGCCATTATTGAGATATTTTAAGCAATTTAAATCTTTTCATGTGTATTCTACTACAACTGAGCGGAATTCTTTTTAAACATACTCTACATATGAAAAACAGCACTCACACTAGAATGAAAAACTTCCATGTCTTTCTCACTTCTAAGATTAGATAAACCCTTCCACATAGTTTACAAACTACAGTAAAAAAAATAAAGTAAAAAAATAAATAATTAAATGAATTTTAAAATTCTTTGGTGACTTCTACGATCAGCATAACCGCGACAAACCCTTCCACATAGATTACAGGTAAAACTCAGATTGAGATCTCACAGATTCTAATAGAATGATCCCAAACTCCTTACCATGCATCTCTCTTGAGTTTCTCATGATGAATATGATTCCTTTCATATAATGTCTTACCATTCTGCACGGACTTCTGCCACAAAGAAAGATCAAGACCGACTTCTTCCAACAGTAAACTTTGATATTTGTTTTTATAAAATGGGTTCTTTATGTAGTCTTTATACTTCATTTTGAGTTGGTGTGGTGGACGCTTCTCTTTGGCTAACTGTCTGTATGAAAGTTGTTCAAGAACCCGGTCATTAGTCATTCTTACAACGTGTCACCTCCATCTCTAACAATACTGAAATATTTCAGATTTTATGCTAGCGCAATGACTGTAATCCAGAACTTCATTCTTATTAGATAGTTTCAGCAAGTGGTCCAAGGCTAGCACACATGAAGCAAGTATGACAAAACATTTTGGATATCTCCATTTTAACCACGTTGACTCCAAAGATTTCCAAATACATTCCTCACATTTCTATTCAAAAGCTTTTCTCAAGTCAACAAATAAAGGTCCATTCTTTGTCACACACACACACACACATATATACATATATATATATATATATATATATATATATGAGCAGGGCTATCTGGCGTTGCCCAGGGCAAAAGTCTAACATACTTCTATTAAAACTTTTATCTCTCCATCTGTCTCTCTTCCCCCTCCCCACTTCTACTTTCTTCTCTACCCAGCAAATTCCTCTCTCTAGACACGCACACACAAAGACAACTCTCACTTATAAAGATCCATCAAGGAATGAATCGCCATAAGGGAATTAACTCTTTGATTGAAAAATGAGAGTTACTTCCCTTTAGTTAGTACATAATCTGTCTGGAAAATTGCCCCCACCCCCTTACGAAATCTGCACCAGTTTAGGGTCAAAGAATGACTATTTTTTTTTAATTTTAGATATTATTCACCAGAGCAACACCGATCAAGAAAATACCAACTTTGTTTTATCGTTTTTAAATTTTAGCCACACATGCAGACAACTGCGCTGTATATATATATATATATATATATATATATATATATATACATAATAAGACATATATATATATATATATTATATATTTTGTTTTATGAGAGGGAGAGGTAAGAGATAGAGAGAGATAGATAGAGAGAGAGAGCAGTTGAAATTTTTATATATACATTAGGATTTATTTTTCTTCTGGCTTGTGCTAATATCGTAGTGGATATTCATTTCAACTATGTCTAATAACTTGAGTTTCAATCTCAGTTTGAAGCACTTGTATGTCTAGCTATTGTGAAGAGCTGTGATACAATAAAAAGTGTCTGGATTACTATTTACACACACACACACACACATATATATATATATTTGATCTTTCTTTTGAAAGCCAATAGCAATTTTATTTGCTCAGTACTCCCAACATACCGAACCACCATTTTTATAGTTTTGATGTGAAACTATAATTTCAGAAGCAGATCTTGATGGCAACTGCTTTCTTATTACCTTTTTGACTGGGACTATCTTAAGGAGGGTTCAGGTCCCCTCTCTGAAAAGTGCTTAAAAAGAAGAAGTAACTACTAGTATAAGAAGAAAAAACATCCTCTTCCCACCTGACCTACCTAGGTCATCCCCCTCCCCCTCCCCCAATCTCCTCCCATTGGTTTACAGTCTGCAGAATAAATAGAAAACAAATATTTCCAGACAGGTATAAATAATTCTCAGACATCAACATCAGTTCTTCCACACCAGCTGTTAAGTCATTACAAGGGAAAGGAAATTAAAAAAAAAATAGGAGAAAGGGAAAAGAGAAACGGAGGGGGAGGGAGACAACGGGGTTGGAGAAAAAGAAAAGAGGGGGAGAAAAGGGGGGTGACAAAGAAAGGGAGAAGGGGAAGAAAGAAAGGGAGTAGGGGAAGAAAGAAAGGGAGAAGGGGAAGAAAGAAAGGGAGAAGGGGAAGAAAGAAAGGGAGAAGGGGAAGAAAGAAAGGGAGAAGGGGAAGAAAGAAAGGGAGAAGGGGAAGAAAGAAAGGGAGAAGGGGAAGAAAGAAAGGGAGAAGGGGAAGAAAGAAAGAGAGAAGGGGAAGAAAGAAAGGGAGAAGAAAGAAAGGGAGAAGGGGAAGAAAGAAAGGGAGAAGGGGAAGAAAGAAAGGGAGAAGGGGAAGAAAGAAAGGGAGAAGGGGGAAAGAAAGGGAGAAGGGGGAAAGAAAGGGAGAAGGGGGAAAGAAAGGGAGAAGGGGGAAAGAAAGGGAGAAGGGGGAAAGAAAGTGAGAAGGGGGAAAGAAAGGGAGAAGGGGGAAAGAAAGGGAGAAAGAAAGGGAGAAGGGGAAAAAGAAAAAAGGAGGGAAAATAAAAAGGAAGAGGAAAGGGACGAGAAAAAGAGAGGGGAAAAAACAGGGGGGGGGAAAGAAAGAGGGGGGAAAAAAAAAAGAAAAAGCCCCGTCTCCCCACCACCGGTAAAAAAAGGAGGGAGAAAGGGAGAAAAAAGGACAAAGGAAAAGAAAAACGAAAAAGAGGAAGGTAAAAAGGGAAACGAAAAGAAAGAAAAGAAAATGAAAATAAAAAGGGGAAAAAAAGCAATGAAAGCAAAAAATGACCCCTCCTAAGAGAAAAATAAAAGATCCAGTGAAAAATTGAACAAAAAAACAAAACAAAAAAATATCAAACTAAACAGGAATTAAAGAAAAATCTTACAAAACCCTAAATAAAAATGAACAAACTTGGATCCTCATTAGAATAAAAGATGGTAAAGATTGGTGGCATTTTCTGTCATGAAATTAGGAAGGGGGGGGGGGGTGCTGACTGACTGACTGACTGGCTGAGACGGATTCAAGGATAGCTCTGAAAAGGTAGCCTCCCTGTTTAGGGATACTGACTCCAGAATTTATTTTTGCTCCACCCATCAAAGCCCTAACCCATACACAGCTTTAGAAAGAGGAACAGATAAGTCATTGAATATAAAAACATATTTTTAAGTATAAACAAGGTATAAATTTTAAAGAGAAAATTATGACAAATTAGATGGATGGATGAAACATGGCAAAGAAGAAGGAAAAAAAAAAGTATGTAATTAGCGACTACTGGAATTGGAATAAGGTGAACAAAGGTGAACAAAGGTGAACAAAGGTGAACAAATGACTGCAATCAATACTAATGTAACCAACTGATTGCTTGTGGCATCCGTCGTCTCCGTCAATGTTTGATTTGTGACAACTGGTGATTGTGCAGTTTGTGTCTCAGTCGGTCTTCAGTCCATTTGCAACAGCTGATAATTCTGTCTGGTTTCTGACAACTTGTGATCGTATCATAAAGTGGTTCGCTGTTCAATCGATTCCAGTTTGATTTTCGATGATACTTTTACAAAAAAGCATGGTAGCGGAAATAAAACATATATATAGGGTGGGCCAAAATAAGGGTCCTATCTTTAAATTTGAATAACTTGAATTTGAATAACTTCCACAAAATAAAAGTTAAACTCACCAAACTTTATGTGTGTGTAGACTGACCCTTCCGAGATTTTTTGAAATAAACAAAATAAATTTTAGCCGAAAAACACTTCTTAAAACTTACAAAAACTAAAGTATTGTTTTTTACACTGTTTTGAGTTTTTTAAGCAAAAATAATGTTTTCTAAATGAGGGTACGTTCCTTAGGGCTAATACGGCTCATGCTTGCTTCGGAAGGGGTCCTTTACTTATTCTAAAAAAAAAAAATTTTTTAAAATCAATAAATAAAAAAGTTATGAATTTTTAAAAATAGGACCCTTATTTTTGCCCACCCTGTATAACTAGCTGTCCTTATCCGGCGTTGCCCGGGATGCAGTGAAGTCATTTTAGTTTTTAATTTTTATTGTTTTGCACATTTTTAAACTTATGCAGAAAAAAATTTTTTTTTTTTTAGTTGTAAGGGAAACAACTCTTATTATAATCTTCAATCAAAATATGAGTTATCCCCCTTGCTGATTTATGTTTTTTTAGTGATTATTTACAAATGTTTCCATAATTGTGTATTACTTTATCTCTTGTGTTTTTTTTTTTGCCGAGACAAATTGCAAATATATGCTACATGATAATTTAGTTGTTTGGTTGTTAAATTTTGATTCTTAAAATTTTTTTAAAAATTGAAATTACTGAAGAAGTGATCTTTCTGAGAATGAAACAAACTTAATTTGAGCTGTAATTTATAGCTTGAATAAATTACTATTTTTCTTTTATTTTTAAATGGAAATCGCTCCAGACAAGGCATGAAACCATTTCATGTAAGGAACTAAAAAAAAAAAAAAAAAAAAATACTACTTTAAGGTCAAAACCTAGTCAACAATAAGTGTTAGATTGATAGATTCGAACCCAGAAAACAGCAATTCTCCCCCCTTTGTCAGAAACATCGCTCAGGAAATGCGAGGACTAAAGTATAAAAAAAATACTCAAAACTGGGGTTCTTGCTTATGCGATCCGGAATTAGTTTAATAACTCACATAATTCTTACTACAATATATATATATATATATATATATATATATATATATATATATATGTAAAGGAGTAAGGCTACCAACATTTGTAAAATGTTTTTTTCAACATTTATTTATTATTTTGTTATTTTATAATTCTATATAACGCGTTTCAAGCGGTGGTCCACTTTCATCAGATATGTAAATCCATTTGAAGAGTGTTGTTTCATTTGAGGAAATGCGTTAAATAATATATTTCCTCAAATGAAACAACACTCTTTCAAATCGAAAGACATTTCTTCAAATGGATTTACATATCTGATGAAAGTGGACCACCGCTTGAAACGCGTTATATAAAATTATAAAATAACAAAATAATAAATAAATGTTGAAAAAAACATTTTACAAATGTTGGGAGCCTTACTCCTTTACATATATACTTTTCTCTCGTTGGAACTGCACTAATACTGCACTACCCTCTTTTCTATATATCTATATCTATATACACGTGTAATTTCCTCATCGATTTGTATAATTTACTGCTAATTCTTTTTTAAATAATAAATGTGTCAAGGTCAATACTATTAAGAAAAAATTACTCTTTCTTATTCTGTATAAATAGTCAATTTTCAACTGAATATACTTTAAATAAATAAGACAAATATGTCTCTTTTTTCTCTAAAATTGTAGCAATTTAACTTTTTTTTAAAACAAATATTCGATCTTACTGCAAAAAATAATTGTCAGCTAAATATTCTTCAAATCAATAAAACGAATGTCAGTTTTTTAAATGTATTTAAAATTGTAATGTTTTAATCGATAATTTGATTTTGGAACAATTCATTTTAAAATGGGTAAAGTCGGAATTATTTACTACAGCGAAGTCAGAATATGTGTGTGTATAAATAACTTATGGCACATGCATGTGTTCACTCACATGTGTGGGCAATTAAGCATATATTTGGTATATACACTACCAATATTTTGAATGATATATTTACATTTATCCTTTCTGAACACTTCACAATTCTATCTTCTCTCACTATATTGTCAGATAATCAGTTTTGTTTTTTTCCACACAGGGTTTATGACATAGGTGTACAGTGTACACCTATGTGCAAGTTATATACACACACATATATATATTGCATATACATATACTTAAACACTCATAAATAATTTAATAATTGCTGATTGATTAATAATTAAATAAATAGGAATAAATAAATACAGTCACACATAAATAAATAAACTAGTAAATATTATTTCCATCTTTCTTTTTTTGCCACATTTTTTGTTTTTCATATTTTGCATTTTAAAAACTTTTCACGCGATTACTTTTACATAGAAATCATTTTCTTTCCTTCCCCCTTTTTTAAAATTCAAAACGTGGCATTGATTTTCACATGTGTATATTTAATTGTTACACCCTAGCTCAGACTTTTCGCCCCTTATGTTAATTCTTACACAATGACCCAGACAAAACCCTTTCTTTCAAGGCCGAATTAATAAACTAATCTCAACCAGCACATCCCTCCCATCTCCTAAAATCTCTATAGACTGCTGCTGCTGCTTGACGCGCAGTTTTGTTTCTGCCCTCACACTTACCAAAATTTTTTTTTTTTTTTTTTTACTTTTCTTTCAATCGCAAACCAGCTGAAGCTCGCGACTTTCAGGCAAGTCAAATTGATGCTTGTGTGATTTTTTCTTCATTTTTCTTCATTCTGAGGAAGTCTTACAAATAAAGATGAAACGTTGATGAACACATAAATAATATAGTTTTTGGCTTTCCTTTTTCATATATTAAAAATTCACAGACATACTGTCATATATACATATATATATATATAGAGAGAGAGAGAGTAGAGAGTGTGAGCCACCTGGCATAAAATTGTAAGGTTCTGCTGGAAGACGGTTATATAATGTGACACAATGTTATATAATGTGACACAATGTTATATAATGTGACACAATGTTATACAATGTGACACAATGGAGTGTGACTATCTGTGAAAAGTTAACTATCCAGTCTAGCAGCAAGACTTGAGAACATATACTATAAAAACAGTTGGGAAAAACCCCATACACCATCCACTATGACTATACAATTCATACAGCTACATACTTAGAAAACTAATTGTTAAACCTGACATACTGATATAGGACAAGAGAGAGAGAGAGAGTAGCAACCCTAGTTGAAGTCAGTGTCCTTAATGATGCTGGCTTAAACATAACTGAGACGGAGAAGATAACGAAATACTAAGGTCTTATGTACGAAAAGAAACTGGAATCTTAGGAATATCTCCATCATTCCAGTAATTATAGGAGCAACCGGACTCATGAAAAAGAATTTCAAAAACTACCTGGCGAATATACCCGGTGAACCAAGTGCAAGAGATAAAAACAATTTCGCTTAAAGGGACGGTTAGAATCTTTAAAAGATCTCTCGGTTAGAGTGTCTGAAATAGCGGATTAATGTCTGGCATATCGGGTAGGATGCCCCATTCCTAGCAAAAACAAAAAGGTAAGAAAATTGAACATTATATATATATATATATATATATATATATATATATATATATATATATATATATATATATTATATATATACATGTGTGTGTGTGTGTGTGTGTGTGTGTGTGCGTAGACAAAACTGATGCACTCGATGATGCCTTCATGTCTAATAAAAATGTTTCCTACTCACTCTTATATAAAAAATTTAAAAAAATTATTTTTTATTTTTATTGATATCATGCCATTCGAACTCATAACATTTGGGTTGTCAAGAAAAAAAAAATAAAAAATATATATATATATATATATATATATATATATATATAATAAATATTTGTTATTGTTTATTATCTATGTACGTATACGTTTCGTCCTTTTTAATAATCGGGACTCATCAGCATAGAGATATGACTATTCACTACCGGTCATGCGATTCGAAACCCCGGATTACAAGTATTTTTCAACTCAAATCCGACGCCTTAACCACACGGCCAATTTTAAATAGCGAATAAACGGTGATAATTTTAACACATTATCGGCGGGCTTAACGTCTAGAGCGTTCTACTTTCTTAATGGAAGATATACTATAAATAAGTGAATTTAATGAAATGCTGAATATTAGTAAATATAATTTCGGTAAACCAATGAAGCCTTATGATTTGCTGCATAGTGAAAGACGAAACAAGCAAAAAAAAAAAGACTATAACTTATTAAAATCGTATATAAGTATACAAACACATTCTTATTTCAATAAACATTTGAAGAAAGCCTAACATAAGTCCGACAAAAGATTAAAAAAAGGCAAAACCAATACTTCAGAACCACTGTTTCATGATGTTTCTCTCATGCCACTTTTAAGCCATCCAATCGACATCAAGTACATACAATAAAACAAAAATAAAATAAATCTGAGAGATTATCAACAAAAAAAAAATCTGAAGAAAAAAAAGACACAAAGAAAAGATTTCGTTACTATATTCTATACAAAGACTCACACATTGTCATTATGGCCCGAATATATGCTGAACATGAGGTTTCCGTTTTTATCAAAAGGGGGCGATTTTGTAGCTCTTTGTTCAGATTGCACAGACGCCAACCGAGAAGGACAATGATCCTCAAATAAATGAATCTTTCACGATCTTCCGTTGACTTCACTTCTTAGATATCTTTTTCTTTTTGTAATACTAGATATTTTTTACATCCACAATGCCACAAGCTGAGCAAACACCCTAACCCTGACTAATTTTAGAGGGTTGATTTTCAAAAGCTAATATACCTAAAACACTTCAGGGGTTTGAAGATACATATACAGAATAGTTCAGAATTTTTTTATCACTAGTTTTTAAGTGATATAAACATGGGTTAAAGCTATTTATGCCTCTAATTTGCATAACTATTTTTTAAACCGTTTATAATAAATTAATGTTTGGTGTTATGCATTTGTAATTTATTACCCTATTTTTCCTATATATATATATATATATATATATATGTGTGTATACTTAGGCAGCAAGTCATTATCCAAGCTAGCGTTGTTGAACGTCACGGAACTTTCTCATTTGTGAATCTTCTTCGTGAGGTTCTCAAACCGTCAAGCTATCCTTCTGGTTTCAGGTGGGGGAAAAAAAAAAATTGCCGAATTAAGAGCAATCGCGGAAATACTCTACGGATTGCCACCTGAAACCAGAAGCATAGCTCGACGGGTTGAGAACCTCACGAAGAAGATTCACAAACGAGAAAGTTCTGTGACGTTCAACAACGCTTGCTTGGATATATATATATATATATATATATATATATATATATGCAGTATTTCCGTTGATATTAATACTAAAGTGATTTAATAATAAAAGCAGATAGATTACCAAAACTTTTCTTAAAATATCAAGTCCATTAATTTTGAAGGGAGGTAATTTAAATGAAAACTTATTTATATAAAAGATATGCAATGTAAGTCAGACATTTAAAAAGAATAGTTGGAGCTAGATTAATAATTGCTGGATCCGGGTAGTTTGTTTTTTTGCTTGTTTGTACTACTACATCTGTATCCGATCATAAACGTTCACTTTAAAAAAAAAAAAAGGGAGAGAAGAAAATGATGTATATTTTCTATACGATGTCAGAAGACAAACTTTTGGCAAATTATGACAAAATTCCAGATGCTATATCTGTCAATCAACAGATTTTTCTCAACTCCCACACAGTTGGTGGACACACCCTGTTAATGATAGATTAACAGCGATCACTTGATGAGTCGGTAAGTAAAAACTCACAGGAGAATCTGCCTCATCACTGGGGAACGACGAGAAAATTCATGAAAAAGAAGAAAAGAAATAATCCACTGCAAACCACCTGTAAAAACGCTTAAGAAAATCATTACACACATGACTTTTTCTTTCTTAACGTCCTTATGGAATGTAATATAATCATTTATCTACTCTATAAAATTAAGTCAGTCAAATATTCAAAGTCAGACCCAAATAGTAATCCATCTGACATATCTCTATTTGATTCAGGCTAGTCTATTTTGTTATGTTTGTTAGTTAGTTTCCCCCATTGGTACGAATATATTTTATTTCAGTTTTTCAGAGAGAGAAAGAGAAAGAGAGAAAGAGAAAGAGAAAGAGAAAGAGAGAGAGCGAGAAAGAGAGAGAGCGAGAGAGAAAGAGAGAGAGAGAAAGAGAGAGCGCAACTGCACTTTATTTACACACATTTTCACAGTTATATATATATATATATATATATATATATATATATATATATATATATATACACACACACTATTGCTCTCTCGTATATCTTGACTATTCAAAATCGGATATAATTTAAAGATATAATTTTATCTTTATTGTCTCACTGTACACACACACACATACACATATAGTTAAAAATATATAAAAACACAAAAAAAAAATTCAGTTGATGCTTGCCCAATGAAAGCAAACAATTTTTCAAATAATATTGAAACTTCTTTTACTATATATTCACAGACGTTTTTGATAACTTACAAATTGTTTCCATCTGAAGATAAGCGTAGATTTATTACTTTGAAATTTCCGGATATAAGAGTTTTAAACTCTTCGAATGAACATCCAAAATGAACAAACGTATATTCAAACTTGAATGATATTTTCCTTGTTTTTTTTTTTTTACATATATTTTTTAACTATAATATTGCTCAATTTGTAATATCGAGCATCCTCAATCATATTAGCATTCTCTTCGTATCTGAGAAACTGGCTCTTCCAATACCCTTGATATGATGATTATAACTATAATTATTTAAAAAAAATATATATATATATATATATATATACACATTTATTACCACTGAAAGGTAAGGGGCTATGGTGATTAGGAACCAGATTTATAAGGGGCATACTAAATGGGGAGTTGTGCAGCAAGACGTTTGTTCACATTACATTTAAATTTGTGCATGTTCGTACAATCAGGAAACGGGGAGTAGGGAGGGAATTCCAAAGGCAAGTGGTTCGAAGAAAGATGCTATCAGAGTAGAAAGTTTTTTGTCATCTGGGGACCTCTACACTGAAGCGGCGGGGGGGGGGGGGGTATTTTGCTGCTAGTCGTGTTGGTCGGAAGTATTCATATATAAACTAGCAGAAACACCCGACATTGCCTGACCTTTTCTCAACGTTTCTGTATTCTGAACTCAAATCTTCAGATGAGGAATAGAGGTAACATCCAAAGTTCACCTTGTTGATTTATTGATGTCGAAGCTTTCAACTTCGATAAGGCATCATCAGGGTGCAGGTTTTAATTTGAATTTTGTCTTTTCACATTATATTTAATGTAAAAACGAAAATCTGAATTCAAACCGCATTAGTGATAAGGATAGTGTAATGTTTAGTTATCCCCCTTGTATCGGCAGCCATCATTTGGCGATCAGAATGATCTCCCTTGCATAGATTTGTGATATAAATAAACGTGCGAGCACTGACGTGTTCTTTCTTTCGGTTTTGGCCTTTTGGCCAAGATCAAAGTGTAGTATCTGTTCCGATGGATACTGCACCCCATAGACTCGTATTGTCTTGGCCTTCGGGGCTTGATTTACGCCGGTCTATGGGACTGTCCTGTGCAGTTCCTTCTCACCCATTGAGAAGGGGTTAGTTTATTGCTAATCGCCTGAGGCGCCCCTACTGGGGAGTGCCGACGGGGCTGCCCAGGCAATTTTTTAAAGGCTCAAGTACTCTTCCTCTAGAGGGCGCAATTCCCACTTTCTTTTGTGGGAAGTAGATAAATAGGGGTCTTTATGAGCCAGGCGAGAAAGTGATAATGTGTTCTGTCTTTTCTTTTCTTGCATCGTTTCCGTTCGTATCTTATCTTTTTGTTTCAGCTCGCGAGTCGAGAGATTAACACTATTTTACAGATAGTTACCACAGTCTAGCAGTAAATCCAAAGATATTTAAATATTAGACTCATCCATATCTACAACTTTGTTTATTTTATTCTTAAATAGTTGTATCTACCAGGCGTTGACCGGTTGTGTATTTTCTTGCATTTCCTTCTGCAACTTTTTGTTTTTTTACCTAAATGTTATATTTTTGTTCCAAAGACAGGAAAGTCTGTAATAAACGAATACAGAGTTACGTCCCTTTTTTTTTTTTTTTTTTTCCAAAAATATTATTTTTCTCAGTAGTGTATTTATTTGCTATTTGTTTTGTTATTTTTATTTTGTTTGACAAAAATAAAAATTGTCCCAGTCTAGACAAACTTATTCGCTGACCGAGGACAACACAAAAAGTGTAGTATCGGAATAGTTACTACACTTTGATCCCAGCCAAACGTCTTTCAGATGCAGATACTTATAGCAATATTAATATTTAGATAAGGTAATGATTCTCAATGTTTCAGAAGAAAAATCATTGAGAAGCTGATGCAATGCAATACCTTTGTGAAATGAGACAGTTTTGATTACAGACAAACTCTCCATTATAATAAAAATACATTTTTATTTTTAATATTTTATTTCATTAGTTAGTAATTAAATATATAGTTAACAGTAGTATTTTACGATTAAAAATAGTTTAAAATAGTCAGTTCATTATTTACTAGCTGTCCTGACCTGGCATTGCTTGAGAATTTTAATACTTTCATTTTTGTTTTGTATTAAAGTCTATCAGACATATTTGCAAAATTACGTTCAAAACTTTTTTTAAAAAAATTCTTTGAATTCCCAACAATTACAAATTAAGAACTGAAAAAATTGAGAAGTAATCACATATATATAATAAATGTTTGTATTTAATTCTTAAAAGTCATAATGTAAATATAGTAAATGTACTGAATAATTACGTACCCAGCGATTCTAGACGCCATTTTGCATTTTCCATCAAAGTACTTTCCATCAAAACGCAGTATTTTTATTTATTGAATTTTAATTGGATAATCATCTCTGATTATCCAATGAAAATCAATGGTGAATCTCGTGCAGTGTATGCTACTGAAAAAATTACCAGGCAAAGATAGAATATGAAATCGATTGGCATTTCCTTTTTTATAAAAAAAACAGACCGAAAATTTATGTAAATGACTGGCTAGTCAGAATCAAATATCGATTCACCAGATGCAATTCTATTACTCTAACTTTGAAAATTCGACCGACTTCATTTTATATATTAGATATACTTTAAGTTTTGCTCAAATTTTTAAAAGTTTATGGGATTATTTGCCCAATATCTTAGACAAGATGTGTCACATGCCTGTAGCACATTCGATAGAGAACACTCTCGAATATTCTTCAAATCTCAAGATAACAACCCATACATTAACCGAAACTGACACTTATTACCCCCTCCCCCTAAAAAAATGGAGATGGTGCATCTACTGCCATGAAAACTGACAAGATGGTCTCTAAGGTGATTGATATATCCCATATCTTCAAGGCTTTTTTTTTGGGGGGGGGGGGGGGGGGACTCTTCTTCCAAAATCTACATATGGTTAAAAAAAAAAAAAAAAAAGTTTATATACTTAATATACATTTAAAAATTTTTTAGTGAGGGATAAAAAAATCATTAAGAGTAGGAAAGAGAAGATAACTCTTCCTTTGGACATCTTCAAGGGTCGAAAATTATCTTGGGCAGCGAGGGGATTTATCTTGTAGTACTTTTGTGATGTAAACCTTCGATAGGCAGGTAGGAATGACCTTTGCCTCTCGTTGCCATGGTGAACGATGTGGTTTTGATACTGATCTCAAACGGATAACTACTCGCCTTGGTTCATTATGGCAACCTAGGGGCTGACTTGAACCATCAGACTAATCTTTGTCAGAATAAGGTATTGTTAGATTAAAAAAAAAAAAAATTATGGAAATCGCTTGATGTAAGATGCCCCCCCCCCCTAAAATACTACTTTAATGTCAAAAACTAGCAAACCAGAAAACAGCAATTCTGCTCTCTTTGTCAGAAACATCGCTCATGGAATGTGAGGACTAAAAGACATAAGAGAAGCAAGTTACAAGGCAGCCAAAAGTAAACCCACGGTCCACTTTCTACTCTTCTAGATTCAGTCTTAGAAAGTGCACCTTCCCAGGCATTACCTCATTCAGAAAGAGTGGGGATTATTGCCAATCGCTTGAGACCGAGAATCAACCGGTTGGCATTTCCCGGTAGAGGCTACCAGAAATGGTTCATTCTTCTCTATTTACTTACCAGACGTCTGAGTACCCGGTTTTCTTTACCTTCCAGCTGTGTACCCCATTTCGATGCAGTGGAAACATTCAACGACGGTAGGATGCTGACCAAAATTCAATTGTAAAATATCTATTCTTAAGTAACTAGTTTATAAGCGCTTCTTGGGCGATTTTGGTTCAGTACCTGGATGTGTCAACTTCCATCTTCACCTTACATTTACCACTTTATAGCGAGTACGAAGACAAAAATATGCTACTTATGCATAAGAGAGTAAGTAACTACGAAGTATGTATTTACATATTGTTTTTATTGGCTAAAAACATGAAATTGTTTTTAAGTAACAAAAATCGTTTTCTTTGAATACCGTTTATGTTTACTTTTTTGTGGATTATAAAAAAAGGGGGGGTCGCTCAGTTTAAAGAAAAATATGTAACGTTTTTGTCTAAATGTTATGTTAATTTCTTTAAATTTATAAAACACGTATCCACTTAAAAAAAAGAGTCCTTTAGACCAGTGCTCTTCAAACTTTTTTTGTCGCGACCCCTTTTTGGAAA
The DNA here is from genome assembly GCA_963556195.1 of Sepiola atlantica. Lineage (NCBI taxonomy): Eukaryota > Metazoa > Mollusca > Cephalopoda > Sepiida > Sepiolidae > Sepiola > Sepiola atlantica. Next base: position 30,552,133 of record OY744535.1, read on the forward strand.
AATTTTTTTTTCGTGACCCACCAAAATTTTTTATAAATAAAAAATAAGTTTGAATATTATTTAAAAAATTCCATAGTTATAATTTTGGCGACCCCCTTTCTATGGTTACGCGACTCCCCTGGGGGTCGCGACCCCCACTTTGAAGACCTCTGCTTTAGACTTACATGATTCAAAGTTGGATATTGGCATTGTAAAACCTTCTACTTTAGTAATGTGTACTCTGCCTATTCCTTTTTATATCAACCAGTCAAACGTTTCTATTTGCACACAAACAAACTCCCAAAACATCATAACTTTTTAATATTATATAGATGGATCCATTTCCTTATCTCAGAGTTGTTTCCCCCGCTATCATTAAAAGGCACAAAATGTTTTAGCGCATCTATCTATTCAGATTTCATATGACGATCCTTCTCTACTAAGATATGATATGCAACTGTATTAACTTCAAATCCTTCTATGTCACATGACTAAACTAATCAATCAGATACATTTACCCTCGTATCAGACGAGAGGTGCCTGAGTTCAAACATTGTCAATCATATACAAGTAATCTCATGAATTTTGCTAATGATTTTTACACATTATTCATCATAATATTTGGTTTAACATCCGTTTTACAAACTGGCATGTGTTGAATGGCTTTTAGAAATTGATTTCAAAACTAACCTATTTCTGTCCAGGTTTTTATTTATCCCTCTTTCTTTCAAGTCTCTCCTTATAACTTCCTCCCCTGTTTTCCTTGGCTTTCCACTGTAAAATGACCCTGCTACCTTAACTGTTCTACATCTACTAACCTAACAACTCTCATCCATTCTTTCAATGCGGCCATACCATCAAAGTCTCCTGTTCTGCACACATCTCCCTATACAGTCTCCTTCCCCTCGAAAAAATTTAATTTCAAATGGTTTATTTCACTTTTCATTGTATTTAAAGACATTATGAAATAATTACCCCAACTTGAGATTTCGTTGGACAACTTTATTCGGCATCCCACAACCTATAGATGCTTGCTATGCCGTAAAACAAACAAAACCAAACCCCTATACAATCCAGAATTAATCTTCTTTTGAGGTCATCAAAATTAAACCTGTTTTTAAAATTCACATCACACATCCATCATATCATTCTAATATCATTTCTCTCCGTGCAATGCATGTGCTCAACCCTCACTGGCCAGGTTTCACTTCCATAAACCAACCACATTGAGTAGTACACATGCCAGACAGATACCACTGTCGACCAACGGAAGTAACACTAAAAAAAAATACTACTCTAAGTAATAGGCAACACTTTCTAGAGGTACAGTTGACGTTTTGTTTACGATTCACTTCTTTCTCGGTCCCCCGAAAAGGAAACGCCTCCACCGTAATTCAAAATATGTTAATAGGTTGTCATCCTCAAAAAGTACTTTATTGGTGTTTAATACAAATTACGAAGCAATAATAGAACATTGGCCATTTCTGGTTTTATTATTCAACTGGTGTTCACATGTCGTCAACAATGACGACAATAGCGTTGAACATATTTCATTTTTGTTAAATCTGTGGGAAAGTTGTCTCATTCACATCTAGATTTGCAAGTCATTTAAGATCACATGACCACAAACAGATCACATGACCACAAACAGAGTCTCAAACGGACTATGATGAATTTATTTCTCAAATATCAGCAGGTGAGCAGCCACGCAGAAAAAGAGCTTACGATGCACAAGGACTGGATATATTTTTAGACGATCGAATGGGGCTTTTGTATGTCATATGTCCAGGAAAATATGCAGCAGGGAAGCTAGCATTAATAGATAACTGTTAGTCATCCAATAGATAAAATACAGTTAGTCTTTATTGTTTCTTTGCCATTGATAACTTTCTTCTTACAAAATTAATATTTGATTCTGGTTCACCTTTTTTTTTTTTTTTTTCTTTTAGTCTTGCAGTATGCTCTTAAGAATAAAATATAATTTGATTTAGTTCCTTCCAGAAAATACTTCGGTCTGAGTCGGTATTATTTCAAAATGGCTGCCATCATAAAAAAAAAAGGTAGGTAACTGTATTCGTCCATACAGAGTCTGGAAAAAAAAAATATGTAAAAAAAAAAAAAAAAAAAAAAAAAAAAAAAAAAATACACCCCCCCCGGACAGAGTTTAAAAGAAGCAAAGCAAAATAAAGTGCAAATAAATATGCTACCAGACAACGCCGGGTACATATAGCTAGTTAAATAATAAAATATATTCTGTTAATTGTACTCCATGTTTCTTCTTCGACTATATTACAACAAATGTTTAAATAACTTTAAAGAAATAGTACAGGAGCAATTTTTATTTTATTTTATGGAAATCGCTCCGGACAAGGCATGAAGCCACTTGATGTAAGGAGCTAAAAAAAAAAAAAATTACTACTTCAAGGTTAAAAACTAGCCAACACTAAATGTTAGATGGATAGATTCCGACCCAGAAAACAGCAATTCTTCCCCCTTTGTCAGAAACATCACTCATAGAATGTGAGGACTAAAGGACAAAATAAGGGAAGCAAGAGTTAGGAGGTTGCCGAAAGTAAACCTAAGGTCCACTTTCTACTCTCCTATATATACATATAATTTAGGTTGTCTTTTTAACAGCATATCAACAATTTTTGGGTTATTTAATGCCTAAAACATACATATTGTAAACAATCCAATGAACACAAGTTGCTATAGTTTATGTTGATTACAGAAATGTTGAAGGGATTAAACATAATATTTCGTGGGGGGGGGGGGGAATAAATAAATGTCCGGAGAATATAATATCCGAAACGATGTGAATGTAAAAATGATGAGGATAATAATTAATATCTAATTTAAAAAGAAGAACTGTTCAGTTTTGGTGTAGATCAACGAATTTCTTAATTTAAAAAATATTATTTATTTATTTATTTTTTTTTTTACTTTTCTTTGCATTGCAAGATACACCATTTGTGGTGATGGTTTCTTATTTCTCAAGGCATAATGCCTGGATCTTGATCCCCCCCCCCCCCCCGGGTGATGGTATCTATCACCGTTTACAATTTGGTACAGTTCCAACTAACATTTTGGCTCTAACACATCTAACATAAAATTATAGTGTCGGATTTTCAAAGTCGGGCCCAAATAGCAATCTGTCCGACATATAGATATTTGATTCGGACTAGCCGATTTTTTTCGTTTTTTTTGTTTTTTTTCTTCTGCTGAGTTATTGGCATGAATATATTTTATTTTGCTTCATTGTTTGCATCTTGAGTTTGGTTATCAAGAGAATGTATGTTTGAAAATGGTGAGAATCAATTGTATTTTATTTACCTCCTCTCCAGGAGGTCAGACACAAGGTCAGGTGTGGGTTTTGATGAAAGTGTTTCTGTGAAATGAACTGGATTAGAACCCGGCACACCTGGGTCCCCAATCATTGATCTTTCCTAATGTATGCAATCCACGATATATACTCATGGCTTGCTGTAACCATAATTTAAGCTTACCAATTTTTTTAATGGCCAACCAAGCAATATATCCACCATTTTTTGGAGAGGGGGGGGGAAGAGGAGTCTACCCCAGTCTTAAATATTTATAAACCAACGGAGTTGTCTGAGATTAGAAGAAAAGATTACTGATTTGTTTTCAAAGAAATGTAAATTAATTTTGATAATTTTTATTTTGTAAGCAAATTATTTTGTGAAATAGGAATTTTAAAAATGCTTGTTTTAATACATGACACTAATCGTGGATCACATACATTAGGAAAGATTAACTCATTCAATAAATGGTGTCTAAAATGTGTCTTTGAAATTAGATGACAAGATCGCATCCTGCACAAAGTTCTGCTGGAGCAGACCAAGATTCATGCAGAAAAATTATATCTATATATATCTATATATATCTATATATATATATATATATATATATATATATATATATATATATATATATATATATATATGTGTGTGTGTGTGTGTATGTGATTGTTTATATTCCAATGATCAAAAGATTCAGTCTTTAATCAAATCATTTATTTTAATTTTTTCATGGCAGAATTTCTTGTGGCCTTACAATTATTTCTCAACAGTAAAATGCAGCCATATACCTCATTTACTCGCTGTTCTTCAGAGACCTAAATTATATAAAGTGTCACATCAAGCACAGAGTTTGTGGAGAAACCCCCCTCCAAACGACAGAAAGCAGATAACACATACGATGGGTTATCTTCCGGCAATAGAATGACAGAATTCCAATCAGACGGCCATATATAAATTCCTTTAAATTCACACGAAAGTTTGAGTAATAGCTCAATAGTGTATACATTACTAGATCTTAAAATATAATTCAATAAATGCTCAGAATTTAAAAAAAATACATTTTAATTCATACAATTGTTTCAAGCGGTTAACAATGCGGACTGGGGACCCAAGTGTACCGGGTTCTAATCCAGTTCATTCCACAGAAACACTTTCATCAAAACCCACACCTGACCTTGTGTCTAACCTCCTGGAGATGAGGTAAATAAAATACAATTGATTCTGACCATTTTCAAACATACATTCTCTTGATAACCAAACTCAAGATGCTTTCAAAAGGCTTTTTCAGTGAATTTTTTTCCATCAAACTAAGCGAAAAAAAAATATACTGAGATAAAACAGAAAATAAAAATATACTGAGATAAAACAGAAAATAAAAACGGATAAAACTCTGTAATGTTTTGGGGACGATAAAAATTAGTATAAAGAGAAAAAGGAGAAAAGAAGGAGAAATAGAAAACCAAAGGGTAGTAGGGAAAAAGATAACAATAAGTGTTTCTAAAAAGCACATTACTCTATATTTTTTCTTGTGTGGATTATTTTAATTAATAGGACAAATGGCGGACATTATGAAAGAAAATAAGATAATTGTTTCAAGTGTCTTTTAATACTAATTTGGAAGTTTACCTAGAGTGATGTAACTTATAAGACTTTTCATTGGTCCATAAAAAAAAAAAAAGATAAATAAGTTAAATGAAGAGAACAATTTTGAATCTTAACGATTTTGTTATGGGTTTTTTTTTTTTTTGGGGGGGGGGGGGGGTGCTTAATTTGATAAAAATTAGAAAAAAAACTTATAAAATGCGAATAGCAGTTCAAATAGTTCAAATAATAGAAATTTATCAATGCTCACCTAAAAGAGTCCGAAACATATTGAAGGATTGTTGTCAACAATAATGACATGCTCTTGGTCAATAACTAGCTGAAAGCATGACTTTGTTGGGCAGTAATTGATGCTAATGGATGTACTCTACCAAATATTAAGTGGTCATAAATTGCTATGATTTGTTATGAACGAAATCAAGTGTTATCAACTATCTTAATAAAAGATGTCAAGGGTTTACAGTTTTGTTTTTTTGTTTTTTTTGTCTAATACTCAATATTCAAGGTTTTCTTCTTTCTCGAGAGACAACGGATACCCCATGTAAGAATGTCTGCATGGGAAGTCTATAATGAAGCAAGGGTTGTGCAATTCCCAACCACACTTCAGCTGAACCAGAGTGGCAAGGTGAAGTATAGAATGACCGGAAACAATGTCAGGATAAGAAAAACTAGTCTTATTTCAGCGTTTTCAAGAATTCAACATAACAGTATGTGTACGATCGTTTCTGAGACAATATATTTTTTATTAATATCGGATATCTTCATCAGCACAGGGTATAGACACCAATTTAAAGGCATACAGACAGCAGCAAGGCTTTAGAGTTCAACCCCACCTACTATACAGCAAATTTAAATATATATATATATATATATATATATATATATATATACATATATATTAAAATTCCCCAAACAGAACCGTTTTGCACCACTTTTATGTCTCCTTACAAAGATTAAAATCAATATATAATGATACTATTTTTTATGTCTAGAATCCTTATTCAATTCTAATCAAAATCAACTGCATGATTTTGATTATAGAAAATGCCTAAAATTTAAGGCTTAAGCGGGTCTAAAGAAATTGAAATTCGGAGAATCTCGCTTAATTTGTGTCTAATGACTAAGGATCAAATTTAATGCAGATCTGAAATAGTTCAATTTTCAAATGGGAAGTTGTTCCCATATTATGCCCCCTAAAACCTTTTAAAATCCTCCAAAGAAACTGGAATTGGAGGAATATTTATTAATTGATGTTCAATAGATAGTGTTAAAATTTCATAAAATTCAGAGGTTTCTGAATTGTATGTCCCCCTCCTCTTTGCATAAAACTAAATTAAAGTAAATATAGTCCAAATTACCCACTATTACACTGAGCAGACGTATGTCAAAATTCATAATGAGTGGTTAATTAGTTTAGGAGTGAATCCTTTACATAAGAATATGTAAACATATAAACATAGCTAACATTATATATATAAAGTTATGAAAATATATTTATGGCAATTAAGCTACACAGAGGCTTCTGCGTTTCATCTATGTAGGGAATCGTCAGGCTTATATATATATATTCCCGAAACAGTTTTTCATGGTAAACAACTGATGATCCCTTAAATAATGTTAAGACTAGCGTAAATTCTTGGAAGCAAACTAATATAGTGACTGCAAAAAGTAAATTGACTTACAAAAAAGTGATTTTCCACCGAACGACTTGGGACTAAAATGTTTTTAAAAAAATTTGTTTATATAGTTTTAATGGTTGAGAAACTTCCGATATATATATATATATATATATATATATATATATATATATATATATATATATATATGTGTGTGTGTGTGTGTGTGTGTGTTAATTATAAGTAAATATAAATGTTTTTTTTTTGTTTTTTTATTTCGTTTTTTTTTTAAGGAGAAAATGTTATTCTTACACACGATCAATTTGAACTTACATACAAGGTATTACCCAGTTAGGAGAGATGTTATACATAGGAATATGTAAACATATAAACATAGCTAACTTATATATATATATATATATATATATATATATATAATTCATAATTTGGCACGATCTGCATATTTAAAATCTCAGTGACCTTATTTCCTTGATACCCACAGGTACATAAGAGTTCATCAACATTCCATTCAGCTCAAGTTTTATTGAGATACCTGACCCCTTTTGATGGAGTCAGTGTCAAATATACACGAAAATGAATATCACTGACAACATTTGCTATTTCTGTTCAGTAGTGCGAAAACATCTTATGGGCGGATGAGGAAAAAGATAATAAAAAATTTTTTTTTTTTAAAGATTTTAACAAAGGGGAATAACGACACATCGTTTTGATCGCTGATAATGGTTCAGTTTCTTTTTAGATTGAATGAAGAGCTCAGCTCAAAAGAATTTCGGGTTCATTCTGTTAAATTTGATGGCACAGGCGTGCTTACAATCAATACAATAGTGGCACAATACATAACAATTTATGACGAGCCAAAAAAGCACAACAAATGCAAATGTACAACTAATAAGTTTTCAGTCGTTTATACAAAATTAAATTTTTTACACATTTGACATTTGATATATTTTAAAATATACTGGCAGTCTCTATGATTAAGCAGAATTTAAAATTATCAGAATTTTATATTAACCTTTGAATATATCAGATACTCAAGAAATTATGCATAGCTGTTAGCAGAGCTGAAATTGATGCCTTGAATTAGATTCGGCTTTATTAAAACTGACTTTAAAGTCAGACTTTGTTTTGCAGTCAATTCCTCATCTCTGAGATGGAGAGTCGGAGTCAGTAACTTTTTTTTTTAAAGAATCTGATGTCGTATTTGTGTGTTTTCAAATTTTCTGTGCGATATTATATATCTCTATGCATATAAATGTTCATACGCATAGAAATAGTCCTATCTTAAAGTAAAAGGTCCAGTCGTCAATATTTATTTGTTGGGGCTATCTGAAAGTTTAATTTTGAATAAATAGTAGCATAAAAAAACTTTCTTTTCTTTTTTAAAATGAAAATAAAAATGTAATAAAAAAAATTTTTATTGAATTTTTTTTCCCAACTTTCATCGGATTTTCACGCAAGATTTAAAATAGTATCGGGTGCCCTACTTAAAAATAGCCAGATCTTTCAGCTATAATATATTGTGTTTCATATGTGGAATATGTTGCTTTTCGATCCAAGTTATTTTAATTGTTGCTTGTCTCATCCAATGTGTATGCAAATAATCCCAAACAAGTACACAATGAAATGCCTACTTCCATGACCCATTCTTCAAATCGACTATTTATTCGGGCTATTTTTAAGTGGGCCACCCCGTATAAAGCGTCAACTCCATAAAAATGCTGTGCATATGAATAGGCAGGTTCAGTGGATTGAATGAGTAGAGATGAAAGAAAAAAACAGAGAAAGCTGAAGCAATGGAATGGAAAATATTTTACAGTTTTTTGATATTCTCTCATCTCAATGGGAATGAAATCGGGCAGAAAAAGGAATCTAATGTGTGCGTGTGGGTGTTCGTATTAAGGGAGGTTGACTTGGAGACCATGCGCTTGAAGAAGTCCTGATAATTGGCATGTTCTTGGTTGGTCTTCCATCTCAAAGAGACAATGGATAACCTCTGTAAGTGTCTCGGCACAATGAGGAATATATATTGAAGCAAGAGTTACACAATCTCTAATTGCATCACACCTATACTGATTCGGCACCGCTTAAGTCCCAGTGGAAAGAAAAAAATCCAACAACAACGGAACAAAACTCAATAGAAATGAAATCAACCGGAACAAGCCGCGCATGCGTGGTCCCCCTCTGTATGTGACTCGATGTGGTGAGTGTAAAATGCAATAAATTTGAGCAATTTGGGGCATTTTTGACCCCCTGGGGGCACGAACCAGAATTTTTCTGAGGTCAAGGATACTCATTTTATATGCAGAACAATTGCCTCTACATTTTGGCTAAGTTTCAGAAAAATTGAATGGATGGATCAAACGTTATGGGAGGAAAGGGTAATTTTTTTCAATTTTGGGGGCTTTTGACCCGCTGGGGGCGCGAACCAGATTTTTTTCAAGGTCAGCGATACTTATTATCTATTAGGAACAATTGCCTCCACATTTTGGCCAAGTTTCAGAGAAATTGAATGGATGGATGAAAAGTTATGGGGCAAAAAATGTAATTTTTTGCCATTTCTGGGCCTTTTGACCCCCTGGGGGGGCTAACCAGATTTTTTTTCAAAAATCGGAGAATGTCACTTTCTAACCTGACCAAAGTTACAACTTCATGCAAAATTTCAGAGAAATTCAATGGATGGTTGCGGAGAAAAATCCGGACGGACATGCCTCAAAACATAGGTCCCCGATTATAATTGGTAACGAATTCAGAAGTCTATGACTAGATTTCAAACGTTAAACAGACAATAAAAAAAACAAACTCAGTTTGGTTCAATTCCTGTAGAAGCACAAAAAACCCTGAACGAAAATAATTCAGCTCACCGCAGAATCTCACTCAACACTCTCTTTTTTCCTTTTTCCCTTATTCTCATTTTCTTCTCTTTTTATTAGCAGATTTTCCCTCAGTTAATTCCGCCTAACCAATAAAAAAAAACAATCAGCTGGCTCACTATTTGTCATTATAATTAAATCCATTATTATTGTGAAGTAACCAGTAGATTTGTTACTTTGAGGTTGTGAGTTCAATCCTCACTAGAAAACTATTAAGCCAAACTTATTTCCCTTTCCATCTGCAAGCCAGGCAAAGGCGGACCCTCTTACTGCGGGGTTGAACTAAGTCCGGGCCACCTCCATCGCTCGATTCTGGCTCAAGATCATCAATTCCGCCACACCGATTTTATAAATCGGGGGACCAAAAAGAATCTAACGTGTGCGCATCCATGGTCGGTCGATTCTAGAACCCTATATCTGAACAAGTTCTGATACTCGGCATATTATACAGCAAAGATTCATACAATATATTTATTCCGAACGTAACAAGAATACCCCTGGTAAGAGAAAGTAATAGTCCATATAATAATACACTAAGGCATTTCATGTCTGTACGTACGTTATCACCTTTTACACATTAAAAAATGAGATCGTCCAATCAGTAAAGACGATCAGTGATTAATTTGATGTCGCTAAGGTAAAAAAAAAAATCCGATTTCCCCACAGTTTAAAATGAATTGTTCCAAAATGAAATTATGTCATTCCGTCGACTAAGGCAGTACAATTTTAAATAAATATATTTAAAAAAGTGACATTCGCTTTATAGATTTGAAGAATATTTAGCTGACAATTATTTTTACGGTAATAAGTCAGAGAATATTTATTGCTACAATTTTAAATAAATAAAAAAAAATGTCGATTTATTTAAGGAATATTTAGCTAACAATGACAATTATTTTTACGGAAGAAGAAAGAGTCATTTTTTTTCTTTATAGTATCGGCCCTGATAGACATTATTTCAAAAAGAATATTATTATTAACAGTAAATTATACAGATTGATGTAGAAAGCACCGTAGAATTTTCATGCGATAATAATTATAATAATTTGTAATAGCTATTATGATGATGAGAGCTGGGGTTACAAAAGTTGGCTGACAGAATGTAGGGTAACATTGGAATGTGATTCAGAATGCGTTTTTGGAATTTAGGTGTTTTTTTGACGGATCATGAGTAAGAGTTGAATGTCAAAAATAAACATTTCCTATAATCATAAATATTCTAGTAATTCGTAGTCATCAATTCATGAAGTCAAGATAAAACTTCTGGGCGATCACAAAAAGGGAACCTTCAATACATTACATCCGAAGAAGGTAAGAAAATGTCTTGGTCGACACAGGATAAAACAAAAGGAAAAAGAAAAAGAAATAGTTTAATTCTAAGAATAACAATTGAATCTACACAGAAACCAGAAGAACACTTAAGTAGAGGGGTAGGAAAGGGTGAGAGAAGAGAGAGGGGAGGAAAGAAGGGTAGGAAAGTGGTAGGGAAGAGAGAGGGGGAGAAAGAGGGGGAGGGAAGAGAAAAGGAGAGAAAGAGGGTAGGAAAGGGGGAGGGAAGAGAAAGGGAAAAAGGAGGAGAGAGGGAGAGAAAGAGGGGTAGGAAAGGGAAGAGAGAGGGGGAGAAAGAGGGGTAAGAAAAGGGAAGAGAGAGGGGGAGAAAGAGGGGTAGGAAAGGGAAGCGAGAGGGGGAGAAAGAGGGGTAAGAAAGGGAAAGAGAGAGGGGGGAAAGAGGGGTAGGAAAGGGAAGAGCGGGGGGGGGAAAGGGAAGAGGGGGGGAAAGAGGGGTAGGAAAGGGAAGCGAGAGGGGGAGAAAGAGGGGTAGGAAAGGGAAGAGAGGGGGGAAAGGGAAGAGAGGGGGGAAAGGGAAGAGAGGGGGGAAAGAGAGGTAGGAAAGGGAAGCGAGAGGGGGGAAAGAGGGGTAGGAAAGGGGGAGAGAAAGAGGCTCAACATGCTTCCTCCTATCACCCCACACACTGAATAGAGCAGATGAAAAGAAACCCTGTAAGTATTATACTAATCGCAGGTGTTGATTTTGGACAATGGATGCATTAAAAGACAAGAAATAACAGAGAAAAAAAAACAATAGCTTAATGAACAACTATTATTACCATGAGATGACACCCCTACCGCCCACACACACATAAAATCCCCCCAAGAGTCTTAAAGTGAAATTCAATATCATTTATCTGGTAAACTAAAGCTAAAAGATATTTTGAAGATAAACTTTTCCCCCTTAAAAAGATGTTTGGACTCATTTCATTTTGTTTACTATTGCAGGTGACTGCTTGTTTTTTCTGTAAACACAGCCTTGTAAATCTTTGAAGAAACATAATTAACAGATTATATATATATATATATATATATAGTATGTTTTTAAAGGATGTGGGCAATGCAAATTCCGGGTAAGATGTAAGTTAGAAGGAACAAAAATAATAAATCGAATACGAAATAAGACTTACTATTTATTTTTTCTTAAAATCTTACATAACAGCAAGAGTGGTGTTAGTTGTTTGTGTGATGTCTGGATGATTATAAAATCATTATTTAATATTTCGGGAAAAGAAACTTCCCTTTGTCAAAAATAATTAATACCAGAAGAATCTCTCCGACTATGCAGAGAATATATATATATATATATATATATATATATATATATATATGCAAACATTGTTAAAAATAACAGAATTCGTCTGTTTAATGATACCATTTTAAAAATTTTTCTGATGGTCTTTTTTGTATTAAAATCAAAAAAATAATGTTACATAGGTTTCACGAACGTTTCCGATTCTTTGTCGAATCATCCTCAGGTGTCAAAAAGCAAATGAACAAAAAAGCTGGAGAAAGAGAATTTTTAAAAAGATAGCGGAGAAACGTGCAGAGAACGTTTTTTTTCGCATTGTTCCAGGAAGTCACTGACGATTTAAATTCAGCAACGCTTGATGGCATCACAGAACAAAATCCCATTACGTTAAGCATTTTAAAATGTTACCACTGATTTCATATGTGATGTCATTAATTCTAGGTTGTTGTATTTTTATGTAGAGGCTTCCAGTATTTTTAATTCATTATATATATATATATATATATATATACAGGGTGGGCAAAAATAAGGGTCTTATTTTTTAAAATTCATAACTTTTTTATTTATTGATTTAAAAAATTTTTTTTTTAGAATAAGTAAAGGACCCCTTCCGAAGCAAGCATGAGCCGTATTAGCCCTAAGGAACGTACCCTCATTTAGAAAACATTATTTTTGCTTAAAAAACTCAAAACAATGTAAAAAACAATACTTTAGTTTTTGTAAGTTTTAAGAAGTGTTTTTCGGCTAAAATTTGTTTTGTTTATTTCAAAAAATCTCGGAAGGGTCAGTCTACACACACATACAGTTTGGTGAGTTTAACTTTTATTTTGTGGAAGTTATTCAAATTCAAAGATAGGACCCTTATTTTGGCCCACCCTGTATATATATATATATACACATTTATAAACGCACATATATATATATATATTCTAGCAAACCCGTGTCATGGCGTTGCCCAGGAATGTATATTACCTCGAGAAATTCCCAGCCCCAACATTTTGAACTACTGAATTATTTGCTATTTATGGTTGTTGGATGCAAACTTAAACCCCACGAAGTTAATGTAAAACATTTGTTTACATGCTAAAATGCTCTTTAGTGCTGAGATTAAGTTTTAAAAGAAATTATGTTTGAATTGTTTTAATTTGCCGTAATTTATAATTAACTGAAGGAGTTGACCATCCTCTTCTTAGTTTTCTTTATATTTCTTTCGCCCCCCCCCCCTCACTATGTTGACTCAACCATTCTCTAATACTTCTTAATGTCTTTGTGAGCATTTAGAGAAACAGACTCTTTTATTCAGAGTCATCATCTAATTTGCATATGTGTCCGTACACACCACAAACAAGTATGTAAATTAGACGGTCAAATAATATGACTCCTTACTTCTAAGAGGAAGATAGAAGTAAAGCAACTTATAATTTTTAGTTATGCAAGAAGAACGTCTTAAAAGATATCTGTTTTATCAATTTTTGAATAAACTCAAAGTAGAAATAAAGTCGATGCCATGACAGGGAATCGAAACCGAAACCTTGAAACCTTCAGTCTGATGTTCTACCAACTGACCTATTTGGACTTTCAAACATTACCTTAAAATAATTATAGCTTTGACGTGACGTCGTAGATTTATGATTTGAGTCATGTTTCAAAACATGAATTCAAACATAAGCGATAATAAAATTGAATAAATTAATGGGTAAACATTATCAATAGTGTTGGAAAGTATTTTAATCGTCCCAAACAATCTATTTTTGCTTTAACGACATATTGGTGTTAAAAAACAATTTAATATTTAATATATACTTTGAAATATAATTTCAAAGTTTTCCTTCTCCTAGATTATAAGTATAATCACAGCATAATCACGTCGACACACCGGTTCTCGTTAGATCACCAAAGTTAAGCAACGTTGAACCTGGTCAGTACCAGATGGGTGACCGTTTGGGAACACCGGGCGTCGTATGTAGGAGGACGTCAACACCTCCCTGCAAAAACCTAAAGTCGTCATCTCCCCTAACTGGGATATACATGCGACTGGGGACTGCTTATGAATTTGATATTCCCTAGAAACTTCCTCCTTCGGAGAAAGCCAGTTCAACCCACCCAGGGTTAATACTGCACCAGGTAAGTAGGTTTTCCTAGATTGTCAAGAAGACAGAGGGTATCTTCGACCAGTCAGCAAGACGTTTGTTAGCCGCTTTCCAGCCATATATTTAAGACTGCATACAGCTACGATGCAAGTGCATTTAGAATTTGCATCATCGGTTTATGATGTAGTTGTATATGTCACAAGTCTGTGTGATGTGTAAAGTGGTGTTGCTGTGTGTAGATGTGGTTGCATATGCTTCTCACCTACCGCTTTCAGCCTCATCCGTCAGCTAGTCCTTATATGAAAGGAAGCCGAGTGAGTAAGTCTTCCCTGTTGATATATAACCTCTCCACCGACAAGACTGGCCAAACTTCCCCGTGGTACATCGTGGATACTGGGCTCCTTGCGGCCCTAGGCTGATTGGCTATGGATCTCGTAGATTGGAGCCCTCGAGGTGCACTGTGCAGGGCCTACTGGTATGTGAACACGTCCCGACACTCACTAATCCAATCCTTAGCCACAGGGCATGTGGCAAATGCTATCTTTGGATAGCCTGTCGCAATCTGAATGACAGTGTATGCGGCAACTCATGGGTAATATGCGGCATTGGTGCATGCTTAAGCGGAAACCACATCAAGTCCTGGTTAGCTTGAAAGGGTGGAGGGGTCTTTGACTGCCAAAAGTGTTCTAGTTGGAGAAGGATAGGCATCCAGCCATAAAACTGCCTTAAAAACTATGTCTAGTCGAAATGAGACAATCAGGCCCCACCCTCATCAGAAGATTATTTATCTACCTCCCACAAGGTAAGATGTGACACAAGGTCGGAAAGTGGGATTTGATAAGTCAGCACCCTAGAGGAAGAGCACTTTGACCTTTAAAAATTGCCTGGGCAGCCCCGTCGGCATTCCCCAGTAGGAGCGCCTCAGGCGATTAGCAATAAACTAACCCCTTCTCAAAGGGTGAGAAGGCAAAGCCTGGAAGGATGGACCTCCTAGAACTACACAGGGCAGCCCCATAGACCGGCGTAAATCAAGCCTCTAAGGCCAAGACAATACCGGTCTATGGGGTGCAGTATCCATCGGAACAGATACTACACTTTGATCTTGGCCAAAAGGAGAAGATTAACTGTGGCCTGATTCAACAAATCACCGGATGATGATGATGATGATGAGTCTAGAACCCTTATCTTACTGAGAACATTGACCACCTGCAAACCGTTCAGAGACATGCAACCAAGCGAACATCATTCATCAGACACCTGTCGTACTCTGAACGCTCGCTTGGATTCATTGAAACTCAGACGCCTGGCGACTAACTTTGTAAACCGTCACACCATTATCAATCATCTTGCCGACAACTCCGAGCACCTTTTTCATCTCTACGTTTCTAATACACATGGATATGTCTACAAAATCAGAAAACAGTTCAGCTTGGACAACTTTCGGAAACATCTTTTCATGCTCAGAAGTGTTGAAGCATCAACAAATTTGCCTACCGAGACCCCACCGCATCCTTTGAAACCCCCATGCATCCTGAAATTCACACAAAGCAACCCTCTGATGCCCCCCCCCCATGCACATATGTATATCATGACTCTTCCACTGTTCATTTCCTTGACAATTGTGCATTATCTTATGTACTATGCATATACATACAACATAATCACGTTGACACACCGGTTCTCATTAGATTACCAAAATTAAGCAACATTGAGCCTGGTCAGTACCAGATGAGTGACCATTTAGGAATACCAAACACCGTATGTAGAAGGATGTCGACCCCTCCTTGCAAAAACCTAATGTCGTCATCTCCCCTGACAGGGATATATATGCGACTGAGGAACGTTTATGAATTTGATATTCCCTAGAAACTTCCTCCTTTGGAGAAAGTTGGTTCAAGCTGCCTAGGGTGAATGCGGCTTCGTACTTTGTGTGGTTCTTTTGATGAGTTGTAGTGCACCCCGAGTACTATACACTAGAGATGGGCAGTTTTACCGAAAAACCGCGGTTTTTCGGTTTCGTCTCCATACCGAATACGAATCGTTTTTTTTTTTTAAACCGTAACCGTTCGGTATTGTGTTTTTACTACAGTAAGCCACCATATAAAGGAAACACGGTTGAAAAGATTTTCCGATTTTAATAAAATTGAATATTACCAAAAAATAAAAACATTTAATTGACTTGTAGGAAGAAATCTTTGTTTACAGTTTGTTTATCATTAACATTTTGAATTTTCAAATAAAAAAAAGAGAAATACGACAGACAACATGACATCGTATTTTTGTAGGCCCTGGTTGAAATAACAGAACATGATAGAATTATTGTAAAAACATTGCTGATTTAATTTAACACCTCACGCATTTTGAGTTTAAGAAAAAATAAGTTGTAAAAAGTTGTTTTGAACTAATTCCCAACTTAAATTAATTTTCTTCAAAATCGATCAAATGCGTCCCATTAATCCAACAGTACATCCAAGCTAATTATTTATTTATAGAAAATTAAAGGGAGAAAACTCATGTCTGCAAAACAGAAACGCTAAAATTGATTTTTTTTTGTTGTTTTTGTTGAAACTAATTTCTGTGGCATAATAAGGATTAAGCTGGGTGATTTAAAAAAAATGAGGAATGGTCCATTTATTTTAAAGAAATATATGACCTTCAGGGCGGGTCATAAATTTCCATTCCACCAAGATATTTAGACTATATAGGGCCCACCGCCCCCCCCCCTTAATAACGTTTGTAAATGAATGTTTTATGGAACTAAAAATGCCCACCTCCCAAAGCATACCAACATTCAATTTGCTGCTTTATAGTAAAAAAAACAACTTTAAATGAAATCCCCAACTAACAAACAAGCATGTTAACTTCAACAGGAGATTCTCCCCTCCCCCCAAGTTAAATGATATGATTATTTTAGTTAAACCTGCATATTTTTGTTTCTTTGTTAGATTGCTGCCACAATTCCCACAGTGAAGCAAGAGAACATGTTTTCTTTTGTTAATTCGACAATTAAATGGGACAAATCAAACCCAAGAACAAGAGCAGCAAACCAGAGTCTTGTAGCAATGATATGCAAAGATCTCCAAACCGTGAGCATTGTAGAGGATGAAGGATTTAAATCCTTCGTCAAATGTCTACAACCTGTATATCAGTTGCCGACCAGACGACATGTTAGAGAAATGTTAATTCCTGATTTATATGAGTCGGTCAGTACTGACATTCGGCGGCAGTTGTTAGACAAAGTCCATTTCCTTGACAATGGACTATTGGACCAGCCGAGCTAATGATTCATATATTTCTGTGACTGCTCATTTTCTAACGCTATCTTTTGATGTTAAAGATTTTTGTTTAAATGTTTCTCATTCTCCTCATCCTATATTTTAGCTTCTGATGGGTTAAAGAATTAGATAGAATGTATATTCAAACTCAGTTTTATTCTTCAGAAATCTTTCATGAATCTTTGGTCACTGTTTTAACGAGTTAACTGTTGAAAAGGTATCAGAACTTTGATTCTAACAGTCAACACCTTAAAACTTATATGATTCATATCATGGAGAATGATTCAGTCACAAAATTATCGAAACAGTGGCATAATTCAACTAAACGTTGAATAATAACTAATCATCACACAAGAGAATGAATAGCTTCCATAGTAAAAATTTTTTTTTGAAAAAACCGAAAAACCGAACCGTAAACCGAGGTTTTAAGGGAAAAAAAACGAAACCGATACCGAAACCAAAATTTCAAAACCGCCCAACTCTACTATACACAATGATCTTAATTCATTTTTTATTTATTTTTTGTAGATTAGTTGCCCTACCACTACTTGTTTGTCTCATATCACCATTTCGTCCATGGCTAGAGGAAGAAGGGTTAGGGTTAATACCTTTTACAAGCATATTAGAAAAGAAAGACTACAAATTATCTTCAAAATGTGTAAATGGCAATAGTGTCCAACCATTTACTAGTAAAATTAGATTTTAAAAAGGGGGCAGATGTACACAATCAAAACAAATTTGAACAACAAAAATATGGATTTTTTTTCATACGACAGTGATGCTGGCAAAAATTAAAGTCTTCTTTTTGGCTTAGGAGCACAAACGAACTATAATACTTGACTTTTACCTTTAAACTTTAATAAAAGCTTTTTTAATGAACAGATTAATGGCTTCAAAATCACTTTCGAATTTGAAAGATCATAAGTAAAACAGATCATCCATTTTAATATATTATTAATGGTTAAAACAAAATATGGCTGACGTCTGTTTACAATAATTGTAATCCTTTTGATATTAATTTTAAACATCTTTAAATCGTTGCTTAGAAAGTAATTTCTGGCTGGACTTGATGGTTCGACGCAGCGTTTATGTTTCTAAACCAAAGGAAAACATTAATTTTCACGCGTGCCCCTGTTGCATCAAAGAACTCAACTATTATTTCAATAAAAATAAATTCATGTTCCGTATTACTCTTCTTAGAGTGTGAAATCTTATAATTCACCAAATCTGTCTGTATCTATGACAGCAGAACCAACAAAATGTATCATAAGGATGATAGGTTGTTTTTTTTTGTGTGTGCTGATGAGAGACAAAACTTTTTTTTTAAACTTCCTTCCAAAAAAAAAAGTTTTTTTTTAATGCTTATCTTCAAACTACTGATGATGATGATGATAATAATAATAATAATAATAATAATGATCATAATAATAATAATGATAATGATAATAATAATAATAATAATAATAATAATGATCATAATAATAATAATGATAATAATAATAATAATAATAATAATAATGATGATCATAATAATAATGATAATGATAATAATAATAATAATAATAATAATAATAATGATGATGATGATAATAATAATCTTCCTTCCTTTTTAAAACTTCCTTCCAAAAAAATAAGTTTTTTTTTAATGCTTATATTCAAACTACTACTAATAATAATGATAATGATAATGACGACGACGACGACGACAACGACAACAACAACAACAACAACAATAATAATAATAATAATGATAATGATGATAATGCCTATGAGGAGGAGTAGGAAATTTTTATATAATCCACCAAGCATCCTAAAAATCTGGCCCCTGGCAAAGATTTAAAGATTTTCATTTAGCCATTTAAAAAAAATTTCTTTGCTTCTCATGCCTGACTTTTTCTATTTACTTTCTAGACAAAAATATTAATTGAATATATATATATAAAAAAAATTTTTGTAAATAATTAAAAAAAAAAAAATTATTTATTTAAAATTAATATATATATATATATATATATATATATATATATATATATATATATATCAAACGTTTTCTTCACATACTGCAGAATATGATCAATCATGTATTAATCGTCTCCAACATACGTTATCATGCCATCTTCTTGGTTGTTTACTTTTTTTCTGCACCCTTCTACCATTCCTTCTAGACAAGACAAAAATGCACATTAGATTTCAGAATACGGTGATTTCTAAATATGGTGTATTGCAGTTTTATGTCAAACTGAGGACTGTCGGGTGGGTGGGGGTTGGAAATGGTGTAGACATTAAAAAAAGGTATTAAGGGCTGAGAAAGATGGATTCCAGAGTAGTGGTGTGAGGTAGGGGCAGACACCTTGCTTACGGGTGTCCGAGTCAGGTTAGGTACAAAGTCTAACCCATAAATGGAACCCTGAGAAGTACTACCACTGTGGGTCAGAATAGACCTGGAGGTACAGTCAACTAAGTGACTCTGCACTCCCCAAAGTTTCCAAATTGAAGCCTCACCATCGGATACACTTTAAGATCATACCAGGATCATTCCCAATCAGAAGAATTTTTATGAAACATCCCTCGACTTTTAATAAACAATAATAACAATGAAATAAATCCGTAAACAAATTCACGAGTCAATGTTGTACTATAACTTAAATACATTTTTAATCTTTCAAAATAAAAATTAAAAATCATAAAATTTCACCATTTTACTCAAAAAGTTAAAAAAAAAAAAAAATCTAACCATTTTAAATAATAAAAAAAGTAAAACTCAAAGCTATAATCTCTTCTTTCTACAAAACATGTTTGCAGTTGAAGATTCGACTTTTTTTTTTTTTAACAAAAAACGAAATGCTGAAAATACTTCAAGCAGAATAAAAAGTTTAAACGTTTTTTTTTTGCTTAAATAAGAAAAAAAATGTTGCAAAGCATCGAAAGAATTTAACTTTCTTTTTAGATAAAGAACATATCTGAACACACTTGAAAGGCAATGTAAGAATGGAACGTATATAAATAAGAAGGCATACATATTTTATCGAAACATCACATGAATGGAAGCCTATTTCCAATAAAAATGGAGTTTTCCCATTATATTATCATACTATTGAGGAAACGAGACATTTTCACAACAACGATTCTATGGTAAGATATCCCACTATTTACAAAGTGAAAATGTTTTTTTAGTCAGTTAAGCTACCCTGCAACAAATCATGCAATATTCGGGTCTCTGTGTGAAATTAATTATTCAGTGGATGGAGTAAGTTCAGGGAACTTCTGTCATTACTAACTAGCAGAGCGTTACCACTGTCGACCAAAGGAAGAGTCTATCAGGCATGTGTATGAAGTGTGAGGATGTATGGAAGTGAAACCTGGCCAGTGAGGGCTGAGGACATGCGTTGCATGGATAAAAATGATATGAGAATGATACGATGGATGTGTAATGAAAGTCTTAAAGACGGACTTAGATCTGATGACCTCAGAGAAAGATTAAAGCTTGACAGTATAGGGAGACGTGTGCAGGACAGGAGACTTTGTTGGTATGGTCACATTTGAAAGAACGGATAAAAGTGTTTGTGTTAGATGTAGAACAGTTGAGGTAGCAGGGTCAGTTGTCAGGGGAAGGCCAAGAAAAACATGGGAGGAACTGATAAGGAGGGATTTGAGAAAAAGAGGGATAAATAAAGACCTGGCCAGAGATAGGTTAGTTTTATATGACTTATATAAAAAAAAATTAACATTGATATAAAAATAATTTGATTTGTTTTAGATTGCTGCAGAAAGAGGTGCAAGTATCCGCTATGGACTGATCCGGATTTACCCATAGTGACAGGATGGATTCGTCAGGTCACTATAAAGTAGACACCTTTGCCTAACCAAAGGGGAACCGCTTAGTGCACCACTTATAGCACGTCTGCCTATAGTCTGTATTTGCGACTGACTTATTGTATGTAATTAAGCCAATTTATCTTCCTCCCACAAGGTAAGATGTAACACAAGGTCGGGAAAGTGGGAAAGAACCAGCGCTCCAGAATTTGAGCACTCTGGTTTTTTTAAAATTGCCTGGGCAGCCCTGTCGGCATTCCCCGGTAGGGGCGCCTCAGACAGTAAGCAATAAACTTACTCCTCCCCAAAGAGGGGAGGCAAAGCCTGGGAGGGTGCACCTCCTAGAACTGCACAGGACGGACAACCGATAGACCGGCGTAAATCCAGACCCGAAGGCCCGGACAATACCGGTAAAAACCCCTGGCTTAATATATTTCTTATTCCTTCTTACTCCTGTTTTGTGTTCTTATTTATTTATTGTTATTACTACGATATAACAGCATCACATATTGTAGTACAATTTTTACTGATTTGATGTGTTTTTTATTTTTTTAACTTTTTTTTTTACTTTTATTGTTATTAAAAAATAAATCGTAGGAGTTTATAAGAAGAGTATCTTACAGGTAAGTTTCCACACCTGTTAGTTTTCTTTTTGTATTTTGTCAAAAAAACAATAAAAATGTTTTATTTTTATTTACATTTTATTCTTCTGAAGAATATGGTGGCATGATTTACAAGAACTGGCTATTCAGAATGAAATATTGATTTTGTAGGAAGGAATCTATCGATGACACATCGAAAATCAGACTGGCTTTACTTTATTATATAGATATAATCTTTGAATATTACTTATTGGAAAACAGATGCAGCTGTAAATACATGTTGAGATTTGATGTTTTGCTTTTATTACACAGGGTTAATAGGGTTAAGATTAGGGTTAATAGGGTTTGTACACAACTCATTATTTTAGTGTTTTTCTTTCAATAGATCACCTTAAAAATATAAGCATTATTTAAAAATAAACAAATATACGATATTATCGCCTCCATTTAAACAATATCCCTTCCGTACATAAATAACACTCCCACAAAAGTCATACACAAATGTGTACATCAGCATTCATAATTGTATGCTTTTTTTTTAAATAAACAAACAAAAATATAGCAATACAAAAAACATAATTAGAATTATTAGGATTTTTCAGACTACTATTCTTATGTTTCAGAATTTTTGAGATGAGGGTTGATAATTTGGTATATTCGGACTACTGTTCTCATCTTTGCGTAATTTTGGTTATTTAGACTACATTTTTTCATCTTGAGTGTTATCATCAAAATGTCTATCTCTTCGAACTCAGGAATCTGGACGAAATTTCCAACGGAACCCTTTATTTAATCCATGGAGGTAGCATGCTCTCGTTCCGTCAGCCATGACTAGGAAAAGTCTTCAGTAATTCACAATTCTTCTTATCGCCCGCACCGAGGATTGAACCTTCAACCTTCAGATGACTATGGAACTGAATTTAACTTAGTACTATATCCACGGGCAGTTCTAGTATGCATTTTGGGACCCTTCAACTTATTCTTTTTTTTCTCATCTTTGTTGTTATTTTCTCAAAGTTTCAGCATATGTAACCTCCGACTTGTTTCAGATGCATCTTTTCGAACTCGGAAATCTGTGTCGAACTCTGGCAACCCATACAGAATTTTGAACTGAACTTTATTTAATCCGTGGCAGTAAATTGTTCTTGTTGTGTCTGCCATGACCGCGGTAGAAATGTTAAGTAATTTTTATTTTATTCTAGATTATCTATTAGTGTATAACAACTAATTATTGCCTGTAGTGAGGATTGAACCTTCAACCCCAAGAAGATGTCATTGAGAACTGATTGTTATTCAATGCCTTTATCCATTGCATCACCGGTCCAGAGTTCGAAAAGATACACTTGAAGACAGTCAGGTGACATTAGCTGGAACAGGGTGAAAATGAAAATCAAGATGAGATTAATAGTCCGAATAATCACAATAAAACAATCCTCATCTAAACAATTCTGAAACAGAATGTATGCAACTCATGGCCATCCCTACTACAGGCCAGGCAATCGTGCAACTGGGGTCTTTTACTGGGGGCCATGTGAATTTTCTTAAATATTCGATATAGAAGTTGCAAACTATATCATCAACTGGTGCGGATCCTTTTTTTCTTTTTAACCACAATATACAAGTAATGATCTTTTGACATAAGTACAAAATCTCTAAAAAAAAAAAAAAATCCAACATTGAAATAAAAATTCTTCATTGAAATATGCATTTGCCTTTGTTCATTCAAAATGACCTGTCTCTTCATTTATAGGAATTTGTCAATAATTGTCAAATTTATCAATTAGCTCATTGTGGTTCTTATTATTTGGTATGTAAAACACATAAAAACATCAAACTAATCTCAGAGGAATTTTACCTTTGTTTGCAACTTCTATATCGAATATTTAAGAAAATTCACATGGCCCCCAGTAAAAGACCCCAGTTGCACGATTGCCTGGCCTGTAGTAGGGATGGCCATGATGCAACTACATTAAATTTAAGAAAAAAAAAAAAAAACTATAATATTTTAATGAATTAAAAATATAAGCATTATTAAAAACAAGTAAATATACAAGAAGTATATCACAGAAAATATTTCTTAGTATAATATTTCCTCCATTTAAACAATATCAAGTTTCCTCTCTAATACAGAAACATCATAATAAGAAATTATGTAGAATCGTGTATAGCCATATTTATACT
Organism: Sepiola atlantica; assembly: GCA_963556195.1. Taxonomy (NCBI): domain Eukaryota; kingdom Metazoa; phylum Mollusca; class Cephalopoda; order Sepiida; family Sepiolidae; genus Sepiola; species Sepiola atlantica. Next base: position 30,576,083 of record OY744535.1, read on the forward strand.
TTTATATCTTTAATAAAAAATTTTTTTAAAAATAACATTAAAATCACAAATAGAATGTATAAAACTTAATTTTTAATTTAAGACACCCTCTTCCCCCCCAAAAAAATATTCAATGAAATAAAATTGTAAGCATTATTTTAAAATAAACAAAGTGAATACATCTATATAATAATACACCAAGGCATTTCATGTTTATATGAACGTTATCATCTTTAACACGTCTAAACACCGAGAAAATATAGTTTTTGGTGATTAATCTGATGTCGCTAAGGTAAAAAAATTCCGACTTTACCCATTTTAAAATGAATTGTTCCAAAATCAAATTGTCATTCCTTAAAAAAAACAAAAAACAGTAAGATTTTAAATAAATACATCCCAAAAAGTGACATTCGTTTTATTGATTTGAAGAATATTTATTTAGCTGACAGTTATTTTTACGGCAAGAAGACGGGGCATATTTATTATTTCAAAAAAGGATTAAATTGCTCCAATTTTAAATAAATAAAAATAGAAAGAGACATATTCGTTTTATTTATTTAAAGAATATTTAGCGGACAATGACAATTATTTTTATGGAAAAAGAAAGAGTCATTTTTGTTCTTAATATTATTGACCCTGACAGACATTATTTCAAAAGAATTATTATTATTATTATTATTATTATTATTATTATTATTTGTACTCACTAGGAGTTCTCACACAGATCATCGTCAGTGATTGCTCACCGACAACAACCAGTGGTATTTCCTGGAGTCTGAGTGACAACAAGTCTCCCCAGACTTCCAGTATTCTTCACCTCTTTTCGATAACGATGTGGTATCGCAACAGCCTCTTACCATTGATTTCTCGCTGGTAAGGACAATTGGTCTTCTCTGGGATTTGGGTGGCAATAAGCCTCCCCAAGATCCCAGCATTCTCTGCACTTTTCCAGTGGTGGTCTGGTTTGTGCTGTCCCTCCCCGGTCTTCTTATCCTCCTTGACCCTCTACAAATATGTGTTCTGGTGTCAGCCTAGGCCGGCACCAGTTAAAAAAATAAATAAATAAATAAAATAATATTTCTTTAAATTAATTAAAAAAAAAAATTATTATTATTACTATTATTATTAATAATAACAGTAAATTATACAGATTGAGATAGAAAGCACCATAAAATTTCCACGGGAGTGGGGGCGTCCCACTAGTATACAGTAAATATGTTTAACTGGTGTCTTACAATATGGTTTATATATGATATTATTTCCTCTATTTCGACAACAAAGTTTTCTCCTCAGTACATAAACATTTTCAGAAAATTATCCCAAAATGTGTCCATCAGTATTTATAATATCCGTACATTATTTAAACATCTGAAAGATCGTAGCACAATTAAAATTCAAACAGAATGTATAAAACTTACCATATATAAAAGTAATCGGACACAAAAGAATAACCTGTCCTAATGAATTAAAAAAATGTAATAAGCATCCACTCCAGCGTCGTCCCCGCAACAGGTAGTATGAAAAGAAGGATTAAAATATATATCCAACCACTTACCTGAGCACCCACAACAGTACATAAGTACAATACAGTCAATACAAACAGATATATATATATATATATATATATCTATGTATGTAGGTATGTATCAATGGCAGGTACTTTCAAAGTAAGTAGAAAGCGTAGTAGCCGTAGGGCAGTGACATGTGCCAGTTCCTAGGTCGGGCATCGGTAGGGAGCAACGAGAGAAGAAAAGGTTGTAGCCCCCTTTTTTGTATACTTCATCACTTGATTGAGGCCTCTAAAAATGATAAGATCCCATCAATTCAAAGAATTGTCATTCTGCATGCTCTTCCTGTTATTTGGAGATTTCTTTTTTGTTTTGTTTTTAGGGTTAGAGGGCGGGGGTGGGGGGTAGATAATTAATTTGGAGAGTCAGAGAGACAGGTAGATATTAACAAAAAAAACTACCTGTCAGGTGTGAACTGGGAAATGGAGTGAAGGATAAGGTTGAATGAACTATTTGAGGAATGTCTTCATATCAACGAGCCACACCTTCCCACCCACTCCCCACACGTCTAGAGAGAGAGAGAGAGAGAGAGAGAGAGAGAGAGACTGTGAAGTCACCAACATATGGTCACTATAATGTCATATATAAGCAAATTATGCTGAATAGAGAAACCGTACACATATAGGTAAGAAAAAGAAAAGCGAAAGAAACCGAATCTTTTAAAAATATTATCCGAAGATAGTGTCTGCAGGTGATGAATAAACTTTGTAGTAAAAGCGAGCATTTTTATGAATGAACTAAGTTGTAGGAGAGAGTGTTTAGAAGTTTTGTGTTTCTTTATTTTTTATGAATGAATAAGTTTGAATGTCACAGGCGAAGAAAGCGAAAACAAAACGAAGCATTCAAGACTAATAATAAAAAAAAAATATAACTTTAATCTCAAACTAGTTTGCCAATATTAATGGCCCCTAAAAACCATTTCAAATACTAAAAATGAAATTTGGGCAATATATATATTAATTGTTGTCTAATAACTACTGTTAAAATTTCACAAAAATCAGAGTTATCTGGATTTTCATGAACGGCATCCTCTCCCTTTTGGGCCCCCTTTGCATAAAACTAAATATAGCCCATATTACCCACCCGTACGTCCAGCAGCTTTGATCCAAAATTCATAATGATCGGTTTATTAGTTTAGAAGTTTATCCTGTACAATGAAATGTATGTACCCCTAAATGTTAAAATTTACAAAATAAAATATTGTATCCGTGTTACCTAAATATTCCAAAATTCATAATGATCCGTTCATTAGTTTAGGAGATTATCCTCTCTCTCTCTATATATATATATATATATGTATGTATATATATATATATATATATACACATATCTAACTTTAAATATATGTACCCCTAAATGTTAAAATTTACAAAATAAAATAATGTACCCGTGTTACCTAAATATTCCAAAATTCATAATGATCCGTTCATTAGTTTAGGAGATTATCATATATATATATATATATATATATATATATATATATACATATATATACATATATATATAAGGTTGATACAACAAAAGATATAAGAGGCAACTAATATCTTTAATTAGTGAACATCCGGATAAAAATAAAGCTCAATATACTGGATAGAGCATTTGGACCACCATTCACCAATTGGATAATTTTTTTAATCAACCTCTTTGATATCTTGCCTGGAGCCATTTTAGACTTGTTGACTTGGATGAACTGTATAGTTTTACTAAAAAGTATGTTTTGGGCCGATATATTTGATGTTTTATATACCTTTATGTATTTTTATATATATTTTTTTATATATCTTTTCAAAGTTTAATTTTTATTATCTGCAGTAATGTCATTGCGGTAATGGTCCTCTGAGGAGAAGATTTTCTTTGAAAACTCATAAGTTAAGGACTTTAAAGAACTTTTCTTGAACATTGAATTGTGATAAAATTTGATTCGCACCTTATTTTATTCTTTCACTTTATCTATATTTGGTTGCATAGTATCATGATGGGCGAAGGAACGTACAGTACACTGACCCCTCAAAGAAGGAGCTAATGACCGAGATGATGGGATCATGACAACAGAACAGATAGTACACTACCCCCACCCGCTCAAACGGAGAAGATAACCATGAAAGAATGGTATCATAAGAGAACGAACATATACTATGCTGCCCCCTCCCCTCCAAAAAAGGAGGTATTACCTAGGAGGATTACCGCATAAAAGGATAAAGTAATGCCTGTGAGTATGGTATCATGGAAACAGAACAGGTACTACACTATACCCCCCCCCCCCCAAAAAAAAAAGGAGAAGGTAGTCTCATGACAGCAGAACAGATACATTACCTCCTCCCTCAAAGGTGGACATAATACCTGGGAGGATTATCCCCACCTCCTTCAAAGTGAGGAGGTAATTCCTGGGAGGCCAGTCTTATGACAACAGAACCGATACTACATTACTCCCTCCCTTGTATAATTGAATTAAATAAGCACAACTTGTTTTGATGTTGAAATAGTTAGGATAGATGGAAAAAACTTTCACATTTAATCATATATATATATATATATAACATAATATAAAATGAAATAATAAAATAAGGTGCGAATCAAATTTTATTAGAATTCAAAATTCAGGCAAAGTATCTTAAAGTCCTTAACCCATGAGTTTTCAAAGATAATTCTTCTCATCAGAGGACCATTACCGCAGTGACATAACTGCAGGTAATAAAATTTTGAATTCTAATAAAATTTGATTCGCACCTTATTTAATTATTTCATTTTATATTATGCTATTAATGCTCTATCCAGTATATTGAGCTTCAGTTTTTATCCGGATGTTCACTAACTAAAAGATATTAGTTGCCTCTTATATCTTTTGTTGGATTAACTTATATATATATATATATATATATAATTAACTTGTTACAAATATCCAGGGGGTATGAATCCGAAGGAAGTTGAAACCGGGTTTATGAGAGTGCTCAATGAAAATTCAGATATATATATATATAAAGATACATGAAGGAAGAGAGATAAAAATGTACGAATGACAAATCTATTTCAACTTCGATTGTTCAATGCAAGGTGTACTCAATAAAAACATGTTTATTTTTCTTTCCTTAAGCCAACGCTTTTCAAAGATTAAAATCTTATCAGAGTGGATAAGTTGGCAGTGGAAAAGCCAAAATTCAAAATTTGAAAAAATATAAAGTAATGGAGAGTAAGAATATGTGTGTAAAAAAATTGTTTTATTTTATATATATATATATATATATATATATATATATATATATATATATATATATATATATATACATACATATGTCCGCTTGAAAAAAATTAATATAGACTTTATTTTTCTTCATTTCGCATAGTTACAACGGCCGTGATGACTAAGAGGTTCTGATTGAGGTAAAAGTTAACTCGTGTCCAGGATTCTAATTGTACGACCGATCAAACAGTTATCTTCACACTGATGATACCGTTAAAAAGATGAAACATGTTTAGATAATAATTAAAAAATTATTAAAATTATATATATATATATATATATATATATATATATATATATGTTTTTTGACGTTATAAGATGTGGTTACAATTTCAATACACATTCTAATATTCTCTGAAGATTGACAGAAAGGCTATTGCCTTATAAATTTTTGTACCTATCTGCGAAGAAACATCTGTAAGATTGAAAACATTATTTTATATATAAGATGTATATAGTAAAAACCCACTGAGGTGTTGAGAGAATGATAAAATAAAAAATTTAAAAATCGCGGGATCTCATGAAACTTATGACTTTGTTTGATTACTGCATGGTTTTTGGAATGAATCAATGTAATATATATGCTCTGAATCTTGTAATACAACTTCATTGAGCTTGCAATTGAAGATTTTCGGATATTATAAGGAGTATAAAATTGAAAATATACATTCCTTATAAAAACCTACAAATATATATATATAAAGATAAATGAAGGAAGAGAGATAAAGATGTACAAATGACAAATCTATTTCATCTCCGATTGTTCAATGCAAGGTGTACTTGATAACACCTTGCATTGAACAATCCGTACATCTTTATCTCTCTTCCTTCATCTTTATAATTGCTCTATCTCGTATATTGAGCCTAAACCATTTCACTATAGGTTCTATCCTCTAAAAGTATAAGTTTAGTTTCAAAGACACAGAGTTCTCCCCTTCCCTCCTCTTTCCCCAGCCCCTTAAAATCCATGCCACACCTCAGCACAACAAAAACCTCAGCACTCCCCTCCCGTCTCTCCCACCCTAAGACAAATTCACTAACACTCCCACCCCTCCCCTTTTTTCAATGCTGCCTTAATGTACCCACTCACAGCTTTCCATATTCATTTCACTCTCTGCTACTGACTGACTTCTCTCAGCCCGGGCCCTGGTCCAGCGCTCTTAGTAGCCCTTGCTACTACTTTTCCTCATCAACCCATCATGTCAACCCAATATTTCGATGTACTTGCATAACATTTTTCTTAAAATTATCATCCTGAGGAAGTCTTACAATAAAGACGAAACGTTGATGAATATATAAAAAATATCTCTTGGTTTTTCCTTTTTCATTTCTCATTACGTTGAATTACTCTCATCCTCCCTTTCTCATATTATATATATATATATATATATATATATATATATATATATATATATATATATATGCGTTTGTAAAGTAAAGAATGACAGGCTGAACAGTTTTACTGCATTCACTGTATCAAGGGCAATCATTAATTCATCATAGCGTCCCCAAACTTGAGCACTTGCGTGGGGGCCTGGAAGCCCCTTTGATGTGCAGAGGCCAATTTGGCCAAATTTGTCTACCTTGCTTAAAACCGACCCTGGATGTCTGATGATGAAAGAAAGTTGTAATTAGATTATGAAACCAAACTCTAGATTCCGCAAAAGTGAATGCTTTTTTCCTTTTTTTTATTTATTTCCGATGTTGTTATTTCACCTAGTTCCCAAAGAAAAAGGCTCAGATGAATAAAAGCTGTTTGTAATCTTTTCATTCCTGCGGCGAGAATCGTCGAATGGTTTCCATAATTGTCTGGAGAATTGCAGACAAAAACAAAAAAGCATTGGGTATTATAAGGGCGTCGCTTGACCCAGAGAATTCTAATTATTTATAAGGAAAATATAACCTTTTTTTTTTATCTTTCCGACATAGATACACAGAAACAGATCTGATGCAATTATATAAAACTCGCAATTAAGCCTAATTACAAAGCCAGCATCTTTTATAGAAAACCAATATTTATTTTGTACATAATCTTCTCTTCTAAATTGAAATTAGCTCAGTGATTAATATCACAGATTAAATATTATATAATTTCAAATATAAACTCAACTAAAAATTAGATGTATTCTTTGGATTTTTCAGACGACTATTCTCGTCTTGAATAAAAGAATAACAATGAATATTGTAGGAAATAAATTGGTGAAAATTCCCAACTCTACAATTGGAAAAGAAAAACAGAAAAAACTATATATTTAACAATATTAACTATATATATATATATACTTCTTGTAACAGCTATCATCAGTGAGAGTCACACAGTGTGTCGTTCATCGAGAATTAAACCCAGCGCACTCAGATTACAAGATATAATCTTGTTATTTCTGTACGAGGACAAGAGTTCACTTATGCAAATGAGCATTGTTTTGCATGGGCGAATTCTCGTTGAAATAAAGAGTAGAAACTTTCCTCCCCGAGGTGTGACGATAACATTACGATACGTCGAGTGTTAAGCCAGAAAAGGAGAAAGAAATTGAATTGGCGTCTTGTGTCGGGTTACTCGATTGACGAGTCAGATTTTGTTTTTTTTTATTTTAGAGTTGGCGTCGTCGTGTTTTGGAGAATTGTTAATACAATTCAGGAGTTGGACTTTTGATTTTTTTTTTTTCTACTTTTACTTCTACACTTCTAAAAAAAATAAAATAAATAAATAAATAAATACTCGATATATTAAAAAATAACGTGATTTGTAATTAATTTTTTTTCGATACTTATTTTTTACAATGATACCTTACAGCAGAAGTATTTGTAGACATGTATTATAAAATATATTTTGAACTTTACATGGACGAATTAATCCATGTAAAAAGAAAAAAGAAAAAAAAAAAAAAAAAGGCAGTTGAGATTAATTTTTAAACAAATGCAATGTAACTCTTGCACACGTTTCTAAATAACGGTTACATGTCCACTGATTTTCGTCATTTCACATTGGTTGGCAAAAAAGTGATATGAATCGCCAAAAGTTCACAATTCTCCGATGGGAAAAGAAACAACTATACGTTTGACATATTAACCATGCTTCTAAAAAAGTACAAAACTACTGGACATGTTTAATAAACAAAACGGTGAGTTACAGTGATCTGTAATTAATTTGTTTTCGTTATTCACCACAATAATACCCTACAACAGAAGTATTTGTAGACCTGCATTATAAGATAAATTATAAAATATATATTATACTTATACAGGGTGAACTCCAAAAATTCGACTCATGGAATCATTAATAAAATTTACAATCCGCTCTGCAATTCTTTGAGAGTAGAAATGAGCGATGTTTCTGACAAAGGGGGAAGAATTGCTGTGTTCTGGGTTGGAATCTATCCATATAACACTTCTCGTTGGCTAGTATTTGACATTAGGAGGGTATTTTTTTTTTTGCTACTTACATCAAGTGGCTTCATGTCTTGTCTGGGCGATTTTCATACAATAAAAAATGCAACCATATTTGGTACAAATAAACTTCATTCATCATCATCATCATCATCAACCGGTTTATTTGTTGAATCAGGCCACAATTAATCCTCTGATGAGGGTGGGGCCTGATTGTCTAGTCTCGAAATCTAAGTCTTCCTTTCCACTCCTGTCTTTGGCAAGGCTTGATGGAATCCATACCCATGGCTTTCCTATCACGTTTGACTACGTCCTCCCAAGTCAACTTGGGTCTGCCAGTGGTGATGTTCTCTGCTGGCACATTCAACTGTCGGTCTTTAGCAATCCAGTAATCATTCTATGCGCGAATTGTTCACCACATTTCAGTTTGTGGTTTATTGTCATTCAATGGCATGCTGGGGCAATTTGGTGATTGTCTCATCAGTAGGAGTCGTTATCCTGGATGGACTTCACATTCATCTAAAAATACCCCCCCCCCCCGGATTTTTATCTGTGGAGGTATCTCAAAGATAATATCTATCAGAACAATCCCAAGACTTTCTGAACTGAAAGGGGGTCATAACTGCTCAAATCAGGGCAGCGTCAAGAGACGAGCGTCAGAGTTATGGACAATTCTGAACGCTGTATCCAAGTGTACTTATCATTATTACCGGTAATAAAACAAAGACTGTTGGACATTCATGAAAAACTTGGTGGACAAGTCAGGCATAGATTGAAGTTTATTTCGGTGCTTATGCAGATGAGCGGCCACAGTAAAAATTTTATTTTAAAAAAAAAAAATAATATATACTTATTAAGCATTATAATCTTACTCACTGTACAAAAAAGTAGAAAAAAATTATCCACTAGAACTTTAATTAAAAGTATTTTTCCATTCTGCGTATCGTAACAGCGATTCGTTCACAGAGACTTCAGTTTGTTTCTAAAGAAAGAAGATTTCGCAGGGGAGATAATCAACTTGCGAAATCATAATAAAAAACAACATGGCGTCTCTGTGAACGAATCGCTGTTACGATACGCAGAATGGAAAAATACTTGTAATTAAAGTTCTAGTGGATAATTTTTTCTACTTTTTTGCACAGTCAGTAAGAAGATAATGCTGAATAAGTATATGATAATGTTTTTATAAGAAAATGATTTTTTAATGGGCCGCTCATCAGCATAAGCACCTTTATTTCAACTAAATATGTTTGAATTGCATAAAGCATTATGAATTTTAATGATTCGATCAGTGGCATTTAAAAATGCATCCTTGTCAAATACTCAGCATTATAAGGTGATGAGCAAAACTAAGTAGAGCAATCCAAGGAAAGGAATGGCACCCTCCCCTACATCTTGGTGAAGTAGCCAATGAAAAGGGAGCCTTACCTTCTCCTTTATGGTGAGATCCTCCCAGGTATTACCTCCTCTATTTTGGAGGGGAGGATAGTGTAGTACCTTTTCTGTTGTCATAATATCATCCTACCAGGCATTACCTCCTCCTTTGAGGATTTGTGTAGTATATGTTCGTTATATCACCCTCTCAGTCATTACCCACTCCTTTGGGGGTCAGTGTATGTAGTTCGTTCATGATGATATCCTCCCCAACTTAGCAAAAAATGACCAGAGGGAGCATATATTTGCTAGTTATATATAAAGCTATCTTGTGAGATTTTAAAAGTTGGACCGTAATAGTATTTAAGCTGACATATCAAACTTTAATTGACTAGAGAATTTTCAATTTGTTATTGTTGTACCATGTTATTGGCACTATAATAACGTACTTCGTGACACTTTATTTAAACAATTATATAGTCTCAATGTAGGCAACTGGGAAAATGGAAAGATTTTTTTTTTTTATTTTGATAGAGAAAAAAATCGTCGAAGGGAATAACATTTTCCTATTTTTTTTAATATAAAATCAAATGTCTATCTTACAACTAAAATTGTATTTCTTTTTCTGTATAAGTTAAAAAAATGTGCAAACATTGAAAATTAAAAACTTAAATTACTTCACTGCATCTTGGGTAGGTACAGCTACTTTAATATATATATCAGGGATTTGAGTATTTATTTACCTCCTCTCCAGGAGGTTAGGCACAAGGCCAGTTTTATCTTACTCCCACAAGGTAAGATGTGACCCAAGGCCGGGTCAGGAAAGTGGGACTTGAAAAGCCAGCACCTAAGAAGGTGAGCACTCTGGCCATTAAAAATTGCCTGGGCAGCCCCGTCGACATTCCCCAGTAGGGGCGCCTCAGGCAGTAAGTAATAAACTTACTCCTCCCCAAAGACGGGAGGCAAAGTCTGGGAGGGTGCAACTCCTAGAACTGCACAGGACAAACCCATAGACCGGTGGAATCAAGCCCCGAAGGCCAAGACGATACCGGTCTATGGAGTGCAGTCTCCATCGGAACAGATACTACACTTTGATCTTGGCCAAAAGGCCGACCAATGGCAAATAAAGCTTAAATTGAAATAAATGTCTTAACAGGAGGGGAAAGGGGGCACGGTCCCTTGTGCGTGTGGAGAGAGGGAAGCACAAAAAACTTTTTCCTAAACAACTCCAATTTCAACTAAAAACAGTCAAAATTAAGAGGAAGACAGTGAGTGCGTATGTGGGAAGAAGGAACAGGAAGTCATTCTTTGACGAAAACAAAGATCATCTAATCCCAGCATGAATTGATTGAAGTCTTAACCGTCACGGCAAAATTAATATTTTCAGTTTTCAGAGAGAACTGTCATTAGAGAGAAAATCAGTCTTTTCTTATATAAAAAAAAAAAAGCTGATTTTGATCAAAAAGCTGAGAACTCATACCCATGAAAGGCTCTCTACTGATTTAAGCGGAAGTCCGCTTTTTTCTGGATTAAAAAAAAAAGAAGCAGAATTCTGCTGAAAAGTGGAGAACTCACATTCCTGATATATACATCTGTGTGTGTGAGAGTGAGTGTGTGTGTAAGTGAGTGTGCGTGTGTGTGTAAGTGAGTGTGCGTGTGTGAGTAAGTGAGTGTGCGTGTGTGAGTAAGTGAGTGTGTGTGAGTAAGTGAGTGTGTGTGAGTAAGTGAGTGTGTGTGAGTAAGTGAGTGTGTGTGAGTAAGTGAGTGGGTGTGAGTAAGTGAGTGTGGGTGTGTGTGTGTGTGGGCGTGTGTGTGTGAGTGAAAATTAGGTTAGTTTCATAAATAGTAAACAAGAAGAAAAAGCATTGGATTAATTAAAAGAGCGAACTATTTATTCAAACTACACTGTTGACATAAATCCGTTATCCAGGGTTTCAGAAAACCATCATGATTCCCTCCTCATGCAGATCTATCGATATCAATTCAAAACAGAAATTTGTTGTTGAAATCATATGCAAAAAAAATAAAAAATAAAAATAAAATAAAAGTAATACTTTTCCTCCGTTGAATAACTTAAAACTTTTTACCTAATACACATAAGCCGTACATGATTTCAACTACGAGCATCCATTTTGAATTAATATTAATAGATTCTCCTGAAGAGGGAACCCTTAAGGATTTCAAAGATTCTGCTTAACGAATTGATATCAACAGTGTAGTTTGGTAAATAAACATATACATGTATAAATGAAAAAAAAAAAGAACTTTCAGATGATAAGAATGAAGTTGAATCCTTATTTTGTCGAAAAATCCATCAAAGAAATAATTAAGTTGCATTTGTAAACATTTGCGTTTTCTGCCAGATGTGTTGGAAATAATTCTGATGAAGTCAGCAAATTGTGTGAAAATAAAAGATGGGGAAGGTTCTGCTATTTCTCCCCTGCTGCTGCTTGACTTAACCTCCTCTTGGGATGGATAATGTCACGTGGGGTGAGGGGTGGATGTAGCGGATAGAGGAGAAACATTATACAACAGAGAGATACAGAGAGATAGATAGACAGGGACGAAGACAGAGAGGCCGAGACAGAGACAGATATAGAGGGAGGGGGAGAGACAGATATAGAGGGAGGGGGAGAGACAGATATAGAGGAAGGGGGAGAGACAGATATAGAGATAGATAGAGGGATATAGATAGAGGGATATAGATAGAGGGATAGAGATAGAGGGATATAGAGATAGAGGGATATAGAGATAGAGGGAGATAGAGGGAGATAGAGATAGAGGGAGATAGAGATAGAGGGAGATAGAGATAGAGGGAGATAGAGATAGAGGGAGATAGAGATAGAGGGAGATAGAGATAGAGGGAGATAGAGATAGAGATAGAGGGAGATAGAGATAGAGGGAGATAGAGATAGAGGGAGATAGATGGAGGGAGATAGATGGAGATAGATGGAGGGAGATAGATGGAGGGAGATAGATGGAGGGAGATAGATGGAGGGAGATAGATGGAGGGAGATAGATGGAGGGAGATAGATGGAGGGAGATAGATGGAGGGAGATAGATGGAGGGAGATAGATGGAGGGAGATAGATGGAGGGAGATAGATGGAGGGAGATAGATGGAGGGAGATAGATGGAGGGAGATAGATGGAGGGAGATAGATGGAGGGAGATAGATGGAGGGAGATAGAGGGAGGGAGATAGAGGGAGGGAGATAGAGGGAGGGAGATAGAGGGAGGGAGATAGAGGGAGGGAGATAGAGGGAGGGAGATAGAGGGTGGGAGATAGAGGGAGGGAGATAGAGGGAGGGAGATAGAGGGAGGGAGATAGAGGGAGGGAGATAGAGGGAGGGAGATAGAGGGAGGGAGATAGAGGGAGGGAGATAGAGGGAGATAGATAGAGGGAGATAGAAAGAGGGAGATAGAAAGAAAGAGAAAGAGATAGAGATGACATGTAAGACAGAAAAGCAGGAGATGGAAAATGAGCCGGGCTCAAAAAAAGTTACGAACATTGTATTGAGAATGAAAAAGACATTAGTTATTTCTTAGCCTTTTGACGTTTGTTCTAATACTATGCTTCACCTTTTTCTATCCTCGGTCTGTGAAAAAGAAATCCTTCTAGACTGGGGCAGTTTTTATTTTTGTCCAAATCCAGATTGCCTCCTTTTGGGAAGCTGGATTTTCCCTCACATCAAGAACTGACCTTGTAGGAAGGCAAGTAAATGGGGCATTACTGTTTTATTTAAAAAATAATTATTGAGTACAATTTTTTACTACAACAAAAAAATATTTCTAATCCATCACTTAAACAAATATAGAAAAAGAAATAACTATTAAGAAAAAAAAAAAGAAAAAAAGATCGCCACTTAGAGTAAAGCATAGCTTTTTGTAAAAGAATTGAGCACTCTAAGCGGTCAGTAATGTCAATATAAAAATATAAACATAACTTCCGTTACTTGTGGGGCGAATATAATTAAAGTAAAATGCTTGACTGTTGATCAGCTTCATGCGGTCAAGTTCTGAAACTCAGTGTGAAAACAGTTGCCATGTTTAGCCACACTGAAGAGCCGTGATACAGTGAAATAGCGGAATGTGGATGATTATATTCTTTCTCTGCCTTATATATATATATATATATATATATATATATATATATATTTCATATAAAAAAAAAAGATATATAAGCGCTCTCATATAGGGTGCGACACATTGTAAGGGAAGTGACTCTCTCTAGCATTTTAGGAAAATGCTTCACCGTAGATATCTGAATTCGTTCATTTGTCTTTATTGCAAAACACAACAAACAAACATACATATATATATATATATGTGTGTGAAAAATGGAAATAATATTCCAACGTAATGGAAAATGAAAACCAAAAATATTGTTTATGTATTCATCAACGTTTTGTCTTTATTTCAAGACTTCCTCTGGATGATTGACTTGAAGACATGTTATTTCTTCAAATCAATCCTCATGGGGAAGTTTTAAAATAAAGACGAAACGTTGATGAATACATAAACATTTTTGGTTTTCCTTTTTCACAAACACACATATATATATATATATATATAGGGAACAGGAGAATAAAGACATTATATATATCTTTAAAATAGAACCTATCTTGAAAAAGTTAATGCTCAATATACGAGATAAAGCAATTATATAGACAATTAAAGAATGAAAATAAAAGTTGCAAAACTACAAAATCTATTACATCGTAAGTTGTTCAAAACAAGGGGTTTATTTTTCCTAAAACCATGGCTTTTCAAAGAATTTAATTATTATCATCAGAGGAATACAGATGGAAAAGTTGGTAAAAGAATGACCGAAGTCAAAATTTGAAAAGATAAAAAGATAAAATTGACTTCCAAACTAACCCATCTATGGACAGGTTTTTATTTATCCGTCTTTCTCTCAGGTCCATTTTTATCACTTCCCTCCAATGGTTTCGTTGCCCCCCCCCCCCGTGAACTACACCTGCTACATCAACTGTTCTACATCTGCTGACCTAAGAACTCTCATCCATACTTTCAACATGGCCATACCATCGAAGTCTCCTGTTCTGCACAGATCTCCCCTTACTGTCCAGATTTAATCTTCCTCTAAAGTCATCAGAACCGAGCCTGTCTTGAGGACTCACATTACACATCCATCGTATCATTCTCATTTCATTTCTCTCCATGCAACGCATGTCCTCAACCCTCACTGGCCAGGTTTCATTCCCATATATACTCACACTGCATATACATGCCTGATAGACTCTTCTCTTGGTCAACAGTGGTAATACTCTGCTGATTAGTAAAGGCAAAAGTTCTCTTAACTTACTCCATTCACTCCGAAATGACACTAGCACCTGCTCCACACTGTGCTCCAATGGTATCACCAAGATAATAAAACTTGAACAACTTCAATAATAAAACTTGAACAACTTCAATAATAAAACTTGGTGGGAGATATGATAGAAAGCAAAATAGTGAGAGATGAATCACTTTGTGAATTCATTGCAAATTAGAGCTTATTAGAACAATTAAAATGAAGGATTTTTTTTTAAACATAACTCAATCTCCAAATCAACGAATATTTTAACATGTATTTTGTACGATTTAAAGTATATAGGAAAGCAGCCTTAGGGAAACAAACGTCGATTAACTCAGCTTTATATATATATATATATATATATATATATATATATATATATGTCTATATGTCTTGAAAGAGAGAAATACATAAAGAGAGGGAAGATACGAATCTGACAAGTAAGGCCTAAACCCTTCCAGATGTTTAATGCATCATTTAATCCACCCCCACCCTTCACCCCTATGTTGTTTTGGCTTGAAATAGGCAGCACGGTAAGACAAGAACGAAGCCTAATAGGACCCACTCATCAACAAGAGGAAGCCCCATACCCCCATCTCAAGACACTTCCGTTTTAATAAACAAAACAAAATTTACTTCTGCCGACAAGTGAAAAAGAATGATACTTGATAATGCAAAGTAAAATACCAATATATATATATATATATATATATATATATATATATATATATATATATATATATATATATATATATATATTGTTGCCTATAAGAGACAACTCATGTCTAGATATCCTTTGATAGATCCTTTCAATAGTCCGAATCAGGATCTTAGTTTCGGAGGGGAATTGGCTGATGAATTTACCATAGTTTGGATTTGTCTGGGTTCTGAAAGTACTTGGGAGACAAATCTAAACTATGGCAAATTCATCAGCCAATTCTCCTCCGAAACTAAGATCCTAATTCGGACTATTGAAAGGATCTACCAAAGGATTTCTAGACATGAGTTGTCTCTTATAGTCAACAATACTTGCTCGCAAGAGAAGATGCTGCCTACATATATACAGGGTGGGCAAAAATAAGGGTCCTATTTTTAAAAATTCATAACTTTTTTATTTATTGATTTAAAAAAAAAATTTTTTTTAGAATAAGTAAAGGACCCCTTCCGAAGCAAGCATGAGCCGTATTAGCCCTAAGGAACGTACCCTCATTTAGAAAACATTATTTTTGCTTAAAAAACTCAAAACAGTGTAAAAAACAATACTTTAGTTTTTGTAAGTTTTAAGAAGTGTTTTTCGGCTAAAATTTGTTTTGTTTATTTCAAAAAATCTCGGAAGGGTCAGTCTACACACACATAAAGTTTGGTGAGTTTAACTTTTATTTTGTGGAAGTTATTCAAATTCAAGTTATTCAAATTTAAAGATAGGACCCTTATTTTGGCCCACCCTGTATGTATGTATATATATATATATACATATACATACATATATATATACATACATATATATTGAGTCAGAGAGAGAGAGAGAGAGAGAGAGAGAGACAAGTAAAAGATGAGAATAAAGATTGTAAAAATACAATATCTATTACGTCCTCAGTTGCTCAAAACAAATTGTTTCAAATAAAAGAAATTTATTTTGACTTCTTTAAGCCATGGCTTTTTAAAGAATGAAATCTTATCAGAGGAATACAAAGAGATAATTTGGTAGGGAAAGTCATAATTTGAAAAGATATAAATATAATATAAGATAAATACGAATATAAAAAATGCCCAATGCAAAGAGAAGAGGTTGAAAATATAGGAATAAGTTCACCATTGAAGGTGTCATGAAAATTGTAGAAGCAGGTTCAAAAGCGGTCCAGGGATATAGATATATATATATATATATCAACACTAGAGTTGCAACAGGGACATACCTAGGGCCTGTTCTTTCTTTCATACAACTTCCTCAGGTGATTCCTCTTTTAGAGGCACAGGTTCAAATCCTGTAAGAGTCTCATTATTCACTTTGTAATTTTCTTTGTTTATTCCCAGCCCCGTGGACTAAATATTTTATTTAATCAAAGTAGAATAAATAGTGATAGTGGTTGTGATCCAACGTCTCGTAAGGTTACATATTCCAAAATAAATTAAATGGTATACAGAGTATTTAGGTGCATGTTTGATCTAACCAGGTTTAGGTGTACCCCTATTTATTTTTACATGAATATCTATTTTGATTATTTACATGTTTCATACTATGTCCTCATCTTGCTTGTCAGATTCACAGCAAGTCGGCAACTTGTGCCTTACGGCTGAAGTCGGCAACTTGTGCCTTTCGTCTGAAGTCGGCAACTTGTGCCTTTCGTCTGAAGTCGGCAACTTGTGCCTTTCGTCTGAAGTCGGCAACTTGTGCCTTTCGGCTGAAGTCGGCAACTTGTGCCTTTCGGCTGAAGTCGGCAACTTGTGCCTTTCGTCTGAAGTCAGCAACTTGTGCCTTTCGTCTGAAGTCGGCAACTTGTGCCTTTCGTCTGAAGTCGGCAACTTGTGCCTTTCGTCTGAAGTCGGCAACTTGTGCCATTCGTCTGAAGTCGGCAACTTGTGCCTTTCGTCTGAAGTCGGCAACTTGTGCCTTTCGTCTGAAGTCGGCAACTTGTGCCTTTCGTCTGAAGTCGGCAACTTGTGCCTTTCGTCTGAAGTCGGCAACTTGTGCCTTTCGTCTGAAGTCGGCAACTTGTGCCTTTCGTCTGAAGTCGGCAACTTGTGCCTTTCGTCTGAAGTCGGCAACTTGTGCCTTTCGTCTGAAGCCGGCAACTTGTGCCTTTCGTCTGAAGTCAGCAACTTGTGCCATTCGTCTGAAGTCGGCAACTTGTGCCTTTCGTCTGAAGTCGGGTAGACAGGCGGATGTCATTCTTCGTTTCAATCCCTATTTTCATTATTTTTACATATTTTGCTAGTGTTCATACTAATATTTATATAAAATCATAGAATTATGTTAGTAATTTTATTTTTCATATATAAACTATCATCATTTCTGATGACCTAAAGAAAAAAAAACTCACCGTTGACTTTTCATTATACAGTGGAGGATTTCTTTTCCAAATTCGTTTCAGGTGGCAGGGTAACTCTGAGGTGGTTTTCTGACTTGTTATTGGCTTTTTTCCTTACCCTTGCTATTCGAAATGGTTTCGTCCAGCACGTTTTTTTATTTTTTATTTTTATACTTTTGTATGACGGGACGGATTATATACGTTTATATACAAACACACATTGGTCTTTATTATAGGGTGGAGTATGTGAGAATGCAATTTTTATCTTTTTAAACAAAAATGATCCAATTGCTATAATCTTAGAAAGATAATTGCTAGTTTCGACGCAGATATAAACTAAAACGGCTAACAGCAACAAAGCTCTCCAATATCAGGAATAGTGACACGCATTAAATTACACAGGGTATAATATAAATAAATTTAAACAAAATTTGAATAAAAAAAAAAAGAAGCTCTTTCATACTCTTAACCAAACAAGATTAGGTTTATCATTAAACGTTATATGAAACCTATGTTGTTGCAACGGTGTTCACCCTAGTCGGATTGAGTCAGCCTATTCCCTGGCCTGCACCATGGCCCAAACCTTAGGAGCCATGCACGGCGGCCCAGAGTAAGGTCGCACGAGATACTTAACAACTCACGATTCCACCATTGAAGGCTGACCACCTTTAGACATGAGAGCTCAGCCAAGTCCTCTCTGATGGTTGTCGCCGACCATGTCCTCAGCTGCTCATCGATATGCTTACGCCACAGAGTCAGAGAAGA
>OY744535.1:30599738-30629738 GCA_963556195.1 Sepiola atlantica
CGGGCGACGGGTTCCGCTAGTATATATATATAATCCGAACGCCGTTCGTAGATCACTCTAAAAATTGCTTGGTATCTAGCCACCGACTCGCTATTTACATTTAAAATTCCTCTCTATTTACCAACTAATTGGCTATGGCCGATGGGATAAGACCCTCGACTACGAATCAGTGGCGATTTGTGATTGGGGTTCGCGCCCACTGACTGTTGAGAATTAGTTCCTACACTGAAGATTGCGTTAGCATGAAACATCGATGTCTGTAGGTATTAAAATAATTAATAAATATTTATTTATAAATATTATTATTATATATATATATATATATATATATATATATATATATATAAAGGGTGTTTGAATTATCTACTAGACACCCACCATCCTCGAGTGTCTTCGGTTTCTCTGTGCAAGGGTTTGTCAGCACAGCCTGACATGAGGATACTTACCCCTATAAATAAACCCTCACAAAAATTTAAAATTACATAGTATTCACAGCACAAATAAGCACAGCTATACACTTACTCATATGAAGAATAGTGCACCTTCTCCTAGTGATGTTACCTCAAGTAACAACACTTAGCTGGATACTCCACCAGATGAACTCTTGTCCTGGAATCCGGTAAGACCAAGAGACCACAAGAAAGATATACTATAACATAATCAACTGGGCAATTGGGGAAAAAAAAACTAATGTTCTTAACTTCTTTACAAATTCAACGCTTGAGAAATAAATGACAACTTCAATGGAACACTCGGATATCTATGTATATCATATAGAGATCAAGTGTTAGCCCCAGGAAGGGGCCTCTGAGAAGTTCGACTGAAGTAAAATGAAACAAAAGGAAATAAATAAATAAATTATATATATATATGAGGGTTTATAACTAAAAAGGTAAATTTTAGAGAATTTAAAGAAAACTTTAAAAAAAAAAATTTTTTTTTCAAATTTTGAATATTGACTGTTCTTATCTGTCAACTAATCAATCACTACTTCCTCTGATAAGATTTTAATCTTTGAAAAGCCTGGCTTAAGGAATGAAATTGAAAGAGAAGAATAAATATTTTTATTTACTAAATGCTCCTTGTTCTGAACAACTGAAAATATTGATCTTTTTTCATTTGCAGGTCTAATTATTTTTCATTGACTCACCTTATATATATATATATATATATATATATATTATTGTAGTATTTCAAGGTTTAAGCTCAATAGATATTAATTTATAATTCCAGAGCATTTATAAATAGACAATAGAAAAGCAGATTTCAGCGACTATATTTTTTTAATTTACCAATGAAGAGATTCAATTTTTACATCCGTTTTACAATTTATCCAGACATTCAAAATATTCAAGCATATTTTGAATTTTCTTGAACAATGATTCGTTAGAAAAAAGCGCCAAAAAAGCATAAAAAAAAAAATCCCCAAGGCGAATTTACTTTAGTAAACATTCCTATAGATCGATTTTTTTTCAAAACAAATTATGAATTTATTCCAAAACAAGCGCCATCTTTGATTTAAGCAGGGCAAATCAAAATATGTAGATTTGCCCCTATATACCTCTTCAAGAGTATGAAAAATATCTTTCATGTAAAACATAAAAGAACAAATAAATTACTAGTAAATAAGGATATAGTCGCTGGAATCTGCTTTTCTATCATAAAAGCCAGGCCATATACATTTAAAACAATCATCAAAGTTAAGCAACATTGAACCTGATCAATACTCAATTGGGTGACTGAGGAATATCAGTGTCACATACTAACTAGATTCTTTGGTGGTTGAGAAGATGATGATCTGGAAACTTCTTGAAGAGGTGATTGGCCGGTTGATTTGATCTGCTCTGGGCTGGGCTGGACTGGTGGTGATTCTTTAGGGATTGTTTGTCTGGCTGGATCATTGTTAATTGCCAATAATTAACACAAAGTTATTTCTACCCTAAAAGTTTAGTTCTTTATTATCTTAGATACATTATTAAGAGAGAGAGAGAGAGAGAGAGAGAGAGAGAGAGAGAGAGAGAGAGAGAGAGAGAGAGAGAGAGAGAGAAAGAGAGAGAGAGAGAAAGAGAGAGAGAGAGAAAGAGAGAGAGAGAGAAAGAGAGAGAGAGAGAGAAAGAGAGAGAGAGAGAGAGAAAGAGAGAGAGAGAGAGAGATAGAGTTTACTACTGACTATTTCTAAACTATGAAATAAAACGTCTGTCGATTTGCTTCCAACATTATCCACCTCCCAGCATGCTAACTGATATTTCAGTTTTGCATCTTTCATTTGTGGTCTCATCCCTGTCAATTTTTAAAAACTTAATGACAACTTACACCCTGTCTTCATTCTCTTCAAATTCACCTCAATATCCAACATCAAGTGTCTTCCTCGCTTATCCCAGCGTTTTTTCCAGTTGGACTTAAACAATGCAGATTTAGTGGTTGGGGATTACGCTACCCTTTCTTCACTATAAATATTATGCAGGTGCTCTTCCAGAGAGTATCCAATGTCGAAGGATAGGAGGTACGAGTATGATTATCAGGCAACACCGTATGAATATTATTCAGAATTTTTTTTTTTTTTTTTTAATAGATGATATTCATCACCCCCCCCCCCCCTACACAGACAAACATTCACATCTCATTTTGTGTGATTTGCATCACTGATTAATAAAAAAAAAAATTTTAAAGAACTAATCTGTGAGATGTAAATGTTTCAGAAGATGCGTGGTCCCCCTCTGTATGTGACTCGATGTGGCGAGTGTAAAATGCAATAAATTTGGGCAATTTGGGGCATTTTTGACCGACCCCCTGGGGGTGCGAACCAGAATTTTTCTGAGGCTAAGGATGCTCATTTTATATCCAGAACAATTGCCTCTACATTTTGGCCAAGTTTCAGAAAAATTGAATGGATAGATCAAACGTTATGGGAGAAAAGGGTAATTTTTTGCCATTTTGGGGGCTTTATGACCCCCTGGGACCGCGAACCAGATTTTTTCCAAAGTCAGCGATACTTATTTTCTATTAGGAACAATTGCCTCTACATTTTGGCCAAGTTTCAGAGAAATTGAATGGATGGATGAAAAGTCATGGGGCAAAAAATGTCATTTTTTGCCATTTCGGGGCCTTTTGACCCCCTGGGGGGCCTAACCAGATTTTTTTTCAAAAATCGGAGAATGTCACTTTCTAACCTGATCAAAGTTACAACTTCATGCAAAATTTCAGAGAAATCCAATGGATGGTTGCGGAGAAAAATCAGGACAGACGGACATGCCTCAAAACATAAGTCCCCCGATTTTATAAATCGGGGGACCAATAACTTCAAGTGTTATGTTATAATCAAAACTATGTACAAGTTAAAAGTATATGAGTTAAAATAAAGTTATTTGATTTATAGGACGAAGTGTGAATTTATAAAAAAACAAGTATGAGCAATAAAAACCAAGCAGACTCATGTTATAAAACTAAGCCAAGGGGTGTAAAGTGCTCAGCAGAAGACAATCATTTGAAGGTTTGTCATCTCAAATCTTATTCAGAATGATATATAAAATGAAATGACATGAAGACAGGATGTTGAAGTAGACAAAAGGAAAAACAAATTAAATACAGAAATAAACCATCAAAACAGCGAGATTTTACCGGTTTCGTTCGGATCAACAAATGTCTTCAGAAAAAGTGAAGATTTTAAAATTTATTGAATAACGGAAAACCGTAGGAAAAAAAGAATACATAACAGGGATGTTTTTGGCACGTGTTAAATTATTTGAAAAAAAATTATATTTTTGTTTTTTTATTTTTATATATATATATATATATAAAATAAAAAAACGCTGCTTCTAAATATTTAATTTAATTTAAAAAGACAGCTGGAGACAAGTGTAGCAAGTTTTTAGTTTCAACTAATCAGAACCAAATGTTCTGATTTCAGGTTACATACAAATGTATACAAAAATCAAAATGTGAATATATATATATATATATATATATATATATATATATATATGGGAAATGACAAAAGAAAAACCAAGAGATATCTTTAATATATTCATCAATATTTCGTCTTTATTGTAAGACTTCCTCAGGATGATAATTTTAAGAAATATGCCATGCAAGTACAGTTGACATGATGGTTTGATAAGGAAAAGTAGTAGCCGTGGCTACTAAGAGCGCTGGACGAGGGTCCAGGCTCCAGTGGCGAAGAGTGAAATGAATATGGAAAGCTTTGAGTGGGTACCATTAAGGCAGCAGTGAAAAGGGGGAAGGGTGAGAGTGTTAGTGAATTTGCCTTAGGGTGGGAGAGAGGAAAAGGTGGGGGCTGAGGTTTTTATCAACCCATCATATATATATATATATATATATATACACATATTAGTTACTACATTCATAAGGGAGAGTGTTTAATATTGAGGATAGTGTATCTAGATTAAAGTTTTAATAGTCTAGCCAAACTTCATGGTGCAGGGTGACTACTAGTTTGTCATCAAGGTGAGAAAGTAGCAAATATCCTGTGTCATTGATTCAATGTCTACGCCATTCAAACATAAATATGTATGTATATGTATATATATATATATGAATCAGGTAAAAGTGAGTTTGCAAAGCCAGATAAATATTTGAAAAATTAAGACAAAATCCAAAATTAGAATCAATCTTCCTGCTCATTATATCCCTCTCTCTTTTCATCTCCATACAAAAGAAAATCAAATTTTATAGGTAATCGAGGATTATATAGGCCAAGGTCATTCATTAGTAGCTTTATAAGAGCTAATATAAATTATTTTATTCTAAAAAAAACTATACATTACAGTATCTTTTAGGTGTACCCAGATTTCATCGACCTGATCATGCTGGATTTGGGTAAAACCGGATTTTACCCCAAATCCAGCATGACCAGATCGATGAAACCCAGGTACACCCAACAGACACTGTAATTTATAGTTTTTAAATAAAATAATTATATATATATATATATATTTAGATTTTTCACTTAGAAGTGAAAATCTTATGAACTACTTTTTAAAGTCATTTTTTTTTTTCTTCTGTCCTCTTCTTAAGTGACCTCAATTAAGGCAACACCACATTGTGTATAGTCAGTTGCTGAAACACTTACTCCAGGTACTTAATTCCCCTGATGATCTGCCAAACAAGGACCTGCTTGGTAGTGAAACACGTGTAGGAAAAAACTCTTTAATTTGGATATATATGATAAATAAATAAACTTTGAAAGAAAAAGTTTTTTGTGGTGATGATTGATCTCCTGATTGGAATGTTTTGGTAAGTCTTCAAAAAATCACATATATATATATATATATATATATATATAATAATAATAGTATTTTAGGCTAAAGATTCCCCCCCCCCCCGAGGATGAAACGCGGGAGCCTCTGTGTAGCTTTATTGCCATAAATATATTTTTATAGCTTACTAATATATATATATATATATATATATATATATATATATATATAATCTCATCATCACTTGGTTTCCGACCACCTTATTGGTGATTGGTCATTCAGGGTTTTTTGCCATAGTCACCACCCTAGGCACTACGGGTTGGCAACGCTATTTGCCCTATAGCTAGGTGTCCACATACAGCACCTGCTATTCCCAAACGGTCACCCATCTGGTACTGACCAGGCTCAACGTCGCTTAACTTTGGTGATCTAATAGGAACCGGTGTGTACACGTGATTGTGCCGTATATATATATTCAATATAGTGTTTCATAATATTATATATCTGAATAAGGAAAAAATAATCGACACGAAGCATGAAAAGGGGAAAGAAACACGAACAGGAAATGATTGTATAAGCAACAAGAAATGGATTCCTGATGAAATTCTACACAGAATCAGGTACTGATATCGATCCTGACCCAGTTTTTGTGAGGTTCGACTGTCCTACGCAAACGCCCGAGTCTTGACGAGCCGAATGGTACCAGACGACAATTTTGATAAGGTGCTGCGTCCTGTGATTGTAAGTTATATTTTCAAGAAATTTTCTAAAAGAAACAACAAAAAAACAAAACAAGCAAAACATAGCGAAGTTACTGTTATCAAATAAATATTTTTATTTATTTTGATACGTTGCTGCGTCCTATAATTTTTAGTTATAGTTGCAAGAAATTTTTTAAACAAAACAAATAAAACAAGCAAAACAGAACGAAATTACTGTTATAAAATAAATATTTTTAACCCTAACCCCTAAACCAAAACAAGCAAAACATTATTATCATAGGACGCAGCACCGTATCAAAATTGCCGTCTGGTACAAATCGGCTTGTCAACTCTCGGGCGTTTGCGTAGGACAGCCGAACACTTCCAAGTTGAACCTCACGAAAACTGGGTCAGGATCGATATCAGTACCCAGAATCAAAACTACTTATATATAAGATAAGGTACGGAGCACACATGCGATCTCTACTGCAGAGACTGTCACTCCCGAATCGACCTCTACAGTCATAGACATGAATGCTCCAGCCAAAAAGACAACTGGGATGCTACTCATGGTCAACTCTGACCAATGGAGGCTTACTATATATTATAAATTCGTTATATAAGTATTCTTGCATATGCCTGTAATTCAAGAAAAAAAAATCGACAAAACAGAGAAACTTTAAAATGTCTTACCATGTAAGAAGTTCAGAGGCACCATAGAAATACGGCAGTCTGGCATGGCATTCTTCATAATTTGGGCCTCTTGGGGATGATTGAAGCGGAAGTAATTTGATCGTCCCAAACACAACATGCTTCCTGAAAAACAAAAGTGGAGAAATAATGGCATATTAAGTATTGTCTTGACAAAATTTTAGAGCATAGTAACATGAACATTCTAGAATTTTATTTGGCCTATGCGTAGAACCTTTCGTCTAATTTTGACGCAGTCATACTTAGTATATATTTTAATAATCTTAAAATACAAAAATTATCTTACAAGAAAGGTATCTATGGCATAAAAATATAAATATTCATACATTTTGAACATTACTGCTTTTTTATGGTGTTGAGACTTTTTTTTTTTAATGGTGTTGAGACTTTTTTTTTTTAATGGTGTTGAGACTCTTTTTTTTAATGGTGTTGAGACTCTTTTTTTTTTTAATGGTGTTGAGACTTTTATTATGGTGTTGAGACTTGCATGTTTTCTGAGGATGAATGTAAGTGCCGCCCCCCCCCCCCCACCCCCAAAAAAGAAACAGACTCTTTTTTGTCTAGGAGCAAAGTGTAGTATGTGTTCTGATACTACACTTTATCTGTTCTGACCTCTGTCAGTGAAAGAGGAATCTTTCTTTCTAGACTGTCAGTCTTGAGTGAAGTCTTCCATTCCAGGCTAAGTGGTCGCGAGGATCTAAGCTTGTAAACCCCAGGGCTGCATGGTCATGTTTACACAGCTCATCTCAAGAAAGCCTCGGTCTTCCAGCCTGTCGACTAGATGCGATGGACATGTTTCTGACCAGGAAGATCCAGCTGGAGCCTCGCTCAACATGGCCAAGCCATCTCATCCTGACCAGCTTAAGGACATCGGTTATTTCCCGTATACCAAGCTTAGAGAGAAAAGTCTCGAAGAGTGTCATCTTCCAGCCTGACATGACAGATCCATCTAATCATGGCTCTCTCATTACGCTGCAGTCTCTTGAGAGTGCTTGCTGGTGCAGCTCATGTTTCAGAGCCATAAAACATAACACTCCTCACGCAGCTGGTGTACAACTGTTCTCTAGTAGTGATCGCCAGATGTTTATTTGTCAAGATGGACAGGGGCTCCCTAAAGCCCCTCCAGGCAGACTTGCATCGGGTAATAGCAGCAGTCTCACAACCACCATCGGCTGAAAGGGAGTCGCCCAGGTAGCAGAACTCAGCTACAGCTTCCAGATTGCTATCCCCAACTACTTCAGAGAAACAAAGAGTTATTTTCTGTTCACGACACAATGCTGGCCAGTTGTTCAAAATGGCGAACTAACAACACCCCACGTAATGTTACAAGTCGATTATTTATAAGCCTATCCTACACTAGTAGGTTTCGTTTGTTGGTTTTGCAAAAAATAAAACCCTTTTGAGTCATTAAACAATACATATTCTCAATGGTTGAGCTGTACACAAGTCATTATTTTACTGATAGCTGCAAGGAAATTGTGGGCCCATATCTTAAAAAAAATGCATAAAAAACAATTTGCAACGTGTCTGGTGAACATGGTGTGAGTTTAAGATTCAGAGATGGTTTGCAAAATGTGTGCTATATTGAATGATTTTGTGCTATATTGAATGATTTTGTGCTATATTGAATGATTTTGTGCTATATTGAATGATTTTGTGCCAGACTAGACGGAGGTTAGAATACTGTAGGTTTTAGGCAAAGTCAAAATTTGATCACACTGAGTTAAGGAACAAACAGCTTATTTTCTCGTGAGTAATTATCACCTTTAATGTGTATGGATGGCTAGAAGGTTATAAAAGTAGTGACAACATCAAAAGTATAGACAGATATTATAAATATAAATGCTCGGATAGCAGAACGATTGCTACATAAGAGGTGTCCGTTCCTATGGATGAAATGGGGACATGTGCTCTTTCCGTTTTTCTCTCTCTCTCTCTCTCCTTTGTTTCAGAATTTTTGAGATGAGGATTGATAATCTATATATTAATACGCTAGTGTGTACCTACCTACCCGTGTCATCTCTGACACCCCTTTTTACGAAAATGGGATCGTCCAATATTTTATTTTTTATAACGGTGAGCTAAATATAAAACCAGGAGGAGGGGGACAGTTAGTACTTACTTTTGCCCCGGGAAAGAAAAAGAGAGAGAGAGAGAGAAAAAAAAAAGAGAGAGAGAAAAAGAGAGAGAGAGAGAAAGAGAGAGAGAGAAAGAAAGAGAGAGAGAGAAAGAAAGAGAGAGAGAGAAAGAAAGAGGGAGAGAAAGAAAGAGGGAGAGAAAGAAAGAGGGAGAGAGAAAGAAAGAGAGAAAGAGAGAGAAAGAAAGAAAGAGAGAGAGAGAAAGAGAGAGTCCAGACAAAAAAAGGAAGTTCTGATGATCTTATTCGACATGTATCACTAGTGACTTCCTCTCAGTTACGTAATATCTAACCACATAGTCCTAATTGTAAATTTTAAATTTACAATGGAATTTTCCATTTTCCATTTCTTACTTAACCTATCTTTATGGAAAATACCGTCCTTTACATTATTTTCACACACAGGTATCTAAATACTGCTAGAAGCATCCTCCAACCTACATACCCCCCCCTTTCCAATATGCAAGTTTCTCTTGAAGACCTTCAGAGTTGGATACTCTTGAAAGTAAACAGTGAAACAAGAAGTTGGAAAATATACAGTTCATGAAGACTTAGAAAAATTATCATACGGCAAATATGTTTGTTTTCTTCCTAATTCTCATCCTGCAAAAAAACGCGCTGAACTTTACAAACAACAAAATGATATTGATGTCCAACTTCAAACATAGCAAAATGCCAAAGAATAAAGTACAAAAGATAAAAAAGAAATAGCAATCGACTTTCTTCCACTTCAGGTAACATTACGGTGACATCATCAGCTAATGGCTGCAAAAAATTGACAAAGAAATTTCTTATTAACGTTACAAATGAATAAGCATAGGCTTTTTTTGATGTTACAAATATTTACTCCTGTTTGCATCATTGACTTGGAATTCTTCAGACTGGGAGTGGTCACAATGCATGCTACAGTTCCACCTTGGTGATATATATATAACCTTTTTGTTTTGTTTAGTCAACAGTAAGTACATTTAAGGCGGTACCATATACATACTGATGTGCAGGTCAATCCTTGATTTTTTTTGCAGGTAAATATAATTTCATATCATCAGGCAAGAAGTGCTCCTAATCCTCCAACTGTGTGTGAATTAGTCATGGATAGCACAAATTACCAATATTTTTTGATAATATAATTATTATTTACATGTTTCAGATTGTTGCGTCTAATGGTTATTATGTTCACAACATTTCGGCCGTTGTACTCTCCAGCCTTCTTCAAGTATCTTTTGTTGCATTCGGTATTTTTTTTTTTTTTTTTTTTTTTAGGGAAGATGCTAGTTTGGGTAGGCGCACCCCCAAATGATAAAGTTACAAAAAAAAAAAAAAAATTTTTTAAGAAATTAAAAAAAAAAAAAAAAAATTTTTTTAAAATAAAAAATTCGGCCATGTTACCGAGAATATATATTCCAAAATTCATGATTAATTCATAAAAAAATTTAAAAATAGAAACTTATATATATATATATGCACACCCTAAACTTTAACATTTACAAAAAAAATAAAGTGCCCATTGTTGATGATAAGTTTCGTAAATAGTATGTATTGAATCCAAAAGGGTCCAATACTATGAAAAGTTAAGCAATTATAATAACATCAACAAAAAAAATTTAAAGTGCCCATGTATTTTTTCGCATATATACTCCAAAATTCATGATTTATGTGTGGAGCACTCCGGCGAAGAAAATGATTTCCATCTAGCATTGAGGCAATGCTCTTCCTTAAAAAATGATAGAATACTTTTAATTATGAGTATCGTAAATAAAAAATATAAATCAATAACATTTATAATAATACAATTGCTCCCACTACTTAGCTCAGTTGCTACAACACTGGACGTCAGTTACTGAGTTCCCAGGGTCGAATCTCTCTAGGTTTAGCCACACTGATGATTCGTAGAGACAACGAAACATGTGTCAGTGTATAACTATATATATATATATATATATATATATATATATGATGGACTCTCCCGTCGATTTCGACGTATGAGTGCCAGGGGCTGCCCGCGCGTGAATTTGTAATTGCAAGGGTTGCGCAATCCCCAACAACCACTCTCCTAAGTCAGCATTGCTTGATTCCAATGGCAAGTAGTAATACAAGACGACTGGAAACAATGCCGAGATAAGCAGAGAGCACATACAGCACCTGGTATTCCCAAATGGTCACCCATTTAGTACTGGCCAGGCTCGACGCCGCTTAACTTCGGTGATCTAACGGGGAACCGGTGTGTCAACGTGATTGTGCCATATATATATATATACACAATAATATTTATAAATAAATATTAATTATTTTAATACCTACAGACATCGATGTTTCATGCTAATGCAATCTTCAGTGTAGGAACTAATTCTCAACGGTCGGTGGGCGCGAACCCCGATCACAAATCGCCACTGATTCGTAGTCGAGGATCTTATCCATCGGCCATAGTCAATTAGTTAGTAAATATAGAGGAATTTTAAATGTAAATAGCGAATCGGCGGCTAGATACCAAGCAGTATAGAGTGATCTACGAAACGGCGTTCGGATAGATATATATATATATATATAAACGAAGGATACTACTAAATCTATTGTTTATGATACGTTTCGTAAATTGTATGTATTGAATCCAAAAGGGCCCAATACTATGAAAAGTTGAGCAATTATAATAATATTGCATATGCTTTGTATTGATAATGTTATGAGCTAATCGTCTCTTTGTGTCTTCAGAGCCAAATAACTTAACATAAAACATATTTTTAGCTCTGAAGAGGCCATTAGGTCCTAAACCTGGCAATGTTGTATATATGTATATTTATGAGGTCGAGTCATTTGTTACACTGATAGTAAGATTAAAAGGCTAACTTCTTATTCACAATACCAGAAAAAACAGCTTTCTAATATACTCAGTCATATCTATGCGATCGATGTCTGAAGATTAACTAATTTGCATATTGCTTTGCAAAAAGACGTCTCAATTATCCATTCGTTTCTTTGTTTTTTGTTTTTGTTATCTTTATGAGTGACTAGCAGTGTTACCCGGCATTGCTCGGGACAAAAATGTAACATAACTTTTATCTCTCTCTTTTTCCGTCCCCTCTTTCTTCTCTGCCCAGCCCATTCCTCTGTCTGGACATACACACAAACACACCTAACTCGAGTCGGCATATGGGAAGTAACTCCGTGAAAATAATCAGAGTTATTTCCCTTTAGTTAGTTGCTGGAAAACAGGCACTCTCCTGACGAAATCTATATCAGTTTAGGGTCAAAGATGGAATGATTTTCATTTTATCTGGGGCAACGCCGATCACGAAAATACCAACTTTGTGGGTGTTTTTTTTTTAGTAGTTTTAGACACACACACACCTGCCCTTTATATAATAGTTCATTTTACTATTACCCAAAGTTCTATTTACAAATATTTTCTATAGTGTGAATAAATGCTCAGCATTTTTGAATGAAAAGCTTGTCAATTTTTTTTTTTTTTTTTTTGGGGGGGGGGGGGGGGGGGGGAATTTTTTTGGTCTCCTCAATTTCCCCGGGAATTGATATATAATCTCAAGATTACATATAGTCTTGTTTAAAGAAGACACGCCAGTGTTGCTTGGAAGCGAACAAAACCACCCGCGTGTCCATTAATCTCTCTAATTCTAAAGTTATAAATAAATAAAGTGTTGCTATTTATAGATCTGGCATGAACGTAAACCCCACAATAACATTGTACAATAAAGAAACCCTAACAAAAAAAACAAACTAATACAACCATTGGATTTGTCCTAAAATTTTATTCAGAAAAGGTTGTGTTTAATCTTCGTATAGGGCTTTGTTTTCAATTGTACCCTCCCGGAAAGAAATACCATAATTATAGTATAAATGTGTAGTGACGCTGAGATGTAAAATGAACTGCACTGCCTCCAGTGGTGATGTCCATCCCCGTCAGACGAAACGTCGCCACCTTGTGTGCTGCGTCTGCGGTAAAAGTGGGTCAGTGGCTTTTCTCAAAAAGATGCAGAAGGAACGAACCCAGGAATGATTGGATGTAAACAAATAGTCAGGATAGGCGATTTTCCGTGTCACTGGCTATGCTGATGAGTAGTTTCGCCAGCCAATCACCGACAGTATTCTTGTAAGCGGGTGAAATTTGGTTCGTTCTTCACTCGTCTTCTGCGTATGTGCGCGTTGACATGCTGGTGATATTTATAAATACATGCTTAAAGCAATTGTTGCCGCCTAAATACACAATACATTTCTACACATGTACACATTTTGTTCCGGTACTGGTTTCTGCTTCTCAGTAACTCTAAGAAGCTGATAAAAAAAAATCAGGTGCTTGAACAGTTATATCTCTTTTCCCCTTCCGATCTCACCCTTTGCCACCAGAATAAATTATTACAAATATCAAAAAGATAAAGATACGAGCAGAAACAAAACAAAAATAAAAAGAGCCCCCCCCCCCTTTAGAGTACAGACAGACACACCCACACGAATTGATAAGGGAGGTTGATCTGTGTTTGTATGTTGTAGTGGGTAGGTGTGAGGTGAACAGTTTATACAAAGAAACAATCTTAAATACACAATGTACTTTATTGTTATTTTCGTGTGTATGATACAAAAAAATGTGAAAAGAAAATTAAAGGCAAAAAATGAAAAGTTGTATTGTATACGTTTTCAGACATTTTTACTCGACTTAAAATACTTTTTATTTTATACCGTAAGATTAGAAATATGCACAGCATAATAATTCAAATAAACATGAAAGTCGGGCCCATTTCTTGCATTAACGCTAAAGTCAAAACGTCAAGTGAATTCAACTTTACACAATAGACGCACCATCTCTTTTTACATACTGCTTACGTAGATGCGATATCAATCACAAGGTTAATTAATTTGCATATTGAGTTTGAAAAAGGACATTTTACAAATTAGCTATTTGTTGTTATTTTTTTTTTAATTCAATGATTGTTTTGATTTTAATGCAACAAAGTTCTGTTTCGCAATATTGTTTGATTTCCGGGACAAATATTTAGCATTTAGATGACCGACTTGATTTTTAACAAGTTGCGATATATTTCGAAATTGCAAGTGAAATGGCAAATTGATTTCTTCTTGTATTTTGTATCGAAATTATCAAAATGTTAATGTTTATCTTTAAGAATAAATGAGGAAGATTATGTTTGTTTATAAGAAAGTTACGAATGAAATGTTTATTATTTTAAATTAATGTTTCAAGTATTTAAAGTAGCAAACTTTGTTGTGAAGCAATAGCGAGTCGGCAAAGCCAGCTCATAGATAATAAAACACAAAACTGACAGTTGATAAAAACAATTAGATGAAAACAATTAGATGAAAACAGTTGGATGAAAACAATTGGATGAAAACAATTGGATAAAAACAATTGGATAAAAACAATTGGATAAAAACAATTGGATAAATCAGAAATATTTGCACTTTGGAAATTAATGTAATCGAATGTCTTTTATCTCTAAGAAATCCACCGAAATTTATTTTTAAAATTAATAAAGAGTATAGACATGTATTGCATGCAAAGTATAACATTACCACAAAAATGAGATCCAAGATGGAGGCCACTTGGAAAAGGCTGAGACGACAGCCGAACACACAGGTGGTTGGATACCCTACACCAAAAGCTAAAGATGGTTAAACTTCATCTTGACCAAGCCTTTAACTGTAAGATGGAAGGAGAAATTCAGTTTGGACCACAATGCAATGGGATAAATACAGAAAAAAAATGAGGCAATTCTTTTGATAATTATGATGTTACACCTGAGGCCTAACTTATATTTAGCCTTAAGTTGACAATGAAACAGAAACATAAGATACAAACATGAAATATATGCACTACAGCGAGATATTGCTTTTTTTATAACACTAATGAGCCACCAATTATCAAGGCTAAAAGCCACTCGAAGATAAGGGTTAATGAGATGGATAGATTATCAGTTGTAATGATGAAGAATATTATGAGAGGATTGAAAATGATGAACAGAATGAAAAAGATTTGATTACTTATGAGGACGATTTATTACGAGTATTTGTTGACATTGGATTTGAAGATGACCATGTTGCAGCCAGCAGGGAAGCAATCCTGGTGGGTTGAGAAGAGTTCATACAACATTACAATCTTAAATACACAACGTTGTTTTATCTTTCATTCTGATTGTACTATTTGCTAATGTCAATGTCAGTCATTTTGTGTGTTTCAACCTCAAAGAGTTAAGGGAAAAAAGGGAAAGAAATTCTTTCAGTATCAGAAAAGACAAAGCCCACGTACATGGACACGCCCATTTTTTTTTTTTTTTTTTTTTTTAAGATATTCGTGAGGGCCTTTCTCTTTCTGCTTTGAAAGAATTCCTTTATAGAACCATTTCTAATGTTATAATGTATGCACCAGACCAAATGTGTATGCAAATAAAGAAAAAATAATAAATAAAAACAACTCATTTAGTCTACACAGTCTACTGTACGTTGCCAGTGCCAAGATAAATATTGTGTTTGCTTCCTTAACCTGTAGAACATTATTTGCCCATTATGCCTCTTTGGGGATTTCTCTTTTCAACTATCTTTTTAATCCAACTCTTAAAAAAAATAAATAAATAAATAAATAAATAAAAAAGAAACATTGCATAAAACATTTGCACCATTGATACAATATCAACAGTTCAAATTCTGTTAAATATTTCACCCGATTTTATTTAATAACAAAATTTACACAAAAAAAAATTAAAAAAAAAAAAAAAAAAAAAAAATCACAAAAAAAATCCATTATGCTCAGGCATGAAGCCCGAATCGTTTTGGGGGAAAAAACGAGGGGGGGTCACACATTTTGCCAAATACTTTTTGGACTTACCCTATGCTAGATACTCTCACCAAAATACCGCATTCACTATACGGCCTGATCCTACTTAAAATATCCCAAAATGGTTTCGATAAAATTTTATTTGAAAAAAAAGAAAAAAAGAATGGATACACGAGTCATGATGAGGAGTGAGACAACATTAAAAACACATAAAAAAGAAAGAAAAATGAAAGAACCAAACGAAATTCATCCGATATTTCCAAAAACGCTCTCTTATTTCTAAATTCGACCAATTCCGCCTTAAAATGTTCTATTGCTGAACTGGCAACTTGTTCTAAAAGTATGGTGATCCCAAATGATTCCACCCACCCTCCCTCGGATCGGTAATAAAAAAAAATCACAATCCTTTCTGCAATCCAAACAGATTTGGTACAAATAAACTTTAATTTATGTCTGACTTGCCCACCAAGTTTCAGTCATGAAAGTCCAACAGTCTTTTTTTTTACCTTTGTTCAATGGTATTCTCCAATTGTACACATTTTTGTTGCAAGCGCACCTCGATCCAACTGATTTGGGCTGCGAAGGCCCTCTTCACTTGAAATTGTTTTGACATACATTATCTTTGAGATAATCCCACAGATAAAAAATCTGGGGGTATTATGGTCCGACCATTAAGTATCACACCTCCTACGGATGAGACGATCACCAAGGTGTCCTCACATATCATTGAATAGTGATAAGACGAAACTGTTGAACACTCATGACTGAAACCAGGTGGACAAGTCAGGCATAGACTGAAGTTAATTTGTATCAAATATGGTTGAATTGCAGAAAGGATTGTGACTTATTAACGCCGAGCAGGGCTATGCGGCATTGCCTGGTTCCATAAAAAAACAAAAAACAGAAGAGGTTAAAATGTGTGTAACATCTTTATATTAAAACTCCTATCTCTCTATCCATCTCAACCGGTCTCTCTATCTTTCTCTTCCCTGTTTTTCCACATCCCTCTCCCCAACCCCTCTTTCACCTCCGCCCAGCCCATTTTTCTCTCGTTTTAATATATTGAAAATATTAATAATGTAAGTCATTCACCTCTTCTTTATATAATAGATAACACTGGAAATGGCTGAAAAACCGACACCCCTGACAGAAGCTTGGCCCAGTTGATCCCCATAGAATTAATATTTTTTTTTATTTTTTAGATGTTATTCAACCAGGGCAACGCTGATCAAAAATATACCAATTTTGTGGGTGCTTGTTTTGTAGTTTTTGACTTGTAGCTGGAGACAAACACACACACACACACACACAACTCTGCTTTATATAATAGATTCCATGTGTGGCAGTTGGTGAAGGGCATGCATGCTTTATTGGCAAATATATTCAATTGGTTAATAGACCTCTTTTTTATAATCTTGAAAATAACCTAAGTCCAGTTTTGAACTCTTTATTCTCAAGCAAATGTATTACATGTTAAAAAAAAAAAGCAACAAAAAAAACACGTAATGAAAACGAAAGCATTTTAATATTAATGCTTGTCGTGCACCTTCTCTCCAAATGACGATTTTATGAATAGAGCAGACGAAGAAATATTTCTACAAATGACGATTTTATGAATGGAGCAGACAAAGAAACATTTCTACAAATGACGATTTTATGAATGGAGCAGACGAAGAAACATTTCTACAAATGACGATTTTATAAATGGAGCAGATGAAAAATTTCTAAAAATGACGATTTTATGAATAGAGCAGATGAAGAAACATTTCTACAAATGACGATTTTATCAATGGGGCAGATGAAGAAACATTTCTACAAATGACGATTTTATGAATGGAGCAGACGAAGAAATATTTCTACAAATGACGATTTTATGAATGGAGCAGACGAAGAAATATTTCTACAAATGACGATTTTATGAATGGAGCAGATGAAGAAACATTTCTACAAATGACGATTTTATGAATGGAGCAGACGAAGAAATATTTCTACAAATGACGATTTTATGAATGGAGCAGATGAAACATTTCTACAAATGACGATTTTATCAATGGGGCAGATGAAGAAACATTTTTACAAATGACGATTTTATG
The DNA here is from genome assembly GCA_963556195.1 of Sepiola atlantica. NCBI lineage: Eukaryota > Metazoa > Mollusca > Cephalopoda > Sepiida > Sepiolidae > Sepiola > Sepiola atlantica. The sequence goes on from OY744535.1 coordinate 30,617,393, forward strand.
AATGGAGCAGATGAAGAAACATTTCTACAAATGACGATTTTATGAATGGAGCAGACGAAGAAATATTTCTACAAATGACGATTTTATGAATGGAGCAGACGAAGAAATATTTCTACAAATGACGATTTTATGAATGGAGCAGATGAAGAAACATTTCTACAAATGACAATTTTATGAATGGAGCAGATGAAGAAACATTTCTACAAATGACGATTTTATGAATGGAGCAGATGGAGAAATATTTCTACAAATGATGATTTTATGAATGGAGCAGATGAAGAAATATTTCTACAAATGACGAGTTTATGAATGGAGCAGATGAAGAAACATTTCTACAAATGACAATTTTATGAATGGAGCGGATGAAAAAACATTTCTACAAATGACGATTTTATGAATGGAGCAGATGAAAAGACATTTCTACAAATGACGATTTTATGAATGGAGCAGATGAAGAAACATTTCTACAAATGACGATTTTATGAATGGAGCAGATGAAGAACTATTTCTACAAATGACGATTTTATGAATGGAGCAGATGAAGAACTATTTCTACAAATGACGATTTTATGAATGGAGCAGATGAAGAACTATTTCTACCAATGACAATTTTATGAATGGAGCAGACGAAGAAATATTTCTACAAATGACGATTTTATGAATGGAGCAGATGAAACATTTCTACAAATGACGATTTTATCAATGGGGCAGATGAAGAAACATTTTTACAAATGACGATTTTATGAATGGAGCAGATGAAGAAACATTTCTACAAATGACGAGTTTATGAATGGAGCAGATGAAAACACATTTCTACAAATGACGATTTTATCAATGGAGCAGATGAAGAACTATTTCTACAAATGACGATTTTATGAATGGAGCAGATGAAGAACTATTTCTACCAATGACAATTTTATGAATGGAGCAGACGAAGAAATATTTCTACAAATGACGATTTTATGAATGGAGCAGATGAAGAAACATTTCTACAAATGACGATTTTATCAATGGGGCAGATGAAGAAACATTTCTACAAATGACGATTTTATGAATGGAGCAGATGAAGAAACATTTCTACAAATGACGAGTTTATGAATGGAGCAGATGAAGAAACATTTCTACAAATGACGAGTTTATGAATGGAGCAGATGAAGAAACATTTCTACAAATGACAATTTTATGAATGGAGCGGATGAAAAAACATTTCTACAAATGACGATTTTATGAATGGAGCAGATGAAAACACATTTCTACAAATGACGATTTTATGAATGGAGCAGATGAAGAAATATTTCTATTTACTTTGCAACTTCCTCTATGCAACAGCTAGTTTGTTTTTTTATTTGTTTTGATTAGGGACTGCATGTTGCTTTCGTTAACAACCCTGTTCTAAGCATTTATGAAAAAAAATGCAGCTGTCAACATCAACAAAACAACTCGTTACTGCACGGAGACTTGATGTGCAGCAAAAATGTGCTCATAGCATTTATTGTTATTCAAAATTCAAGAGAATGGTCTCACCTGCAGAAGGTTGTGAGAAGAAGAATAATAAAAGACCAGAATAAATAATTTGGTAAACGTTTTAATTACAAAAGAAAGCGACAACAAATAATAAATAGTAAAGACACACTTAAATAGTCTTGGGGCTAAAGAAAAAAAGTCTGACGGACGAATTCATCCAGTTGGAGGAGGGGTTACGGATATAATTTTTTTCCTTCAAGTTTTATAATGATAATGGGTTTATTTACCTCCCCACGAGGTTAGGCACAAAGCCAGTTTTATCTTACTCCCACAAGGTAAGATGTGATTCAAGGTCGGGTCGGGAAAGTGGGACTTGAAAAGCCAGCGCCCGAGAAGGTGAGCACTCTGGCCATTAAAAATTGCCTGGGAAGCCTCGTCGGCATTCCCCGGTAGGGGCGCCTCAGGCAGTAAGCAATAAACTTACTCTTCCCCAAAGAGGGGAGGCAAAGCCTGGGAGGGTGGATCTCCTAGAACTGCACAAAACAAACCCACAGACCGGCAGAATCAAGACCCGAAGGCCAAGACGATACCAGTCTATAGGGTGTAGTATCCATCGGAACAGATACTACACTTTGATCTTGGCCAAGTCTGTCTAGTAAAATCCTTGTACTTTCAAGAAAGTTTTTTTTTTTTAACCTTATTAATTTTCCATTTATTTTTTTTAATAGTTCCCTTATTTAGTAACAAAATCCTTGTATTCATCAGGAAATTTTCGTATTCTGCAAAATTTTTGTAGTGGCTCGTCCGGAACATCGCTCTCATCTACAAAGATTTTTTTTTTCTTCTATCGGTTCAGAAAATGATGTACTTTTTTTTTTAACTTGTAGGACTTTCTGACTCATTAACAGGTGGCATGCAAGCATTCTCTGGGCTTATAGTATTATCCCCATTAAAAAATTTGGGAGACAAATTTTTTACGTTGGCTGGCAGTAGTTTCGATATAATTTACAACACAGAAGAGGGAAAAAAAAGAAGCATTTTTCTCGCATCTTGAAATGCTGCACCCCTACGAATTTGGCATTTGAAACAACCCTGCATAAGTACACTTACCCCCCCCCCCCCCGGTCTGTGTAACGACCCACTTAATTAAACCGTAACCCGTTTCACTTCCGATGCATGCTTAGCAAAAATAAAGGATTTTAAATATAAAAGTCTGAATTCGGTGAAAATTTCTTTTTATCAAAAGGGACCTCTGGAGTTGGGATTTCTTTATTCATGCACTATTCCAAGATGTATTTTGACCTCCAAATCAAATTTTCATCTTCTTTCAAATTTCATAATCTTTCTTTTATGTGGAATGTAGACACCTTTTATGTCAGCATATCATTTTTTGGTGCTTCTGTATTAAAAAGCCGAAAAAAAGTTTTTTTTGTCTTTTAGTGTAGGAGAGGTAAATAAGGGGCAGGTTACTCTTCACAACAGCTCTAGCTTTCAAACAATATATTTTCATAAAATGTAATTTAAATAAATTTAATTAATAATAACCCTTACCCTAACTGTCTGCGGTAAAATACAGTATATCTTCGAACTTGAAAGTGTTAACATCCATGTTCCTAATTTCAGAGAAAATCTTGATTAAAAATCGTAGTAAGAGTCACCTGCCCCTTACTTACCTCTCCAACACTATAAGACGATAAAAACTTTTTTTCGGCTTTTTATTACAGAAGCACCCATTTTTTTTGTGTCTTTAAAAGATGACATTTTCAAATTGTTTTTTCAATTGTCTATGCAAGTAATAGCTGTCCTGTTATATTCTGCCAGATCTGTGACAGATACGGACATAATCTATAGTTTTATCAGCATTTCCACATTCCCGTGTGGATGATGGACGACATGTGTATCCCCATTTTGTTAAAACAGACTATTTAACTGTTATTTTCTGATGAACTATCAATAATGAATTTGTTACGGACAAACAAATTTATGTAGACGAAGTATAAACCATTTATTGACGTCATTTACAAGTAAGGCGGAATAAGGATAAGTCTCTGAGTGCGCAATGAACCATTTTGGTTTCATCTCTCGTGTCATCGTTGCCTTTTTCCTTCTTGTTCACACTGCCATGCCACCTAAGAACAGGGGTCAGTAAATGAAAGGATGCAACCCTAATCTCTCAGTTGATGGATTTTAAAGGGAGTATCCCTGGATGTTGCAAACTTTTTTAGGCTAACAGTAACGTCCATTTTTAGTCTTCAGATGGTTTAGGGTTTTCCATTGCAGACATTTTGATGATGCACCGCATAGAAGTTCTTCAGCTGATAGCACTATCAAATATATATTTTCAACATCTCCTTCCAAATCTTGAACAGTTCCTGGTTTTTGGATGCAGAGAGAAGAGAAACTTTGTCAGGGGTCGATATCCCTTTGGGTCATCCAGATAAATCAAGATTGCACAGATTTGTGGAGGACCTGGATAAACTACCAGGCATGGACCTCCCTCGCCGGCAGTGGACAATGCTCAACCGCCTCAGGACAGGTGTCGGCCGTTTCGCCGTGACCATGAAAGGATGGGGACTCAGGGACTCGGCTGTCTGCGACTGTGGTCACTCTGAACAGACAGTAGACTACATCATCGAGTCATGCCTTAAATATCGACCACCCAACAGCGAAGCCGGCATAGCTGCGCTAGACAACAAAACATTAACATGGCTTTTCTCAATCGAACTGGTGATCTAACAGTGAGATGCTGTGAAGCAAACGAAAGAAGAAGAAGAAGAAGAAGAAGTTGATAGACAAACTTAAAGTCTATTTCTTTCACGTTTCAGCCTCCCGGGCTTCTTGAATTGTTATTTTTAAACAGAACATTTGTGTTTATTATAATAAACCCGTTTTGTAATGAGAAGGAATAAATAATCTTAACAGGTAAAAAATAATATTCACAATTTTCTGACTGATTTCCTCGCTCTGGTTGTTGTTATCACGTTTCAGCCTCCCGGGCTTCTTTAGGTGCAGTATTTCGAACTCGGAAACCGTCATGGAATTTCTAACCCAACTCTTTATTAAAATCCTAGTGTTTGCATTCTATTTTTTAGGCCTTGTGACATTATTTTAGTTAACTTGTTAAACCACACAGATCCCAATTTAGGATGACCCCCCCCCCCCCCAAACACTTTCAACCTAATTCTCAGTAGCTCCTTACGTCTACAGGGGAAACTTGCCTTGTTTAGGATAAAATAAATTTTTAAAAAAAGAAGAAAAAAAGTCTTGCTGCCTCAGGATTGAACTCAGAACCCGATGATAAACAGCACAACATCTTGGTTGTTTCAGCTATGTGTCTCAAAGAGAACTGAACGTCACAGGAGAAACTTGCCTTGTTTAAAGTAAACTAAGTTAAAAAACAAAAACTAAAAAACAAAAAAAACGTCTTGCTGCCTTGATTCAGGATAGAACTCAGAACCTGATGATAACCAGCACAACATTTTAGTTGTTTCAGCTATGTGTCTCAAAGAGAACTGAACGTCATGGGGTCTAGAAAATCAAATGTGAACTGTATACCTGCCTAAGACTAATAGAGTTGGGTTCAAAATTTCATGATGGTTCTCCGAATTCGACACCAGGCTTGATGGCAAAACATTTGAATATCAACAAACCAAGATGAAGAAAACAGTCCGAAAATTATAAATAACAAAAAAAATAAAATAAAAAATAACAAAAAAAATTTAAAAAATTATAAAAAAAACAACAACAAAAAAACAAAAAAAAAATAAATAAAAAAAATAACAAAAAAAATAAAATATAACAAAAAATATAACAAAAAATATAACAAAAAATATAACAAAAAAAATAACAAAAAAAATAACAAAAAAAATAACAAAAAAAATAACAAAAAAAATAACAAAAAAATAACTCACCCTCAAAATACAAAAAACAGATAGAAATATTTTACAATATCTCGAGTTTCTTACCGATATCAAGTTACCTTACCCCACAGAGCACTAAAACCTTCCAACCCATCAATCCGTTGATGGGATCCTCGATTCATCATTTAAGTGCATGGCATGTACAAAAAAGATAAGTAATAACAATAAATGGAATTGCATCTCCATATGTTTTCATGTCGGCTGGTTCTGACTTTCCGACATCAGTTATATTTACTTTCTTTCATTTCTCTTATAACATAGCAATCATTTTGCTGGATTATTTAATGCCAAAACTACTTTTTGTTGTTGTTGTTTTTGTTGTTTCTTGTTTGGTGAGATAGTTATCGTGATTTCGTATTAGGTTTAATCACAACTGATTAACATCACATTCTTTTTTCCACGTGAATGCATTCGCTTCAACTTTCTTGATGGCTCTGTATTTGAAGAGTTACAATGCAAAACGCGATAAACGCCATTGGCAAAATTACGAAACTATCCCTACAAAAAACGTTGCATATCATCACTCGAACACACCCCAAAAAAAACTATGTTTTACATAATATCATACCGGCATCATTTCGTTTTGTTTTCAATTTAAAAAAAAAAAAGCTTTTAGTCAAAGGCTAGATTTTATATATTCACCATTTAATTGTTTCATGTCTCAACTTAAAACGAATTGGATTTATCGCGTTTTGCATTCAAACTATTCATTTCATAAACCATCTACATTGAATACTCGCTTCTCTGCATGATCGGTGAAAGAATTACCCAAACTAAGTATTACAAAAGTAAACTTCTTTAAAAAAAAATTTTTTTATTGAGTCTTATTGTAGAAGTTCCCATTGGCGATTTTGGACAGAGCACAATGGCCGGCTATTGCAGACAGACCACGACAGTCAGCTTAATTTAGTGCAATTCTGCGCAATACTTGTGAAGGCAGTACGCGCTTATTAGCAGCAGTAGTAATATAGCCAGTATAATTTGAATCATTTCTGCAACATTTGTCACCACAAGGGTTCTTCATGTGAAATTTGATTGCATTCTGACCAAGGTTTTTTGGGGCCTGTAAGTGTTTATTGTTTTTCGTAGTAGAAGTAGTAGTAACAACAACTATGGTACACTTATCATCTCAAGGTTACTTCATACCAAATTTGGTGCAATTCTGTCAGATAGTTTTGGAGTCTATAAGTGACCAACAGACGGAGACAAATATACTCAACTATAATATGGACATGGATCGTAGCTAGAGTCGAGACGTAATGGATAAACCTTTTTATATTTGTATGTTGACCGTTCAAGTTATTATTAAATAAAGTAAGATTAGTGTTTGGGTCAAACGGTTATCTTTTGACCCAAACACTAATCTTACTTTTGTAATCTGGACATCTTTAATAACTCGAACGGTCAATATACAAATATAAAAAGGTTTATCCATTACTGTAAGCGAACAAATACAATAGGTAGTCACAAGTTGGGTAACTGGTTTGTAATGTATATGGGGAATGGCCCAGCTGTACTCTTACTACCGCCATACTCCTTGAGACTAGAATCGTCCTTGTTGATGTGCTACTCTGGATAGTTCATTATATAGGAAAGGGGCGTCAGTACTTTCTCTACAACACTTACTATTATAATATAGCAGTGTTGAATGTAAGAATATCTTTTTTGGTCCCCCCGACTTATAAAATGACATTTTTTGCCCCATAACTTTTCATCCATCCATTCAATTTCTCTGAAACTTGGCCAAAATGTGGAGGCAATTGTTCCTTATAGAAAATAAGTATCGCTGACCGCAGAAAAAATCTGGTTCGCGCCCCCAGGGGGTCAAAAGCCCCCAAAATGGCAAAAAAATTACCCTTTTCTCCCATAACGTTTGATCCATCTATTCAATTTTTCTGAAACTTGGCCAAAATGTAGAGGCAATTGTTCTGGATATAAAATGAGCATCCTTGACCTCAGAAAAATTCTGGTTCGCGCCCCCAGGGAGTCAAAGGGGGGTCAAAAATGCCCCAAATTGCCCAAATTTATTGAATTTTACACTCGCCACATCGAGTCACATATAGAGGGGGACCACGCACGTGTGGCTTGTTGCTTTTTTTTCTCTCTTGTATAATACTAAGCCAAACATTGTATGCAATGTAAAAATCCATCTTTTAGCATACTATAAAACAGAGAAATCAAACCAATTCATCAATAGATGTTACGTTTTCCCATTGGATAACAAAAGATTGTAGCAGAAGGGTGTTGATCGTAACCGAGTCGCCTGCAGTGTTTCTGTAACGTTAAGATTAAAGAATTTAGCAATGAGAACTCAGAGAGGAAAGGGGAAAGAAGTCGAGCAATGAGCTCCTAAAGTTAACCTCAAAATGGTGTCAATGAACTGGAATAAGTACGATAACTGTAAAGGGTATGTCATATTATTATAAGCTCTGTTCTTATAAAAAATAAATGCGTTTGTTAACTTATAAAAGACAAATAGTTGCATCATTCTTTCTGAGGAGGAAATAGAGAGAAGACTAGTGAATCTATTTGTCTATGGATTGAGGACCGAATTAATTTATTTACCTGAACAGGTAAACCACATGGGCTTCACTTCACGACATTACCATACAGGAATATAACTACAAGATAAAAATATCACTTAAAATAACATTGTTTGGTTTACAGTAAACCAACTCTTTTAGGTGTATTAATAAAACACAATATCCAATGTCGACATTTATAATTCTACTATATTTCGGTTGATGTGCCCTCTGGCCTTCTTGTAATTCAGCTCAAATCGAAACGCGAGAAACCAAACAGAAAGTAACTGAATATTTACCTCAGTTTTTAACATTGATAACCCACATTTAAAACAAGTTGACTTTGAAGATAATCATCGGAAGACATTCAGTTTGTCTTCCTCTCAGAATTCATGCTCAGCCGAGTAATCCTAGATTAGTACAAAACTGTTTGCAGGTCATTAAATCAGTGTCTGTCCATCCTCATAATTTTTTTTTATTTCATAAAATCAAATCCCAACTGTTGAGAATATTTAACAATTCATGATGTAACTTTATGTTATGGGAGAGAGGGGCTCAAAAGTGTTATAATCGATATTCACATGAACTGGTGTTTCGATATTAATACCACCCCCAAAAGAGTTGATATGCCGTAATAAACATAGAAACTAAAACCATTGTTGTCTTCATTTGTAATCCCACCTCAAATGACGTCATCATTTTCGGTTTAATGTCTGTTATACATGCTGGCATACATTGGACGGCTTCAAGAAATTAACTTCCAAAGTACCTCATCTCTGACCAGGTCTTTATCCCTCTTTACCTCAGGGCTAATTTTACCACTTTTTCCCATGTTTTCCTTCACCCTGCTCCTATGAACTGAACCTGCTACCTCAACTGTTCTACATCTAATCCAAGAAATCTCTGCCACGAACTAAAACTAAATACATATTCGTTTGGTTTACAGTAAATCAGAGGGGTATTTAATAAGAAAACATAATATCAATTATTCATTATATATGCTTAATCGAACACAAGGTGCTATTTTAGCCATATTACAATTAGAATTGTTGATTACAAAAATAACCGAAAGGAAAAAAATAAATGTGAGAGTTGGTAAAACGTGCCATGTCATGCTTCACACAATCTCAAGCTAGGCAGAAGTGTTCATTAATCATATACATATATTAATATAATGATTATCTAAATTCCAATGACCGAAATTAAGTCTTTTCTCACATCATTTATTTTTTGAACTGGCAGAATTGACGATGGTCTTACAATTGTTTCACAACGTGCAATATGCTACAGTTAAACGCAATTACATGACGATCTTCAGAAACCACAGTGAAGATAACAAATCGTGCGTAAAGTTCATGGAAAAGACAGAAAGCAGACAACACTCACGTGTGACCCCCGATAATAGGATGATAGAATTCAATATACAGGGTGGGCAAAAATAAGGGTCCTATTTTTAAAAATTCATAACTTTTTTATTTATTGATTTAAAAAAATTTTTTTTTTTAGAATAAGTAAAGGACCCCTTCCGAAGCAAGCATGAGCCGTATTAGCCCTAAGGAACGTACCCTCATTTAGAAAACATTATTTTTGCTTAAAAAACTCAAAACAGTGTAAAAAACAATACTTTAGTTTTTGTAAGTTTTAAGAAGTGTTTTTCGGCTAAAATTTGTTTTGTTTATTTCAAAAAATCTCGGAAGGGTCAGTCTAGACACACATAAAGTTTGGTGAGTTTAACTTTTATTTTGTGGAAGTTATTCAAATTCAAGTTATTCAAATTTAAAGATAGGACCCTTATTTTGGCCCACCCTATATATATATATATATATATATATATATCCAATTAGCTTATCTAAACTCATTTTCTGCGAATCTGCCACCAATTCTCTGCAGTATTTCATCAACAGTGGTGTTCATCTCGCCTTTTCGACCACTTGGTCATATTTTTGATCTTTTGATAATGAGAGGTTCCGCTCTTGAAAATCAAAGTTTACATTTTCCGGAACTTTTTAAATTGCTTGACAGTAAACTATTTTTTTTATTTATTGTTCTGGTATTTAATCTGTTATAACGTGAAATATTAATAAATTGATTTGAGATTCCATTCATATTTTCTCTTCTCATTTATTTTTGTTCATCTGTTCCACCTTCCGGTACCTATATCACATTGCTCCTGCCTCGGATTAAAAACTTATATATATATATATATATTATATATATATATTTATTAAATCTTGTCTATCTCTACATATTGGACGACATTTATTAATACCAGAAAGAACAGTTAGAAATAATTTATACACCATCCACAATGACTATGCAATCCCTACAGCTACATATCTAGAAAACGGAGCTGTTGAACCTAACATTGTAATATGGGACAAAAGAGAGAAAGTAGCAACCCTAGTTGAAGTCAGTGTCCCTAATGATGCAGGATTGAACAGAGCAGAAAGGGAAAAGATTACGAAATACCAAGGTCTTATGTACGACATGAAAAGAAACTGGAATCTTAGGAAAATCTCTATCATCCCAGTAATTATAGGAGCAACAGGACTAATGAAAAAGAATTTCAAAAGCTATCTGGCGAGTATACCCGGTGAACCGAGTGCAAGAGAAATACAAACAACTGCACTTAAAGGGACGGTTAGAAACTTAAAATGATCTCTAGGCTGGAGTGTCTGAAATAGTCGGTGAATGTCTGGCATCCGGTAGGATGCCCCATCTCCAGCAAAAACAGAAAAATAAAAAATAACGGGTAAAACAGAGGTAGTAACTGTGCACAGTTGATGACATCACAAAAGTATGAGGTTATCTATTAAAACAGAGAGACGGAGGAAACCATGTACAATGGATGGGATCACAAAATCATGATGAGAGAGTGTGTGTTTGCGGGAGGGGTGCGTAAAGAAATCCTTTTTGATGTTTTATCTAGATGACCCATCTAGACCTCTGGGAGTCTAACATACTAAAACTCTGATGACGACGTAACCTTACTTGTTACCGTGCACACTTTCAGCTGTACATGAATGTTTTCGATAGTGGGAGGAAGGGCGAATAATGTAACTAAAGAGATGAGAGAAGTGGCGAGAGTAACAGAATGATGTAAATAAGAGAAAGAGAGAAAGGACAGAAAGAAAAGAGGATAGCGAGAGAGGAATGATGATAAAGGCAGGGGGGGGGGGTCTATGACATCACAATGTTTTCTGACTTCGTGAAATACTTTGTAATCCTTGTAAAAACATGATTATCAATCAATGTCAAAGTTAAGAAATCATATATCATATATATATATATATATATATATATATATATATATATATATAACATAATTTATAATAACATATATGATTTCAAAAATACAATCTACGGTTAAGACCTGAGTTTAACTGCCTGATGAGATCTCAGTTTATAACAGATGTTGATTGATAACATCGACATGCCAGTGTCGCAGATTTTGTACATGTATGTGTAAACAAAAATAATCATATTTATATATATATATATATATATATAACAAATACTGATCCAACGGGTCACAGGTAGTCTAGTTTAAAAATAAATGTAAAACTCATCAATTCATCGCATAGGGGGCATCAACGTATACAAATAATCAACAATAACCATTTAAATATAGGCAAAATATCACCGTAAATGAAAAATAAACCTGAAGAAGGCCAGATGACACATCGGTTGAAGCATATAAATTGAAATATTAATGTCGATGGGGACAATAGTCCTAAAAAAACAACAAAAAGAAAACAAATAATGTAAATAATAAGTTTTAACCCGAAAAATCTGATAGTCTGAATAAAATCAATGTAATTTATAATTTGTATTTCCTCATCGCAATAACTTTGTTCATGAAATATAAATATCACCGTACTGGACAATAGTCTGCCGTAGAATAACAAGATAAATAAATTTTCATCCAATATATAGAAAGAAAAAGAAAAAAAAAGAAAAAAGAAAAAAAAAGAAAAAATGATGTTCCATATCTTAGACTAATAAGTCAGTAAACACGTAAGATAAACAAACAAATAAGTCAACGAATTACTTACGGACTTCTGTACCCATCTTTTGATGAAGGCAGGTAAAAAAAAAAAAAAAAAAAAAAAAACGTGAATTATGTGCGTCCGAAATATGACCACATTCCACGACGACGGCCTCCAACGTAAGGGAGAGACGAAACCAAAAGGCAGAAGCGAAATCGAAGCAACGGAGGGGGGACGACGAAACAAATCACACCGCCGTTTTGTAGAGGCGAAAGGAACCCCGTGCGATTATTCTTTCCAATCTCAGCAGACAATCATATTTGCAGGTATGAATATATTCAAAGGAAAAAAGAGGGAGGGGGACACATACAGAGAGGGTGGGGTGGGAGCGTGGCCAGCCGGGATAGAAGACATAACAGTGCACTCAAACTAATACCATCCCCTCCCCATC
>OY744535.1:30634738-30639738 GCA_963556195.1 Sepiola atlantica
ACTAATGTCGCTCAAAAAAAACCTGACAAACCAGAATCAAACACTGATTTTGTTGGACGAAAGCTATCGATGACCAAAATCGACTAACAGACCGACTTTACTTTATCATATAGAAGATTATGCGGATTCTCAAAATTGGAGCAAATTTCGACCCTTTTAAAGAACTTCTAACTTAGTGTTAACTCCAACCATATAAGCTGTATTTTCAGTTTACACCATAGCAGCATGTCTTTGCTTGATTTGAAGTTCTTATGTTCAACCTCTTCAAATGTTTATATATATATATGCTTATGATCATGTTAACATGCCGCTTCCAGTAAAATCATCAAAGTTAAGCGACATTGAGCCTAGTCAGTACTTAATGAGTGACAATTTGGGAATGCCACGTGATTTACGTTAAAAAAAATCTCTACTACAAAACAAATTATCTAAAAACCCATCGTATACAAAAGATATGTACGATTTTGGCATAAAATGATCCAATAATGGTTGACATAATGTTTTGAAATCTTTCAGATGTACGATTTTGGCATAAAATGATCCAATAATGGTTGACATAATGTTTTGAAATTTTTCAGATGTACGATTTTGGCATAAAATGATCCAATAATGGTTGACATAATGTTTTGAAATTTTTCAGATGTACGATTTTGGCATAAAATGATCCAATAATGGTTGACATAATGTTTTGGAATTTTTCAGATGTACGATTTTGGCATAAAATGATCCAATAATGGTTGACATAATGTTTTGAAATTTTTCAGATGTACGATTTTGGCATAAAATGATCCAATAATGGTTGACATAATGTTTTGAAATTTTTCAGATGTACGATTTTGGCATAAAATGACCCAATAATTGTTGACATGATGTTTTGGAATTTTTCAGATGTACAATTTTGGCATAAAATGATCCAATAATGGTTGACATTATGTTTTGAAATTTTTCAGATGTACGATTTTGGCATAAAATGATCCAATAATGGTTGACATTATGTTTTGGAACTTTTCAGATGAGAATTGATATATTTGTATTAATCTGACTACTGTTCTCATCTCCATTCAGATTCCCCGAGTTCAACAAGATGCACTTGAAGAAGGTCAGAGGTTACATTGTGAGAATAACATCCAAGATGAGAACAATAGTCCGAATAATCCAAACGATTGGCATGTCGTAAAATACAAAAACTTGAAATGTTGTTGAAGATTTTCCTGAGTATGAAGCCTCCACGCTCACCTTCTCGACTGAAAATGTTTAACGTCAGATTTTAATGAAATTTTAACCATCACTAAAAAATACAAACTTATGATGATTTGGTTTAGTAAAGCTTTTATGATGTTATCCGAACGTATTTAATAAGTTGAACGGCCAACATACAAATATAAAAGGGTTTATCACTCTAAGTGAACAATGCAATAGTTACAAGTTAGGTAACTGGTTTGTAATGTATATGGGAAACGGCCCGGCTGTACTCTTATATAACCGTTGTACCCTTTTAGGCGAGCATCATCCTCATTGATATGTTACTTAAAATAGTTCATTGTATAAGGAAGGGGGGGGCAGCACTTTCTTTACAACAGAAGCTATAATAAAAAATAGAAGAGGATATAATTTTTTTAAAATTATACTTATAACTTGTCAATCGAGTTAGACAGGTACTTTACTAGATCAAACTGGGGCTTCCAGATTTGGTTGGCAACGATTCCAAGCAAAGCATAACAGAATTAAAAGACCAGGTACTCAAGTAGTTGATTTTAGCAACTTCTGTGCAGTCACCAATGCTAAGCAGCTTGATTTTTCCAGTTTTCTTGAACATGGTGGTGCAGAGGAGAGCCTTGCATTGATGACGACTACCGATCTTCCATACAATCTCATCGTGGTACAGATATAAGATCGCGGTAGATTGAGGGATGCCAATTATCGGCACGAAATCCCACACTCAGTCGTTGTCGTAATGTGTGGAATTCAGTAAGCACTGATAAAAGACTAATTCGAGAAAATGAAAATATATTTGCATCTTTGAGACACAAGATGGAAAGTAAATCCTCAAAGGGAACAGGTGGCATAGAAATAAACTTGATAAGATTTCAAAACATCCATCATCATCATCATCATCATCATCATCATTATTATACTAAAGTTAAGGTGTTCAACGATTATCTCCCTACGGCTTTTTTCCTTGATATATTTTAACTAGCATGGTTACCCGACATTGCCCGGGAGCATGGACACTAAAATAGAAAAGTTTAAAAGTGTGTGTAAAGTCTTTCTTTTAGAACCTCTCTCTATCACCCCCTTCTCTCTGACAACTGGAAAAAAATCGTTGATGAATTACTACATAATAACATTAAAAAAAAAAATATCACCCTAAATGCACCCCCCCCCCCCGATTGATTCTGTTCTTGTTGACCTTCCAAACAATGAACATAAAAAAATGTGCCTATATTTTGTCCAAGGCAATGCCGATAAAAAATATATCAGCTTTGTGGGTGTGTCTTGTGTAATGTGTATTTTTTTTTTTTTTTTAACTTTTAGCTGGACACAGACAAATACACAAACTGAAAATCCACCTAGCCACACCTAAGCCAAGAACAGAACAAGGTGAAAGGAAACCAAAGAGGGGTTCCTCCTCCACGAGTGACAAAAAAAACAAACCCTGATGATGATGATGATGATGATGATGATGATGATGATGATGATGAATCACATAAAATACGTTAAAAAATATTGCTGAATTTGGGGAGTAAAATAGGCTTAAAAAAAGTTTAATTCACCAAGTGACCTATCACATTAAGTTTCTATCTATCACTCTCACCCTCTCTCACTGTATGCTGCCCCCCTCCCTCCACACACTTATTTTTTATGGTATTAATCGTTTCTGTCACTGTTTATTAACAGTCGAAGGTAATAAAGAAAGAAAAAAGAACGATTGGAATAATCCATTATAAACAAAAGGGAATATTATGCTCTTAATTTTTAACTTTAATTCTTAATTAATCGAGTACTCTGCTGGGATTTTTCCTACCATTTTACAAAGAAGTTATATATATGTATATATATATATGGTTGACATTTTTTTCTCTCTCGTAATATTATAAATTGTGAATCCACAAATCGAGAGTATCCATTGTTTCTTGAGATGGAAAGAAGTCTTGTTAGTTGCATCATACAAAAGTCATGTAATCCGTTGGCATCTTTCTATAAATGGCGTTCACCCAGGGTGGATTAAGTTAGCTCTATCCATTGAATTTATTGCCTCCACGACGGGACCATGCCATCTCATTAAGTGATATTCAACCCTTCCCTGGACCACCATCGGATACCGAAGATTGAAGGGGCTGACATATTCTTCATGTTAGAATCGCTGATGCTGAGCCAAGTCTTCAGTTGTCGTTTCTTCCATGACAAAATGGTCAATCAGTTGGAATAGCCTCCCCTCTTTGGGGAGGAGTAAGTTTATTGCTTACTGTCTGAGGCGCCCATGCCGGGGAATGCCGACGGGGCTGCCCAGGCAATTTTTAAACAGCCGGAGTGCTCAAATTCTCGAGCGCTGGTTCTTTCCCACTTTCCCGACCTTGTGTCACATCTTACCTTGTGGGAGGAAGATAAATAGAAGCAATTAATGACATTAAAAGAAGGGAAGCTGTTTAAGTTGATAACGACAAGGACTGACGAGCTGGGTGTGTGAAGTTCGAATCCAGTCGGTTCCGTAACACCCCTTTCTTATGGATGTTGGCAACCTTCACATGATTCCTCCTGCAAAAATGCCAACAAGAGAATCAAGCCGGTCAACAAAGTTGTATGATGTCGATTCATACGAATTTACAATTAAAGATAATAGTAAGAGACCTTCTGTCATTACTAACCAGCAGAGCATTACCACTGTTGACCAAGAGAAGAGTCTATCAGGCATGTGTATGAAGTATGATGTGTGGAAGTTAAACCTAGCCAGTTAGGTTGAGGACATGCGTTGCATGGAGAGAAATGATATGAGAATGATACGATAGATATGTAGTGTCAGTCTTAACGACAGACTTAGTTCTGATGACGTCAGAGGAGGATTAAATCTGGACAGTATAGGGAGATGTGTGCAGAACAGGAGACTGTGATGGTATAGCCACGTTGAAACAATGGATGAGGGTTCTTCAGTAGTAGATGTAAAACAGTCAGGGTAGCAGGTTCAGTTTATAAGAAAATGCTAAGAAAACACATGGGACGTAGTGATAAAAATGGACTTGAGAAAGAGGGCTAAATAAAAACCTGGCCAGAGAGAGATTAGTTTGAAGGTCAATTTCTTAATGCAATGCATGTAAAACGGACATTAAACCGAATATGAAGATAATGATGAGAAAGCAGCAGTCTTGACTTTAAAATGTATCTATCAATAAATGTCTTAACAAATATATGCGCTCTCCAGAAGCAAATACCTAATAAGTTTTATTGAATGCTTCTAAAAAGATGAGCGATTTCATTTACTTTTTTTAAAATGTCTTTTTTATAAAATCTATACGGAAAGCTTTTGCTTATGTACATTAAAGGTAAATAATAATATGACTGAGCTACAGATTTCTTGACCATTGGTCAGTATTTTAACCATTGGTCAGTATTTTAACCATTGGTCAGTATTTTAACCATTGGTCAGTATTTTAATGAGGTCACTATTTGGGAATGCTTGGTGCTGTAAACTTTCTGCAATTCACTTGAGAAAAGTATAAATCCATCTCATCCATCTTCTTCACTCTTAGCTATGGGTAGAATAGTAGAGTAGGGTAAACTTGACTTTCAAGCCTAGACGGAAAACTCTAAAATAACAGTCACTCTCCACACACATTAATATTATATATACATATACAAGGCAAAAATCGGATGTGTATTTTTTTCATTAGTCCAATTTTATCAATCTTCAGAGGGTTGGAATATATATTGTTGAATGGTGAAAAAACATGCTATAACAAAAACATTGGAGGGGAAAAATACGGTGAAATTCCAGACTGAGTTCT